>BQMF02000557.1:0-239718 GCA_027922465.2 Turritopsis dohrnii | reverse complement strand
GTTTCCACTACTTCATCGAGAAGACTTATCTTTTCAGTGGAGTAGCGATCTAGCCATCTGTCTGTGGAAATTTATTTATTTAATCGAATGTATATACGCACTTATGCATTATTATACTGGAAGCGGCAGTTCTAAATCATAAATACAAGATGAAATATATATAACCCAGCTTCTATTTTGTTTTGTTATTCATTAAGTTTTTCAACATACTGTTGCAAATCTTGATATATATGCCCTTAAAAATTCAGTGTTCAGGTATCCTAGTTAGCAATCTGACAAATCGTTACCATCAGACTTTTCCGCTCTGAACGTTGGTGATAGTAAGACTTGGGGTAGGCCTCATTTGTTCAAATACTTTTATAAGTGTATTAATGTAATGGTAAGATGAACAAACTCTTTTGAAATGTTTTTCAAGTTTAACAAAAATATGTTGATGTAGTTACAACGTGTGTTGAAAGGAGTAGAAGACAATCATGGAATAAAGCAGGTTTGTTGAAAGAGTTCACAAACCTATATTGGCAAACGAATCGGTTATTTAGATATGCAGAAGTTAGGGGGTGTTTATATGGAGGTGAGCTGGCCCGGTTAGCCGGGCTGGCTCATTTAGCCGAGACAATTTCATCTCGCCTTTATATGGAAGCGGGCTGGCTCACCCTTGTGTTTTTTGTTTATCAAATAGTATGCGCATGCTATAAAATTAGTCCGCTCAGCCGGGCTAGCCCGGTTGTGGATGTTTATATGGAAAATTTTCATCCCACTGAAGCGAGATCTCGGCAAATTGAACCGAGATCTCGCTTAGGCGGGCTAGCTCGGTTTTCATATAAACACATTCGAATAAAAACATATATTTCTTAATGTAAGTGAGATCTCGGCTAAGCGAGCCGCCAGCCCGTTTAACCGGGCCAGCTCGCTTCCATATAAACACCCCCTTATGCCGCTTCAAAAGAGCGATTCCGGCACCTTCGGCAAAATGGCCACCATGCAAGAGGGCAGCGAAGGTGCATTATACTAAGCATATTTTTTTACCCTTAAAAAAACTGTGCAAGCATAAGCAATGGTCAAAAAATTGGGATATGAAACCTCTCCATAGCAAAATAAGGTTTTGCTAGTGTAAGATTGAAAGCATATTTATTGCAATGGTGTGGTTTGCTTGAGAAACGTAATAAAATAACAAGCATAAGGCTGAAACTCAATATTTATGATTATTAGGTGTGGCTAGACTAAGCATGTTTATAAGCATGGATTAAGGCTCGATTCCCAAATTCTTTCAGCATATAACTCAGGCTGAGCCAAAAAATTTACCTGCCTGAATGCTTATAAAAAAAAGTGTATGGTGGGGGTGACTTCGATCAGTTTATGAGAAGTACCAAATTACTTTTATTATAATATATGTAATGCAATATGTTTTCTAAGCACTATTGTTCCAGACTACCATTTCTCATCCATCATAAGTGTTTGGTCCGTAAGATTAGTGAATATTATAAGAGAACTTTTTTGTGTGATCCTCCTTGTAAATACGAAACAAAATTAACATTGATTGAAATTTCGCTGAATTTCAAATGAAATTATCAAAAACTCATTATATATATATATATTGAAGAGATTTTTTAATGATAACACAAAAGTATATATATAAGGTTCAGGTTATACACAAGAAGCTTTTATTGATGCATTGTAAATTTTTAAAATTCTGCTTTTTCTTGTGTAAAATTGACAATTCTTTAGAGACTTGCCATTATAGAAAAAGTGTGCTTACCAAAATTTCTTCTCTGAAGTCATAAACTCCTGTGAGAAATGTGGACTTTTCACGAAGTTCTTGCGAACATGTATATAATTAATTGCTGATATAAAACTTTTAGTTGTGTTTTTATATAAACATGATATTATTATCAATTAAGAAAACAAAGAAAAGAAGAAAAGATATGAAAAACACATTTAACAGTTTTATCTTACTGATCAAAATTGAAGTCCCCCAGTATAACAGTATAGTACTGTGTATATATAAACTTCTGTATGGATGTCACCCCTTAACCAGGAAGTTTGATATACAATATTTTACAAGTTTTCCTGAAGTAAAATCACTCCACGTAATATTAATTCTAATGAACAAATTAATTTTTATCCTTAAAGAGTTTGCTTAGATTGACTTTCAGCTGAAATCAGTTAATTCACTCCACTCTGATCACTTACTAAGGAAGTATATTCCCTTGAAAAGTTAGTGCACAAGAATGAAATCAATTTTGTTAGTTTGTTATTTTGTTGCACAGCATACCAATTGTTTATGGCTAATGAAAAAAGAGAAAATTTCAAAGAATGGATGGAGTCTGTAAAGATAAAAAAGAATTCTTGCATTATCACTCAAGATGTATACGAGCAGATAGTTGGCTGTCTCCAAGGTAATTTATTCTGTTGAAATGAATTTTCAAAAGGTGCTATATAGTAGTAACCTTCATGATTGAAACCCCAATGGGTAAAATGGTCCAAAAGTCACTTCAACAAAGTGTATAATTGCATTCAAATGGTGTGTATATTTGTGTGTCTTTCTATGAAAATGTACTTCTCCACAGTGATTTCTTAACAAATTTAACAATATAGCAATATGCAATAAACTAACAATATACTCTCTATGGATTATTTTTTTTCAGTTAAGAAATTTTTCACAAATAAATCGATTTTTTCTTCTTGAATGTTCGAATATCTGTTGTACAAGAACTAATATCTTGCATATTGTTAAAAAAGCCCAAACTGTATGAGGTACATGACGTACCTTTTTATGTACCCTACTTAACTTTTTATTTCTCACTTTGGAAATGTTAAGTTTGGTTGTCAATAAACAGGGAGGGTTGACATTTTGAAACAAAATCATAACTGGGAGGTGTGTTGATAGATGGAAATGGGTGGTGAAATTTTCGGAAAACTGTTAACTATTAATAAAATTGGTAAAGAGAGAGCTGATAGAGATTACAGAAAAGAAAAGAAAATCTTAAAGATGTTAATTAAATTAAAGACAGTCTTAATTCAATAGGATATTGGATTGATTCTAAATAATTCCCAGAATCCTAATTTTCTTTGATGTCAGCCCTCTACTCAATGAAGGCTACATCTGGAATCATTAAAAGCCTGATGAATCATTAAAAGTATATAGCAATTGTCTTTGAGAAGCAATAATGATTTCTTCTGCAATGACCTTCTAGGTAAAAAAAGTGAAATACCAAGAAACATACGAAGAAGAGTGCAGAGGAAGAAATACAAGCTGATGAATTATCCTATACTGGATGTTTACAATGTTCTTTGTGTACCATCCAAGACAGTATGTGTTTGTTCAGTTCAGTTATCTGATGGTTATTAGGGGCTGGTTTATGACCTATCATTGGAAAATTGAAAATTAAATACAGATAGTAGGTGGAAGGCCGAAACGTATAAATTAGTGCAATTCATCATACCGTATATATAATGATTAAGTGCCTCTCTCGAGTTATCCCATTCCTTTTATGCTACTGACTGCAGAGCAATACTATACGTATCTCTTGCGAGAAGTCAAAATACATTTTTTTTATTATAAGCAACAAGTTTATAAGCAGCACTTGTTATTTTTCTCAGTACTACCATCATGATTATAACTAACAAAAAATTGTTTTTTCATTTTAAAATCTTTTTTTTCGATAGAGAATAAACTTCCGTGTCAACCAGTCTAATTATGCATAAGTTTTAATGTTCATATGAAAAGCTTTTCCTTTCTCTAACTTATTGAGGGCAATTTTCCAATTCCAGTATAACAGAATAACATAACATAATTGCCTTGGCAGCTGACATAGCCAGTTTCTAGACTTTTTTATAATCATCACTCTCTAATTAGTGCCCCTCTCTGATAACCGCCTCCCCTAAACTTCCGAGCACTTATTAGAAAGAATACGGTATATATATTTTCGATTAATGTGTAGCAGCCAATTAATCAGCACTACTACTAAAAATTGGTCATTTTTAAAGCAGTTATAAAAGAAAAGCGTGTAGCTATGTTGTTACAAGACAGCTGGTGGAAGATCAAGCATTAGGAACTCATGCGGGGCTTTACTTTACTCGAAAATAGATTTCTTGAAACAGGTTGTTTATTTATGCATTGGCGCCACTTACTGATTGGGAAACAGTTTTTGTTTGCATTTTGCTTGGCCTTAATGCTGTGAACATTTCTACGTTTTTCTTTAATAGGAGACTTCCACTCTTGGAAAATATCGGCGTGTAGCCTTGGAGAACCAGGTTTTTGATATAATTGAACGTGCCCATGTCAACGATGTTGGACATCAAGGTGTTCTAAAGACATTTGAGAAGGTATATATCTTTGTGAGCTTTATACAGACAATATTTTGTATTACATAACGCTAGGTGTACTTTGACGGTTTTGCGGTGGTGTAACACGAAATTAGATTATAGTGTTTTCTCATACTTCCCTTTAACATTTTTTCTCTTTTTTTTTTAATTTCGTTGTTTAGCTATCAATCATTATATCCTCAAAAATCTGTTTAGTCATTACTTACTAAAAATGTTTCTTGAAGGAGGGTCAAAATTAACTTGATTATACTAGCTTATGCAGTAGATTAATTTAACCGAATAGTTTAATAAATCTCCCAGCGGGCAAATTTGTTGAAAAATCTCTGTGAAGGAGTGCATTTCTAGAGAAATATACGAACTACTTCAATGAAAATGCTCTTGATCGCAGTGACTTTTTGACGATGTTGCCCGCTGGGATTTTCATTCTTGTTTTTGTATACACTGAAACTTTAAAAACGTTCTCCTCTGTAAAGCGGCCACCTCATCCGCTGCCAGAGGGGGCCGTGCCAAGACCTAACAAAAACTCCACAACGATTACCTCTAAAGCAGCAGTTAAGCTTGTCCTAGCCTTCCCTTTAATATCGAAATGTCTTGTACTACTCTGTACTACCTTTTCATTGGTTTTTCATTTCATTTTATCTTAAAGGTTTCGGAAACGTACGAAAATATTTCAAGGGAAGCCGTTAGCACATACATCAAACTATGTGCAACATGCTGCGAGAAGTCGTCACAATTTCAAAAATCTTCTTTAAAACCAATGTTTTCAACTGGTTTTCTCCAGAGAGTACAAGTAAAAAAAACAACCTTTTGTATCTTTTTATCTTCAGTCGGCTGATGAAAGGACAGATCAGTGGAAGTCCGTTTCGTTTACATTTTTCTTTACTTTTAGATTGATGTGATAGATATGGAATCTAAACCGGATGGGGAATTCAAATACATCGGCCACATTATAGATCATTTCAGTATGTTCAAAGTTATATTCCCTCTGGCAGGGACATCTGCATCGGAATTTGCTTCGGAGTTAGTGAAGAGATTCTTAGCGATATTTGGTGTGCCTAAAATATTACAATCCCACAACGGCCCAGAATTTGTGAACAACGTGATGGAGTGCGTGAAGGTTCTATGGCCTGTGGAGGTGTCGTTTACAGCAGGTCAACCTCACCATTCTCAATCAGAAGAGTTACTTGAACTGGCAAAGAGTACGATACATGAACTGATCAGCGCCAGAGAGAAAGATGGAACAAACAGTTGGGCTCAGTCTCTTCCAGAAATACAATGTAAGTATAGTGACAAGTAGGGCATTCAAGGGAGATAATATGTATTTTATTGGATGTCGCTAGTAAACACGAGTCTTGGTATCAATGATAAGAGGATGTGTCTCGAGATATTTGAAGATTCAAAGATAAAATTAGGAAGGGTGGTTGTTAAAAGTAGTTTATGAAAGAGGTGGAGAAATGAAGCAAGTAACCGGTGGTGTTTTAATGGATCTGTGATGATGTATTTTATTTTCATGATCGTTCTTAATTGTCACTTATCTCTTCCAACCATAGTTATTATGAACTGTTCGTTTTTGCAAACCATAAAGAAGTCTCCGTACAAGGTTGTGTTTGGAAAAAAACCGAGAGGATGGGAAAATATGGAAAGGCCCGTCGAAGAAAGCGTTGAAGACGGCATGGTAGATACGACGTCATAAACGGGGAACAAGACCGACCACGTGTCGTTAATTATATGTTAAGCTCCAACAAACGGCGGAGAGCTTATAGTGATCACAAGCTGCCGGATGAAAACCTTCCTAAACAAAGGAAACATTTGAAACAGTTGAAAAAAGGATCTACTTTTACTGAGATCATGCTAATGTCAGCTTAAAAATCTTCTCATGCGTCATGAAATGAACATTGAAGTGCCGATTAGAGCAAGGGATATTTGATGGAGCGCTATCTTCTGTGTACGTTCACGAACTATGTGTTATCTCTTGGAGCAACATGGGCAGCTCTACAGAAGACACTGTGAAAAAGGAATCATTCTTGAAAGGAAGATGCATACCCACTACTCCAAACATTGGAGTAATGCATATCATTACAAGTATCTTCGCGAAACGACTCCCTCACGCAAATTCGCCACACAGAAAGTGAAGGGCAGGTCTACTAAGTGATGCTACGAATCATCGTGTCTTATCGATATGCAGTATTGCCAAAATAGGTATTCTTATGTTTTATCACGAAATAAATATCGTTTGAAAATATAATTGGAATTCGTTAAAGCGAAACAGTTATAGCGGTCTTTTTACTTGAATAGGGAAAGAACGTTCAAGGGACCAGAAAAAAGTTTCTTACGAAGCGGACGTCCCATTTATCCGGTGTATCACTTATCGCGAGTATTCACTTCTTTGTACAACTCCATGACTGTAGAAGGATGCGCAGGTTTATACGATAGGTTGCTACAGTTTTATTTTTCGATAGAAGGTCCTCAAAAGATGACTGATAATCGTGGTAGATTTCTTAATGCCTTTTCATATATGTGATTAACTCTATCATTGAATTTTCGACTATGAAATATCCAAACGAGAGGGTAGTAAGAAAAATATGAGGTAGCAAACCAACCTCGTTCCCAGGGCTTCTTGCCTTTTTGATATACGGAACGACGAAGTATATCAAAAAGGCAAGAAGCCCTGGGAACGAGGTTGGTAACAAACGCATTAATAAACAGCTTTCGCTGTTCTAATAACATTAGAGAGAATAATCCTGCTAGCACACTAGCTTTTTGACTAGCCTGGGTTACAGAGTCAGTTTACATGCTCCTCGATAGTTTGTTGCTGATGGCTGTACCAAGCAGTTTTTCTGCAACCTCGAACCCAGGGTTTCTTGCCTTTTCGATATCGATATCTTCACCCAAGAAACCCTGGGTTCGAGGTTGTTTTTTCCGTTCTGAACTGTCTAAAGATTCATTGCACATTTTAATGCTGATATTAGTGTCATCATTTGTAAAAAAATGTGATTTCTCTGGGTTCATTCTGTTATTTTAAAGAACCAATTGAATATCAATTTAGCAGCTTGTTCTAAATGACCTGGCTCCAAATACATGGCGAATTCGGGGTAGTATAACATAAGTGGCAATGTTAATATTTGGCACAAAAAGGGAACAGCTCACACACGAAAATATTAAAAAGTATGGGACCTAGAAGCGAAGTTAATATTTTAAAAATTTTGATTCGAAGAGAATGCGTACATCTGATTGTACATATAGCTTTCATCACAGATTTTAAGATACTTAGGTCTATAATGTTTTTTTCTTGTGTGCGAATTCTTTTCTATGAGTTGGGGTTTATATCTGCGTTTTTAAGGGACCGTGGAAATTAGTTGTTAATTAGAGATGCACTGAAGTTTCATGAAATGAAATAGGGTACTTGTCGTTTATCCCCACCCCAACCACCCCTCAAGGTTAGAGTTAGGCAAGTAGAGGTTACTTGTAGGTTATCCCCCCAAAAGAAAACGAAAAAGAAAAAATACTCAACCCAAACCCTAACCTTGGGGGTGGATAACAGCGACAATATCCTGATTATTCCGTGCATGTCATATTCCTGACATCAATTTCGTGAATTGATTTTTCTTATGAAGATTAAGATCATTAGTGAAGAGCAGAAATCCTATCAGGTCATATTGATTCCCCAACATTGCAGGACCGAAGAAGAATATATTCATCAAAGTAAACTTGAAAACCGTGGTAAATAGAACATGAAGTTACAAGAAACCTATCGTAATGTTTGCAAAACAACATTCAATGGTTTTAATATGTTTTTAAACTTCAACCTTGAGTACATACATCATATTTTAATACACATACAATTAACGGTTTCTTAAGTTCTTTGGACTGCACTGCCAATACTAAATTGTTTATGTTGAACAAACAAATGCCTTCGTAAATCAACTTTCCGGTAGAACTCACGTGAACATAAGTCGCATCGAAAGGGTTTGAAACCACTGTGTTTGCGCATGTGCGTTATCAAATTCGATGATTGGCTAAATGATTTATTGCACGCTCCACATTGATAAGGACGTTCACCAGTATGGACATAAGTATGTTTCTTCATATCAGATTTCTGATGGAATCTTTTACCACAGTATGCGCATGCGTACGGCCTCGTGTTACTGTGTATAAGCATGTGTGTCGACAACGTCGAAGACCGTTTGAATATTTTTCCGCACTCGCTGCAACTGAAACTTCGGAAAGACGAATGAATGGTATCTTTGTGTTGATCGAGGCTAATCTTGTGACCAAATGTTTTCCCGCAAAGATCACAAAAATGAGGACGCAATTTACCAGCGTGCGATCTTCGAACATGCACCTCCAGACCGTGCACGGTGTTAAATGACTTTTCACACTGCGAACAGTGATATGGCTTCACTTTCCCCCCTTCAAAGAAGTTTTTTGATAAAAAGTCCCTGGTAGCAGTTGCTTTCAAAAATGTGTTGCAATAATCTTGGTGATGAGTAGGTCTTTTACCTTTAAAAGGAATATAGTTATGACTGACATTGTTCGCATGGTAATAAAAGTTCTGAAATGCTTGAGACGGTACATGTTCTGAATATGGCACGTAAGGAAAACCACCAAGAATAGTGGGGCAACTTTTGCCGTCTAATGTCTGTTGTTGATGCGTGATGTTGGTAGGAAGTACAGCTGAAACTAAAAAATAAATATATGCGTGATAAAACACAGAACAGACACGTACTAAGCGAATTTCCCACTTAACCGAAGTGCTTTCAAAAAACTTTAATTTCGTCAAAAAACACAGAAAAAAATTTAGAAGCTCTAAAAATACGAGTGCAAAAGGTTCCAGAAGGGGTAAAGTAAGACATAGCGATTTCAATTTATACGATTTACTTTTATATAGTCACTTGAAACGGAACTTTACAATTTTTTAGTATCTGTAGAAAAAATCGTGAATGGACGCTTGTTTTAATTTAAGTTCTTTTTTGACCAACCTGGACACATTCACGATCGATGAATGTATTTCATCTTCTTCTAGAAAAAGACTTAACTTTGAAAATCGAGCAATAATTCCAGTTACGAGGGTGTAATTTGACTCAATGGACCAGAAAAATGGTTCCACTCTTAGAGACTGTTTCACTTATCCAAAGAAATTAAGAGAGTTTTTTGAAAAGGCGAATCCAAGGGACCAGGAAAAGTGGTTCCACTTAATGAAAGTTCCACTTATCCGGGGTTTCGCATATCGAGCGGCAACTGTATTGGAAAATCGTTAATAATATAATATCGACATCGATTTAGGGGTAGGACAGGTATTTTTGTGCAAGTAGCAGACTTTTCCGAATTTCTGTTCACACATCGTGTTTTGGGCTTACTAACAAGTATATGGTTTCGTCTTTTGAGATCCTAATTTATTTCACTGGAAACAGAACAAAACTGGAACAGACATCAAGTAAACATTACTACTTGATCAAGTAAGTAAAGCATAAGTATGCATAGACACGGGGCAAGAAAGAACTGATCGGTTAAAATTTCGTCGGTGAAAAGTGACGAAATTTGAAAAAAAATTCGTCACTTTTCACCGGCGAAATTTATATAACCAACGAAATGTTTTGACCGACGAAATTTTATAACCGACGAAAAATTTTGAAAGACGAAATTTTTCACCAAAATTGAATTTTCTATTTTACGTGTTTTTATTCGTGTTTGAAGTCGACAGACCCTTTTAAAGTCATATTTGAAGCCATAAAAAGGAGGTATTAGGAGGAAAGATAAGAAAAATGATAAGAGTGATTTTGAAATTGACCTTGAAATAGAAAGTACAAGTACTAAAGTACTAGAAGAGAAAGAAGAAAGCGAAGAATGTCTTGAAAATGAAGAAAAAAACACTTGTATTACTATTGATCAGCATTTGTTTTGTCAAATATAAGTAAAAAAACTAAAAAGCTGTTTTCTTCTGAAAGAGGGTTACAACTTTTCGTCGGTTAAAAGTGACGAAATTTCAGAACAAAAATTCGTCACTTTTCACCGGCGAAATTTTATAACCGACGAAAACTTTTCACCGACGAAATTTTAACCGATAAGGTATGTTTTTGTGTGGCATCCATTAACAGACATTCGGAAAAAATCAACCTCTTGCCATGTCGATATGTGGATAGCGGCAAAGGCAAGAGACCCTGGGTTCGAGGTTGGGAAAAGGTCTATAGGTGATAAACCGTATTTCTACAACAATATTCCTAAATAACCGTAAATTCGATGTGGTCGTAACAGTTGGAGACCTCCAAAAATTTCGAGCGTTTGGTTTCTTAAAACGTTTTTAAGGACAAAATTTATATATGGGATATTCGGTAATTACTCCAGTTAGCAGAGAGTATCCAAAAGTCCAAAATGATGAGTAATGATGTCGAAGACAATGCGATGTATTGTATGTGGAATTGAACCCCTACACTGCAAGTGACCTTTCAACACAAGTTAAGTTACAAGGTGTACTGACGTTAACCTGATAGGTGTTTTGAAAAAGACGTGATATAAGAGCTTTTCTTAACAGAAAAAAACAACAGACTGGGATTTGATCTGCCACTTGTTTTGAAATTTATAAAGGCCAGATGGCAGAAAAGTCACAATATTACCATCTGGTGCGAGGAGAGAGAAGCTTTGAATCGATAAACCACTTTTAACGAATAGTTATGGTTTCTTTCTATAGAAAACATGTCCCTTCACATAATGTAAATCTGATTAAATTTGTAATCAAAATCTGAGATCACTTCGACAGGATTTCAAGAAGTTCATCGATTTCTTTTTTATTATTGTTGCTGATGAGAAATCAGTTTAAAAGATCTACAAATCTTTTCAGGTTGTTTCTATTGCAACATTGTGGCTGTTTTTATGTTGAACATATTGATTTCCCTTTCCCACTACGAAGAAAAAACGTGGTTTGTTAAAATAGTTATATTCCTGTGCTCAGGTACCCCCACCAATGTCCTGTTTAAAGCAGATGGGAGTAATTTCAAGAGAAATCATGTAAGAAACTGGAATGTTATTGAGAATCAAATTTAATAAATAAAATCGTTTAATTATTCAAAAGTCAACTTTTAAAAAAATGAATCTGGCCTTTTTAGTTCTTTATTTTTGAAACTGTTTTCTGTTTAATGTTATAAAGCGAGGGATCTTTTGTTTGAAGGCTCAATGGGTTACAGCATGAAGTTCTGGCTTCGTCATTTTCATATTTCATCAATCAACACTTAGACATATTTCTATGTTCAACCCGATCTTTATTTGTGATGTATGACAAATGTTGTTTTTCCTTTCTTTCTTTTCTTTTTATAAAAGAACACTTTATTTCAACATGTCCGTTTAATAAAAGAAAAAGTCACCAAAAAGCAGATGTTTAAATCTTCGACAATAAGTTCAAAAGTTATATTGTTTGTGATAAACTCGACAGGACTTTAGAGTCAAAATATGAAATCTTATTTCCCCATGCGATCATCTCCAGTGTGAATGTGAAATATATTTCATTGTAATTGAAATGTACAATGACTAGGTTACATTGGTTCTAAATGATTTTTTCCCCACACTCGTATTTTGAATTAAATTTGGTTAATTTTTTACCTTTACGTATATTTATGTAAGGTTCTTTAAAGTTTGAACAGGGAACTCAAATCCCGAGGAGTTTCTGACTAAAATGAAAATTTGTTTAAAAAAATGCCACTGCTTACACCTATTGTAAATTGTTTGCTGTCGAAAAAGAAAATCAACAACAGCTAACAACCACAAGTAAAATTTCAACTTTGAAAGAAGTGTCGAGATTTGAATACTGCAAAGTTGGCTTAAAATCGCTAACAAGTAAAATAAATCAATTTCAACAGCTTATTACGAGTTTCTAAAAGTTCATTTCTGTACACAGTGCAAGTTCGTACCAAGTCTTAACCGTTAGCGGAGAAAATAACAAGAAAAGTTGAATTCGTGTGAAAAACTTTTTTCTGCGTCTTTATATCAGAACTAGAAAAGGGAAATAAGTCAGGTCGTTATTGCCCAAAGTAAGCAATGAGGAAGATCTACTCTGTAGGGTAAATTTTCACCCATTTCCGCCTGCCAAATATACCAACAAATAATATTGACACCATGAGTCAACATCGAAAAACGAAAATCAAAAGAAAGCCTTCTTACCTTCTACGGGGACATCTTTGTTCTTATATAATGGTTTTTGAGAGACAGTTTGAGAGTGTCCGTATGTCACGCTAACACACATGTGTTTTCTTCCATGATCTTCGCTTCGATTCACAACTAAAAGACGTTCAATTCATAATAAAGGTTTTTATGACTAAATGTTTTCTGGATCATTTTAAAGATCGATTTTTGAAATACTTTCCGCAATACACCTTTCCCGAATTTCTGTTTAAATGCCGAGTTAATGCATAGTTATCAAGTTTAGCCTCGTTTCTATGTTTTTTATTGTTTTTCTAATTTCATAATGTTTGCAGTAAGTAATAGTTACTCGTTCTTTCAGTTCCCCAGTGGAATAATTAGAAGTGATTAAGAGTTTGAAAAAGAGGCGAAACTTAGAAGCTAGGCTATAACACGGTGTTTAAACAGAAATTCGGGAAAGGTCTATTTGCCTTTTCGTCGATATTTTCTCATATGTTGTTATCGTATAATGTCGGGAAATAGCCAGATATCTTTCATGAAAATTACTAGTCATCGTATCATCTGAAAGTATTCGGATAACCGACTGAATTGAACAAAATTTAGTGGGAGTGGAAATGGTTAGAATGAAGGAATCATCGTGATGAATTGACTAATTTGGGAAAATGAGGTAAATATTTCATTGATTCCTCAAGTTCATGCTGTACCAAAAAGGGTCATTACGGATTCCTAACTCACAAGGGTTGGTAGATAAAATCTGGTAAACAAAAAAACCCTATAAAACCCATGACTCATAAACACAATGTTATTCTCAAAATGTGCATAATTGCGTAAAAGAGAAAAACGGAAGAGGAAGCTACTCTATAATAGACACTTACCTTCGCTGGTGTGTGTTTCATAGCCATGACGACGTTTTATTGTCTTGACTAAGAACGAGCGGGGCATATTACGACTTCCCTGTGTTTCCAATGAGGTGATCAACCTTTCTTAGGAAACTAACTGCGGATGAGTTGAGTTACTTTTATAACGATACTTTACCCCCGTCTTTACTGATTCCTCTCGATTCGTAACACGATATTAAGTAGCCTCGCAATAGTGATCATTGAAAAACGGATTGTATTTTGTTATAAAAGGCAGAACGTGAAAAGCAAGGAGGGCTTTTTCCATTTGAAACATTTTAAGCATGTTAGACAGATGGCACGATGGTGAAAATATTTCTTAACAATGGTACTTGAAAATTTTTTAAAAGAATTCGTCGTCGCTAATACGAGGATAGGGTTTTTCACAATCCGTTAATGACTATTTTGAAAAAAATTCTACCAAAGTTTTGATCTGTCCATTTTTCACATTTTACTAGCTCACACATCTGTTCAGGTGTTGACCAAACATCTTTTTGTTTTGTATAGTTTTTGTGATTTGCTCAACCCCCGGTTTACTTGTAGTGTTTGGGCTGGTAGAAATATATTAGCGTCATAGCATTACGAATGTTGGTGAAATTTCATGCTGTGAAATGAATTAACTCGCCATTATACATCTGCATGACACTATGTCACGACTAAAAAAAGGTAAACAGAGGTAATTTAAAGTCATGTCCCGTCTGCAGACCAGAAATAAAAATCAAGTTTCATCGTCAAAATAACACTTCTATGAAGCTAGAATATTTATCAGAGAAGGGTAACATATGGGCTGTTTAGATTTAAATCTGGCAAATAATATGTCGGAATCATGTCATAGGAAATCGTTGGAATTTCAACAACAACAAAAAAATCTGTTGTTTGCGTGAAGGGATTGATTGAACTTCAGAATAGCAGGGATTTTTGTTAAATTTAATAAAAATTCCTGAAAGTTTTATTTGCCCGATGTTTCAGTTTTGTTTTTTGTTTTTTGTTTTTGCTATAGACGATTTGTTGTGAATGTTTCAGTATCTCTTCATATAAAAAATAAACATTATTCTCCTTTGTAACAACAGAATTTCATTTGAATTTATTTATTTATTATGTTTTATGATGTTGCTTTCGCAACAAAACTTTTATGCTTCATCATAAGGGGAATCCCAAGCCCAGCTTCATTTACGATATACCTTATCGGACAAAACTTAGTCGGACAAAATTTTAGTCGGACGAAAATATTAGTCGGGCAAAATTTTAGTCACCTCCAAATAATTTAGTCACTTTTGTCCGACTAATAATTTTGTCCGACTAAAATTTTGGTCCTTTTCTAAAATTTCATAACTTACTTAATTTCCGATAAGGATTATCGAAAAGCGTGCGGAAGTGCGCCGATTACTCTTAGTTGTAGGTTTGTATAGGAAAGCGAGGGAAAAGGCATATTTAATAAAAACAATTTTGCCGACGTGAAAAAAATCCTAATTAGATAGGTTGTAGTATAATTTTATTTTTCAATTTCAATGTCATATTCCTGATCAGTATAAAAATCTGTTTTGATTACTGCATTGGCTTCAGGCGTTTCTTCTATTATGACTTCTTCATGTCTTCTTCATTTTGTTTTGAACTACCTCGCTATCACTTTCATCGGAAGTTTCTGTTATTACCGGTGCTTTTCTCTTTTCCTGTGGATTCCTTCCTGGAATAAGTGAGGCTATTAAAAACGTCCAATCTGTTTACGAAAGGGTCGAGCTTTAGAGCGTAAAGAATAAACAATGAACATCATGAAAACGAGCGTTAATATTATTTATCAAAAAACTTTACCACTTTAGAAATTGTTTATTTATGACTAAGTCATGTAAAAATATTGTATTCGTTGATGAGCAAAAAGAAAAGTCATAAAGAAATTATAAATATTTAAAATTTTGTAATTAAACTGATAAGAAGAAGAATTCTGAAAAAAAGTGATTTGGACCAAATATTTAGTCGAACATAATAATTAGTCGGACAAAATTTTAGTCGGACAAAATTATTAGTCGGACAAAATTTTAGTCACTTCCAAAAAATTTAGTCACTTTTGTCCGACTAAGTTTTGTCCGAAAGGTACCATAATTATCTGAATGAGCGCCCTGGCTTAAATGAGCTCCTCTCTCGCGAATGAGCGCCCCTCTTCTTGACAGCTGAAAGCCCCAACGCTTATTCAGATAATTACGGTACCGATGGTCTGTATATCGGAAAGGTAAGAGACCCTGGGTTTCGAGTTTGGGAGAATCAATATTAGGGTGTCTCCGCATGACCTTTCCTCTTTTAAAATTTCTTGTTTCCCACCAATACTATACAATAATCAATTAATGGATGCTTACAATTCAATACCACGAAATTCGGGAGTGCTTGAATTAGTGGCGCCGAAGTGGTTATCACTATCAGAATTCCTGGGAAGGTCGGAGTTCAATTCCCCTTTTGGTGACGATTCACTATGCATGAGTGGCGGCGCTTTGGGGTCGACACATGTCATGTGAGGAAAATTGGGCAGATGATACCTCAGGTGTTGTATGAGGTCATACAGGAGACCACTGATTGGGTTCGTGTCACTACTCAGAAGAGAATGTCAAATACTTCGGAGCCTCCAAACTATACGCCGGGGCCCCTCCTGGAAAACAGATGCGATAGCAACTGAGTGTGGCCGATCACGTAAAACAATACCTAGTGATGCAAAGAACTCATCACTGCGCAAAATGATTGAAAATACGATAGAATACTCTGGCGTATATTATGGCATATGTACAAATATACGTAAGTATACAATCGTATGCAGCGTACCGTATCACACCGTATACATGTGGGAAATGTACTTTTTAATCTCAATGTTATACGACATGTATACGTTCTGTGTATACGAGGATGTATACTGTGTGCCACTAATATGATATCATGCCGTATCCGTGGATAGTGTACCGTTTGATATGACTGATATGCGACATGGTATACGTACCGCATACCTCGCTTATGGTGCCTAGAAAACATGGAATATAGTGCCGAGTGCGCGTGTACGATTGGTTGTCCTACAACTGTATGCGCAGATCCATTTTCAATGCATTTAATAGTGAAAGTAATGAAAAACAAATTTTTATCGAGTTTCTTTACTGAAAATTGTGAATATTTACAACGCTATTGACCTCACTATAAATTTCAAATAAATAAACATCTCATAATTTAACATTTATCGTATTTATCGCATCTACAATTGAAACATCACGAATATCACATGGTATGCAATGATTTCTAATGGGAATATCTAACTAAATGAACGTACACGGTTTAAGCGAAGAGAGAGAAAAAGAGAAGGTTCTGAAAGAGGCAATAAACTTGGAAAAATATCTATGTAATGACTACAGGAAAGTTAACAGCTGCTACATGCTGTTTTAAGAAATTTTATGTACAGAACGACCTTGGCTTGACTTAAGTTAACTTTCCTGTTCGTGCTCTTCCTCTAAATTACATTGATACTGAGGTTTAATCAGTTCAAGAGGAACTTTATTGGAAGGACCTCTCAGTACCGGCTCGCCATAGATGTAGTTAGCTTTGCGGGCGCGATCACTCTCACGACACATCGTTGTCACTGCATCGATACGCCAAATGACGGTCCTTTTAATTTTGTTCCCAAACTCATCCTCCTCTGTATCGCTCATCAACTCCGGAGGAATGAGCTTCCAGGTCTCCTCGTCCCCGTATTTGCTTCTATAACTCTTAAGCTATGAATAGAAGGAGTAAAATCGAGATTACATCGAATAAAGATCAGACGAGTTAAAAAAAAGAAACCAAACTTACTCTATGTCTGGCGGAATTTTTTCGTTTTTCCTCCTTTATCTTGTCAAAATTTTCTTCTCCGCGATTCCTTTCTGACCGCGCGAGTGTTTGAAAATATGTACGGCAAGCTTCTAAAAGAGTCAAATTTGTTGTTCAGTAAAATTCAAGAGTGTAGCATTTATTCAATGCTAAATACATAATACATGGAAAACAGATGAATGCTCTTTGGTCTTTAATAGACGTCCCCCCAACTAATTGATTTTTTTTTTCACCTAGGACATTCTTATTCCCAACCTCGGCTATTAATTTTTTGAAAAACATTCAACCAAGACAAACGTTTTTTATCGCATTTCTAGTTTGTTTTATAGCAACTATGTTTCTTGGTTCTTTCATACAAAAATTGTGTACTTAATTCCATTCATTTTCATTTTTGACATTCTCGAGAACATGTAAATACCCCTCTCCCTTTCTATTAGGCACCAGAGGGACCAAAAGCGTAGTAAGCAGAGAATTGTATTTAAAACTGATAGCAAACAATTATTCAAAATTACTGTAAGAATCCGTTAAGAATGTCGTATCACAAAAGTGTGTGATTTTCACTTACTTCTCATGAGCTGCGCATTATATTCGACTTGCAAATTCTGGTCTTTTACCATCGTGATGATGTTGTTCGTTATCCACGTGTTGTGATGAGAATCAAATCTAATAGGAAAAACGGGCAAAAAATATTAAAAGTGAATAACCATACATTTAATGTCCTTTACACAAAGAAGAAAAACGTTACCTTTCTCCATCAATTTTCCATCGCGATTCGTCATCTAGTGACTTGTAAATGTCATGAATCATTTGCTACAATACAATAAGAAAACTTTAAACTTCAAAATTCAGTTGACAGTTTATAAAAACGGAGTTTATTTATTTAGTGAAATGAAGATGCTCATTTGTTATAACGCTAATTGATTAAACGTAAATACACATACAGAAAGCTCTACAGGTAGCTTGTCTTGTTCACCAGCACTTGCATTTCCACTAATCCTTTGCTTGATGACCTCAACATCTTTTCTGAGATCATCAAGTGACTGTTGTTGTTTGAGCACAACATCATGTATTTCCTGGAACTTTTTGTTGATATGATCTTGCAAATTCACGATACTTCTATAGATCAGTTATAATCAGTTCAATAAAATTGTAATTTTTCAAATCCTTAGAATGTACCATTAATAAATTATCGAAGAGGAAAAATATCGTTAACATAAGTCAAGAAATATCAGTAACAGTAACGAAAGATTGACAACTGATAACTATATTTCGTCATTATGGTATGATGGCATTATATATTATTTACCGTATTCTCTCTAACTAGAGCCTCTCCAAAAAGCGCCCCCTCTAGTCAAAAGATTTTTCATAAGCGCCCCTCTCCAATAAACGCGCTTATTAGAGTGACTTAACATTAACTAAGAAGTTAATGCGCCTGGGCGGTAATTAGAAGTTTGAACAAAAAGCGAAAATTCTGTAATAGAAACGGGAGACTATATTTTTATGATGTCTAAATATAAGTTACAAGTACAAAATCTTATTTCGTTGCCATGAAAAATACAGTTGTTTTTATTCTTTTATGATAAAAAGCAATGCCTCGTTCACAGCTAGCATGACCATTTCAAAATATTTTTATAAGCACCCATCTCTAATAAGCGCCCTCTAATTTCCAAAAAAATTTTGTAAGCGTCCGGGCGCTTATTAGAGAGAATACGGTATACAGACAAGGTTAACACATGAAAAAATCGTCTAGCAATCATCAATCTAACATACAATACAATTAACATCCAGATTTAATGTTTCATTTCATTTCATCAACTTTGTCTTCAATAAATTTCGCTGCAGTTTTTAATGAAACTCGTTCGTTAACATCAATATGTTTCATTTTTCTCCCCAAATTAAATAAAAATTCCATCTTCTCATAATGCCCTATGTATTTGAGCAAGTAGCCTACTGAGTATGTGTCAGTTAAGCAAGACTGCTTTGAACCTGATACATTTCGTAATTCGTGGGCAAGGTATCTATGCTGCTTATTATATAATTTTCTGGATTTGTCAGACAAATTATACACAGCAGGATATTGCAGAAGGGTTGCTTTACCAAAGTCAATAACTTTAGGGATATTGTTTGCTGTCAGAGCCACATTGTTTGCTTTAATGTCATTGTGGAGAATTGAGAGGCCATGCATGAAGCTGATTGCTTGGCAAATTTGATGTGAAATTGTGAGCCAATGATGAGGATTGACAGATTCTTTACCCATTTCTTTATTTAAAGTTCTCACTTGATCAACATCACCGATAAGTTGATAAACAATTTTGTTAGGTTTCACAAAACCATAGCAATATGGAAAATTAGGATGCCCACTTAAAGCATGGGAAACTTTCACCTCTGCTAAGATATCAACAGGTTTGCTAAGGTTGGTTGACACTGATTTTATTGCAAGCAAATCGTTTGTGATATCAGGAAATTTTGCAACTTCAACACTGCCAAAGGTACCTTCACCAAGCAAAATCCCTGCTAATTGAATAGATGATGGCTGAATATTGCATGGAAAAGATGGTAAAAACATTGAAAGCTGGGATTTACATTTTTCAATGGCTTTTTCAGAAATCTTTCCAGTACCTAAACTGAAAAGGCGACTGGTTGCAGAGGGCAAGAATTTTTTTGGATGGTGTTTTGCAGCTAACACTTGTGTTTGCAATAATGTTGTTTTTCGTTTTTCATTATCTAGTTCATTCTGTAAATGTTTGACTTTTATGTTAACAGCTTGTTGAAGTAACACATCTTTTTTAGCCAAGGATTTAGCCCTTTTTTTCAATTTGTACTTCTCACGCTGCCTCTGTTTTTCAGCTTTTGATTTAACATGGGTTAGCCTATAAAAAGTATACAGTTCAATTTGTCAAGCAATCAGCTTTCAACACATAAGAATTGGATTGTGAATATTTTGGTGGAAAACTTGATCTGATGTGATTTTGATGTGATTTTGATGTGACCACTCATGAAAACTATTATGCAATGAAGCAAATAAGAAACAAAAAAAAAAATCTATCATTAGTAAAACTTCCACCAACCCCGCTTATTCCCACCACCCCTTGTATTCCAGACTCGAGAGTAGATTCTATAAAGATTAAGGTTTATGATCATACATTGAAACCAGAATTCACTAATGAGAAATGTTATTATGATTACCTTAAAACTTGATTGTCGGGTGAATTGCTGATGCATGTATTCTTGCTTGCAGGTGGAGTGTGACTAGTAACGAATGTGTAATAGTGAAGTGGTTTATACTCAATGCCTCAAAAAAATTATTTAAAGTCAAACATACTAGTTACTCCTTTCAACAACAGGTCCATCACAGTTGAAACTAGCTAATTGTGTTACTCTGTAAAGAATGTAAATAAATTAATGCTTCTGAATGCTATTTCATGCTCAGAGTTTAACTACACTAAAAATATGCTCATCTATTTGCAAACACAAAGTATTACACTAATAAATTTTAGTCATCTTTTCGTATATAGTTGTAAACTGTTTTAAAAAATCATTAACTACACTTTTATATATCCTGAGGTTTGGTATGTGTATATATTATATATGTGGGAAATGCTCAGAAATGCTTCTGAGAATGAGATTGAAGTTCTACTATCTGTAAAACCTACATTATCAAATAAACACAAAATAGGTAGCAAATGAATGAATGAAAGAATGAGCACTTCTTTGAAAACATGCAAGAAAAGACAGTTGACATAAAACAGAATGCTTCAAGTTTCAGACAAAACGGATGTCACTTTATTCATTTTAATGTAAAAAGAAAGTAAAAATAAAAATATTTTAGAACATTAATACAATCAGTATTTTCTTATTATATTGTAAAGTTTGTTTGATATAACGAAAATTCACGACAGATTTTAATTCCTTTAATTAACATGTTCGTACAGTTATTCCCTCATATGGGTTCTAATATAATTATATATTCAAAGAAAAAGTACAAGAACTTTCAGCTTGGCACAATCGCACCTGGCCTAGAACTATCTTTGGTACATATGCGCCTAGATAAGTTCACATTCAGCACCTTTCTTCTATTATTATTATTGTTATCATTGATATTATCAAATGTTTATATATACAGGATGGTTCATTCAGTCCTATAATTATATAAAAATATTTATAGTTTTAGAATAAGTCCTGTCAAATTATATATAGATATTATATATAAAGATATTAGATATTATATACAATATATAAAAAAATTCTGAAAAGGCTTTATAATTTCATAGAATCATTTAAGCTATATATAAACAAACATCAGCTTGGTTTCTGAATCTCAGTATTATTTGATTGTGAGTTAGTACTGCTTTGAATATACACCTATGTACATACCATGATTATTCTGAAAGGAGTAGATGACAAGACATTTTAACGATATTTTAATGTGTTGTTTTTATCTAAGATATATATATATAAACTTGACATTCGTAGCTGATACTAATTACATAACATACATACTAAGAGAGATTAACTATACATTATTAAATCCATTATAATACACATTTGATTACACACAACTGCTGTTGTCTGTATAAATACGTATTCATAGCAATGTTTTATAACAAAAAGAATTTGTAAAATGATTATTTTGAAGCTTGAGGAACAGATATAATGTTGAATGAAATTATGTTTGTTGAGAAATGTTCCAAAAAGTCAAAATCCAATAATGTATATAAAAATGATTATCACTTACCCAAGACTACTTGCAGGTGAACATGTTTGAGTTTTCTTTCTTGGTACTGCTGGTGGGGTTCCAGAAGTAGTAACTCTATAAAGTGAATTGAGTATGAAGATGTTATGACAAAATGTGTAACGTGTGTTCATGAAAAAAATATTATGTATGTATGTAATATGTATAATATATATTAACAAGAATAAGAATAAGATATACTAACAAAAAGATGATGTATAATATTTATATATCACTTATTTCAGAAGGACTAGAGGAGAACAGTCCAATTCCACAGACATGCAACTTGCCATATATAATACGTGCAAAGTCAAAGTCATGTGTATAAAATTAATATTAAGAGCATCCACATAACAAAATATCAATAATGATAATCAATTCCAGTTGATGCTGAGACAGTGTGTGAGCGGCGGCCATGTTTACTATACCGTGACAGTAGCTAACGAAACAGTTTTTGTTTACAAACAGCTACCATTATGTAGCGCGAGATTTAAAAATAAGAAATTAAAAACATAAGTCTGCCTCTCTGATTTAATGTGTAACAGGGAAAGAATGTAGATTTTCTTAGTTTTCGCCAATTACTACCGATTGGTACAGAAACCTTTAATCTAGCGCACGCTAGCAAATGATTTCTAAGCTCAATCCATCATTATTGAGATTTTGGAGAAATTCTTTTTCAAAATGCAGAAATTGTAAGATGCGGAATTTGACAACGTAAACTTAACATTGCTTATAAAGTGTGAACAAAAAAATAGCCTCAATACTAAAGGTCTACAGAGAATTTGTCTATTTTGATTTGAGAATGCTGAGTTTGAGTCTGACATTCATTTTTCATTATTTGGCCAAGAAAGGGAAATTAATAACAAACTTTGCACACATCAACTTGACTATCCTGAGTTTTCCTGTTCTTTTTTCATAAAAAGAGGAAATTTAATCCAAATCTGGAAGTACTATAATGTTTTTAGAACAATTCACACCAATAGTGCAGGTCATTCTTTAGTAAAAAGGTCTGCACAGAGGAGTTAAAAGAAATTTTGTTCATTGGAAAAATGTCAAAACTGGAGGGTGCCAAATATTTTAGGGTCTTGAAGCTATTTTGCTGACCCCAGCACATTTCACGGTAAAAAAAAATTGAAGTTTAAAATACTTCAAAACAAACTATACTATTCGATAGAAAATCAAAAACTGAGTGAAAAACATGTAAAAACCATATCTTGAAAATTCACCGTTCTCGATAAATTTGCGATCAAAATATGTTAAAAATCAGGACAGGGAATTTACAGACCAAGTAAATAAAATGCAATATCTTGCTTGAGAACCCTACATGGTTGGTGGCTGAAATTTGGCACCCTCACTCACGTACAAATTTCCTGTCAAAAAATTAAATATTTAGAATATTTTCTCTTTCATAAAGAGGGTGTTACATAATCCATTTAAATTGTTAAACTTTTTTCGGCAATCTTTTTTGTCAATTTAAACGAGAGAAATGCGTCCGTTTACTTGGTCAATTTAAATTGATAAATCTTTAGGGAGAAAGTTCCTTTATACGACAGTAAATCTTGATTTCTCAAGATTCCAAACGCGTCCTGTGTTATGGAGATGCTTTAAATGTTGACTTCCGTCTACTGCACGTCTGACTACTACGAGGTTTTTTTATTGCGACCTTTCAAGCACTTTGGCTCATGTTGCATTGGCCTTGGAAATCACATGACAAAATGAAAGGCCGGGGACCAACATAACCCAGAAATGATTTTTAAGAAGGGAGTTGAGATATATGTTTGATTGTGGACGGAAAGAAAACAAGTTTTCGGTCGCAGAGATTTAGTATTTTTTCGATCGGAGCAATTTGATCACACATATACGTATCTTTAAATTCTTTAGAGGGCACATCATACACAATGGGGTCCCTTGTCTGTAAAAACAAATTTTCAGAGTGTGTTTACATGAGAGCCGTACTGAACTCAAACCGGAAATTTTAAGCTGTTTGAAATCGGCATTCTGTTTTTACATGAGAAATCTCGATACGATCTTGGCGAGTTTTGACAAGAAATAAATTTAGCACATTCTACATTTTTGTTTGATGTGTCAGCAAAATTTAATTAATATGCGCATGCTTGTTAACACATTTTATGATAAAACAATGAAATATGAAAACTTTCACACCTTTCCAAGCCGCATCGACATTTCAAACCTACTCTAATTCTCTTTAATTCGAATCTCTACTATTCGAATCTTTCTATAATTCGAACGAAATCAAAGTCATTCTGTCACATCACATGGCTAGTTTTGTTTTTGTTTTGTGTTATGATCACGTGTGATCATAATATTTGCAATTTCATCCGTCCATTACCGTGGCAGATTTGGACATGCTACCGTGAGTTTGGAGACAAGATGTCCGGCCGGGCGTTTTGAAACTAGTCTTGAAACATCCGGCCGGACATTTTCACTCAAAACGTCCGGCCGGACGTTTGTTAAAATCTGGTCCTGAGAATTGCTTAGAAGTTCAAACGCCCGGCCGGGGATTTAATATCTCCGGCCGGATATTTATGAAAAAGATGCTTTCTCTGACCTCCACCAATCTCGATGTTCTGGTCCTTTTTATATATACGCTTAATATTGTCAAGTCTGTAAAGTATGTATTCAAAGACGCCCGGCGGGCCGGACAAACGAAAGGTCCGGATCAAGATGCCCGGCCGGATTTTTTGTTTGTCCAGCCGGATATCAGCAGGATGTCTTGTTTGACGTTTCAACACCTTGCATTTGTACTTGTGTGTGTTGAAACCAAAAGATCAAAGCTAATAAATGGAAATCATTTTACTGCGACTGCATTAGAAGATACTTTTGGATTAGTAAAGTACACATCATAACCAGGAAGCTGGAGATCCTTCGGCCATTTTGTATAACTCTGCAGCTTCGTGCAAAAGTATTGGGGACACCAGATATTGATGAAATCCGTCAGTCAGGCGTCTCAGTTACCTCATACTCGGCCGGATGTTTGAGATACCCGGCCGGACATCCAAATACCGGGTGTTTCAAAGGTCCGGCCGGACAACATTAGCTGGTAATTTTCAGGACCAGATTTTTACAAACGCCCGGCCGGACGTTTTGAGTGATGATGTCCGTCCGGATGTTTCAAGACTAGTTTCAAAACTCGGACGTCTGAGATATCCGGCCGGACATCTTGTTTCCAAACTCACGATAGGATGTCCAAATCTGCCACGGTAGTCCATAGACTCTTTAACTGAGAAAGTCTTATAATTTACTTTTTCACTTTAGTACACCCGTGGTGTAGTAAAGTATTTAAAATACCCGTGGTTTCTCCTCCTCCTCTCCTTTTCTACTGCGAATTTGCAATTTCGGCCAAATTCGGACTTCCAGTTGAGCAATTTTCATAAAAATTTCCACAAAGCACAACTGAAATGTGCTCATTTCGAATTTGACAATTATGTTGTCAGGACTAAATTGGGCAATTTAGGCCAAATTTGGAGCAAATTTGGAGAGTTCGATAGTTGTAAGGAACAAAATCTAATTTTAGTTTTTTGTATTGTGCTTTGATGATTAGCTTTCATCTTTGGTGCTTGGTTTCCAGTGTGTTGCTCGGTCTGTATTTTATTCATGTCCGCCATTATGAAAGTGAAAATGTTCCAAATATTTTATTTTTTGACAGGAAACTTGAATATGAGTGTAGGTACCGGATTTCAGTCATCAACCACTTAACACAGGAAAACAGGTTCAAGATCCTAAAATTTTGGGCACCCTCCAATTTGGAAATTTTGTTCCTTCCAATAAGCAGTTCCAATAATAAAATTGCTTTTATAACACCTCTGCATTACGGGACTACAATATGGCCTGCATTACAATATTGATTTGGCATACTGAATAGTATTTCTAATGTATAATAATGAATAATGGAGTATCTTTGTTTTTAGATACATCTTTGATGTCATATTTACGATCATTTTGCAATCTTTTTAGTTGAATGTATGCATGGAGTTCAAAAAGAGACTAAAATCTACGTCAAAACCATCGTCTCTCATCACAAAAAAAGAAGCGATATGAAAGTATTTATTTAAGCGTCTGTTCAAAAACGCAAGAGTCATTCCATAAAAAGTGAAAAGGAGAAAACAGAGAAAAAGATATGGAATGAGCTTATTTGTTTGAAACATGAACAATTTAGTGGGATCCACGAAATTCAAAATAGTATTTATCTTATGAATTCATTCCTTGACAGTAAAGTAAAAAACGTACCCAGAAAAAAACTTTGCACGTCTCAACCATCAAAATTCTAAATGAAGATTATCACTCGATTTACCAAACTTAAGTATCCTGATAAATGTTCGAGTAAATAACAACACAAAGACAACAACGATACAAGCTTAACAGGAAGCCTTAAGTTTAACCGTTCCGCATTGGTTTAAAGAAAAGAAGCTTCACCACCACCTCAGAAAAACCTGGCTAACTTTTAGTGAGTGAGTACGGTCCCTTCAAAGCCCTGTGAAGGACACTAAAATAAAATACTGTTGGTGAAAACACGGTACGCGTGGTCAACCATACCCAACTTGATCGATATTATCAGTGTTCTCAACGATTATATGTACAGTTTCGGAAGCATTCGTCAATCTCTGCTAATAAATATAATGTTCTTCTCGGTAGTGTTTTTGAATGAATCGTCCGACATATGTGGAACGACAGTCGATCAATACTGATCGGGTTCAGTCCATATGCTTGGTCGACTTCCACATCAACGTCTTCTACTCCTTATCTTCATTTGTGTTATCACCGTTGCTATCATTTAAACTGTCACCAGTCATTTCATCATTGTCTTGACCACCACCACCTTCACCACCAACCTCACTGTTTTTCTTTTTCTTCTCCTCAGTCTCCTGCTTGCCATTCGATCCAGCTTTTTGTTTCCGTTTCAACTCTGCCGCATCTTTTTTTCCCTTCTGTTCTTTACGATATGCTGAAAACAAAAAGAAAACATAAAACTAATGATAATTATAAATAGAGGTTCCCTGTGTGCTGTCAATAAAGGGAATCCCTCTATACAATAAAGAATTAGGCCCAGATCAAGCAAATGACTAATATCATAATGCTGAACAAACTAGGGAAACTCGCGGAAGTTCCCTCATAGAAAATTGCCGAATCGGTTTTTTCACGACCTTCACAACAGCTCATTATCTTTAGGGAAGAGAGTAAAATTTGAGGTATAAAATGTTTCGTGAACTTTCTTTCAAACAAAATCACAACAGGAAAAAAAAGACTAGTTTCTGGGAGAAAAATTCCCAAAAGAGTCATAGCCATCAATTTACTTCAGGATAGAGGTTGGAATAGATGACGTCACAAACAATAACAAAAGAACAAATTAAAATTAACCTCTTACCTTCTAAACCCTCACGAAGTGGTGCTTCAAATGTTGGAAACTCCATTTCTTCTAGAGCCTCGAAAACATCGGCAGCCGTCAAAGTTTTGCGTTTGTGTTTCATGGCGATGTTATTGGCGCTAATTAAAAATGAGAAATCAACATACAAATTATTAGGAAACAACGCGATGGAAAGTCCAAATACATCATTACACAACAATATGTCATTTGTATTGACCTGCAAGAATTTGTTTCCGCTATCTTGTTTACTTGCACAACAACAACAACAACAACAACAACAACAACAACAACAACAAAACCAATGTCCCAGATCAATATACAGACATTACGCATTGAAAATAACAAAATAACTATATTGTAACAACTTTGGGAATCCAAACCGTGTCAAAAACATGTGGCATGTGAACTTAACTGTCAGTCCTACAACAACTTCCTGTAACCTTTATGAAATTTTGCTGAAGTGATAAGGCCGGCCTCCACTCAACAAATATTGTACGCGCGGACGAACGAAGCCGGTGTATGCACCAGCGTGAGTGGATATTGAATATCTGCAAATAATCCTTAGATTATAAAAAATAATAGCAAACATGACTGCCAAACTGAAAAGAAGAAAATAATACTACTACAATACTACAGTTAAAATGTTTAGCAGCATTTGATTGGTTTTAATTGTTTTGATTACATCATTTATTTTCTGCGAACGTACGCTGTCGCTTGGTAGTAGACCACTGGTCTACTTACTTGCGGCGAACGAAATGTGTTCGCAGCGTGTGCTTGCACGCATGCGTATTGAATTGTCGTCCGCCCGCGCGTACAAAATTTGTTGAGTGGAGGTCGGCCTATAGTGTCAATAAGAAAGGAAAATCCTGGAAGTTCCAGTCATGGTTGCACGTCATCAAGATAATGAAAAAGGTTGTGGATGTAATGATCAAGAGTTGATTGGTCCGAAACTGTTTTTGTACCATTGGGTACTAACAATTATTTGGGTACCTTCAAGCAAAAGATCAGAATCTATAAACATTTTCCACTACGCCTTTTCAACTATAAACATGGAACCTTTTTTTATGTGCTGGACCAATATCAGAAAGTTGCCCAAATCAACAGAAATTAACTAAATACCTTTTATAAAAACAATTTTTAGTGAAAGTGTTCTTGCCTGGTCATTTCAGTCAGACCACAAAAACTCAAGAAGAATCATGCTATCCTGATGAAATTTTCAAGGTTTTCTTTTCTAATCATCATGAACATGATGACTACATTTCATATAGATTTGAGATCACCTGGGAAGCATTTTGTTAAATTAGCATAGAACAACCAAATTAAGTTCCTGACAAAAACGTTCATATTATGCTCCAGGTTTGTTCAGTATCATTTCCCCAACTAATACCTATTTTGGGTATAGTAATGGAATCATGATACTTTTACCACACAGAAAAGGTTACTGAAACTGATCTTAATGAAAAAAATCCTGTATTTACTGTTCTATAAAAGTCAAGAATAAAGACGAAAAGAATTGATGACCTACCATGAAGTTGCATAAAGTACAAAGACACTGGCCGATTTACTGATTGCAGCTCTGGCTTCTTTTGATATATTGACTCCATCAGGAAGCTGCAACAAGAATGTCTTTGTACAAATATATAATGAAGTAAAGATAAACAAAAATAAACAACAACAAATGGACTGTTAGTAAGCTAGTAAACTGGAATAACCAATGCATGGATGAAGCTCTGGTCATTTTCTGATGCTTCCAATCAAGTGCCTTGTTTTCTGGGTTGTTTCTTTGTCATTGACACTTATGATTTGTTTTGCTCTAATCAACCAACAATTCTTAGTCATTTGGGGACATTTTTCAATTCTTTTGGTACAATACATTCTACAATCCGTGAATATGCCAAATATGTTCTCAGCTGAGCAGTTCAACAGCTACTCGAGTTTTGGGGATTATTTGTTCACTTCAATAACAATAAAGAAGAGATGCAGCTGTCTACATACCACTTCTTTAATCATTCTTGATATGATTGCAGTTGGCAAGTTAAGATCTTCTGGCTTCTCAGCCATGTTTCAATTTCACTAAAAAAACATTATGCATAAAACAAATTTTACCTTTTATGACTTTTTTATGAATTTTTTATGAGTGGTTATCTGGAGCCATACAAAAAGTTAAACAAGAATACAAAAGTCTGAACTTTATTGTATAAAATATTTTTAGGATATGAATTTGCTTGTAAAAGGTTTGATACAGGTGTTGACATTGAAGTTTCATCCAACAACAGACAAAATTGTGAGTCACTACTGTCTAAAATAAAAGTGTTACATACAACGTAGATTAGTATATAATGGATAAAATACTTTACTCACAATATACATCTTCTTTTTAAATCTGAAGCAGTGCTCAATGAATTGACTTTTCAAAAAGAGAGTGATACCATTTAGACAGTTAGAATTTATAATGTCAGAAGTTTGACGACAATTTGACGTCCCGTTATGGCTTTTTCTTGTTTGTGCTTCAAAAGTTTAAACTTGCACTGATGTCGGTATTTTGCTATTATATCAGTTCGTTTGTTGAGCAAGTTAGTATCCAGATACTTCATGATCATATTGCTGTTGTGTTGTGCTATGTTTATATTTCTCTATGTTAAACAATGTTTTATGATTTGAAAACAGTTTTTTTGAACGTGGTTTCAGTGAGTCCAACATACTTCTTTTCGCTATGGTTTGGCAAGTCAGTGGTTACCGTGGCTTCATATATATACTAGATTGTTGGATAGACAGCTCTCCAATGGGCAGTTTTCTTTGCTGGTACAGTTGCACGTTCTTTCTGTGCCACAATTCATTTGTGTTGAGAGTAAACTTTTATTATGAGATTTTATTAAGTCTTTATGTTCGACACACAACTGTAGCTTACTGCTGTTTTCATTAAAGAGCTTGTGCAACTTGTGGCCACATGAACTAATTTCTTTTTATAAGCATACCTCTGAAACGATCTCACAGTAGATATGCTTAGTGTTTTTCTAGTTTTCACTTCAAAAATATGCTTATAAATATCCTTAAGTTTATAGAACCCAAGGGCAGATAATATGTTTAATATATGATAAATAATGTGTATATTTAAATTTATCACTTACTTTTGAAATAATCTTAACTCAGTTTTCCAGTTCATTGTATTTTAAGTCAGTCAATCTTCTCAATATGTAAATCAGTAGCAGTAGCGTGATAGATCACGCTGCTTAACTATCCCAAGGTGCGTGATGTCAGACACATAAGGAAATTTCAAAATTACCTTAGCGATGGTGGTCGTTCTCCCTAGCAACAGCAAATTGGCAGCCCTCTGAATTTACGACGGCATTCAGTCGTCGTGAAGCTGTTGTAAATCAAATTTACGACCGCAAAATTTTGCCAACAGTGTTATTTTGAATACAAATATCGTATAATTAATACTTTAATAAGTCCTTTCATTTTTTTCGTTCTATCTTATTCTTTCTATTTTCTCAATCACTTTAATTTGTCTGTTTTACTTAGCCTTATGTGATGAAACAAAATCATTCATTTCTTTTTCTTTGGCAACTGGTGCCACATTCATTATACGAACATTTCATTTCATCTTTTGAGAGGAAAATCCAAGAGAAACTGGCGAGACTTAAACAATAGCAAAACAATGGCGAGTTATATCTAACACGGGTGAATTCGGCAGTTCCTGGGAATTTCCCTGACATCTTCCATTTAGTCTCAAAAATTGTCTTTCCATAGTACATTTTGATTACGTCACGTCATCGATTTATAAAATGAGAAAAAGACAAAAATATTTTCCTTTCAAAAATCTTTCAATGATACTCACATAATGCCAAATAGAAAGCCTTTAGGTAGGAATATGTATTATAAAGTCAATTTGGGATTTGTGTTTGGATGAATTTTTTCTCTCGATAAGTTCATATTCTATTCAAGTCAGTTTTGGTTTTGTTCTCAACACAGATTGTCTTGTGATTTTTCTTTTCGATTGCTGTGAAATTAGTAAAGAAATGTTAACGTGTAGGTTCGTTGTTTTTAAACTACATCTTCACAGCAAATCCCCTGCTATTTTAAATCTTGTAACTTCTTGTTTCAGATAACAGTATTGATTTATAAAGTATGTAGTTTCTGTTTTATTCTGTTTTATTAACCCCGAGACATTAAAATACTGGGTTGGCATCTGGCGGGGTCAGTCTTGCTTAATGGAGGGGAAGGCTTCTTCAGCTTTGGTTGGCAACCTTCCTAGAGATGGTGTCTCGATAAAAACACCTGGTTGGCAAGCCATAATTGTCTTTAGGGGCAGGTAGAGATACCATCCCATCTAGTACTCCTACTTCGTCTATTAGTGTAGATGTGCTGCTTGCAGTGCTATATCTACTTTTCCTGCTGAGTATGATCTGCAATCTTTTAAATCCAAGGTTAACCGCCACCTTGCTCTATCTTAATAACTGTTCTTCCTTTTCTCATCTGTCTTTATAAATGTTCTTTCTTTTCTCATCTTGTAGCTCTCTGCCTAGTAGTGGCTTCGGGCTTGCAGGGAGCGACCCATTAAAAAAAAAAAAAAATACCCATTATTCTACACCAATATTTTTACTGGAATAAACCAATCAAGTTTTGCCGTCGTTGGCGGCATTTTTTTTGCCGTCGCAAATAATGATCTGCTGTCGCAATTTTCAAATACGACGGCATTTTTTCGTTGTCCGTCTTTTTTCCTAATTCAGAGGGCTGAATTGGTGAATAATCACTTAATATACCTAAGTTATACTTTGTTGTCAATTGAGCATGAAAACTAATTAAGTTGAGCCAGCACTTAAAATAACGTTGTTATAAGTCTTTTAACCGTTACTTTGAAAAAACGGCGATCACAATGAAAATTTAAACGATCATAACTTAGGCATGAGATCACATTCGCGCACATCTACACACACCCAACCACGAAATACACGTTTTTTTTTATAAGCAACCGAGTTGCTAAGGGCTCAGCCCTCAAAATGGCCAAAAAAATAAGCAACTTGCTTAGCAACCCTAAGCCCTGAAATCTTCATAACTTTTTTTAATCTACATAATCAAAAAAGTTATCAAGTCAAACATGCAGAGGTGTGCATACACCTGATATGCTCTTAAAAAAAAGAAAATAATGAAGAAGTGTATGTGTCATGTAATGAAGAAAAATTAAACATTTTGTAAAAAAGCTCAAATGTGACGGTTTATGGGAAAAGGATAACAAGCGAAAAAGCGATTTGAAGCACTTAATCGCTTTTCCACTTCACAGAATCGCTTTTCCGCTTCACATGAATCGCTTTTTCGCTTCACATGAATCACTTTTTCGCTTCACATGAAGCACTTTCCCGCTTCACATGAATCGCTTTTCCGCTTCACATGAATCGCTTTTCCGATTCTTATGAATCGCTTTTTTGATTCTATATCACTCAATCAAGTGTTGATTAAAATTCTGATAAACATTCCCCCCAAGGAATATACCAAAATAACGATCGAACAACTCAAAAAAGAATAGTAAGGGACGGTTCCTATTGGCAGTAGCTTTAAAACAAACTTTTTTTGTCTTTTTTCTTAAACTGAATGTGAACCACGTTCATTTCACATAACAGCGGTAGAACAACTTAAACACAAAAGAATTATAGCAGACGGTTTCTATTTGTAGCAACTTGAGAACAAACTGTTGTTTCCTTAATCTCCAACTGAATAAGAACCAGGTAATCAGTTCATTATTAAACACTAACGCGTGCTACCTGTAATCCGTCACATTGATTTTTCAAAATAATGCTGAAGTCGCGATAACAACAACATCTTTTGAGAGTGTAGACATCTTTATCAATAAAAAAAATGTTTTTCATGAACTTTTTATTTTTATTTGGCAAAATAGCAATTAGATATAATACTCCCGGTTATCTTTCAACTTCGAAAACTGGTGCATGGGAATATGAAAAATATAAACATACCACAGACGTTGAATGAAACGAAACGTAGTGAGTAGGTGAATCCTACTTTTCATATTCTAAGAAAATACCATTACTTTATTTTATTTATATCGTTTGGCATCAAAATCCCTTGGATGGTCACATACATGAAACATGGAATCTACGATGTAAACAATAATCTTATTACGGCGATAGCAACGATTTTAAGTTTTTATTTACATTTTCTTTTCTTTTCTCTCTTGGCGCACATTTGTCTTTAAAATATATTTTGCAGCTCATGCAAGTATATTTCTTTTGTTATAAATTCTGGTTATTAATTCAGGGTCGCATCCAGACCGAAAATGATAACGTTGAAACGTTATGGGCGCCCAAAAAATGTCCCCAAAAAATATCCAAGAGAAAAAATCAGAATCATAAATTCGTGAACAAACTAAACAAAAGTAATTTAGAACAATACCAAATTAGTTCAAACGTAACATTTCACACGGTTTAAATTTGTCCGCTCTGCTAAATAGTTGCAGTTCTAAATTATGCAATCCGTAACCAAATTTGAAGTCCTTCATAAAACATGCAATTAAGTGATTTTTCGCCTCTTGAAAGTACTAAAATGTCAGAGCTATCGGAAGCATCACAGCTGACCCGAAACCCCCTGCTGAAAATCGATGTCCCCATAAATAATCTGCATGCGACACTGTAATTAAGCTACGTTTACATTAGCGAAAGACCCAATCACGTCCTTTCTCTAGTATTCGTCCATTTCTTTCCGCATTAAATTTTCCAAAAGTGGAAAACAGCCGTTAGTCTAAAAATAAAATCTTTTTTTAGTTTTTGTATCTATTCATATTATTGCGCCAGTTAATAATAACGTTTTTCACCATTTGGTTCTTGTTTACGAATCATTTTTATTCTTATTATTATCTCCCAAATCGATTTCGAAATCACTTTTCCCACTTCACATGAATCGCTTTTCCGCTTCACTTGAATCACTTTCTCGCTTCACTAGAATCACTTTTTCGCTTCTAATGAATCGCTTTTTTGCAGCGAAAAATCGCTTTTAAAGAATCGCTTTTTCACTTGTTATCCTTTTCCCATAAACCGTCACAAATGTGTTTTTCTTCGATTTATTGCTTGAAAAATTTTTAAGCAACCTTACAAGCAACTCTAGCCTTGGATTCTTTAAAAATGCTTAGCAACTCCAGCCCTGAGCCCAAAATCGAGGTTGCTTATAAAAAAAAAATGTGTAGCGAGTCTGCACACCCCTGAGACCAATAATCGTATGTCTGATTTTAAAATTTTTTATTTTTTCCCAAAAGTCCCTGACTTTCCCTGACTTTTTGGGCTGATTTTCATTTTCCCCGACTTTTCCAGGTTTTCCAGATCGCTGGCCACCCTGATGAAAACGAGTCCTACTGGTACCACTTACGTTTTCGTATTCTTTCATTAGGTGAAGAAATGAATTCGTGTAACAAAGGAAATTTCAAAATTACCTTAGCAATGGTGGTTGTTCCCCTTAGCAACAGAGTATTTGCTGAAGTTATTTTGGCAACTGAATAATCTAAGTTGAGCATGTTTCGTTTCAAATAAATAGAGGAGTGTTTTTAATTCCCTCCCCCTTACCAGCAAAAATAATTTTTTGTTTCCCAGTTTGAATATATACCCCCAAAAAATCGATATCGCGTTTATTACGAACATAGGCTGTGGGCGTAACTATGTTTTTTGTTGCATTATATTTAAATTGATCCGAGAAATTCTGAGAAACGTGAAAAAATATCGAAAAATAAAAAGTAAATGACCTTCACATTACATCAATACACAAGCAGAACATGTCCAGAAACCAATAGATTCATTATATAACTGTGTTTATTATAATAGATTTACTTAGTTGATTTCTTCAAGTTTTAATAGAAGTAAGAAAAGGAAAAGAAATGAAATGAAATGAGTAAATGTTCAGCGATCATATAGATCGTCTCACTTATATTCCAGACGATTGTCTTTTGAATCTAGCCGATCATTGATCGGTGATTGTCCGTTATTTTAAGCACTGTGAGCATGTTTACAGTTCACTCTAGTTCATTAAAAAAGAGTCTAAGTGCACGATTAAAAGTGTGTCTTAAATAACTCTAGGAGCATTAATTCTCATAATGAGAAGACTGATCAGTGGATACAAAGATGAAAAACTCTTGCTAGGACAGTGGATTTTTGGGACCTGTTCTTACACGTGAACTTGGCTCTTTAGTGATGCTGTTTATATGCATTCCCCAATATGAATGCCCTGCAGACAATGTTGAATCAGGGTCTAATCTAGAATGGAAGAGCAGCGTCCAGTGGAAGGGAAAAGGGCATAAAACATCCATTGGGCACTTTTTTAAGGAAAAGGGCAACTTGAGCTTTTTTTGGTGGTTTAAACCTGTGACCCCCTTATACAAGAGTGATTTTTGAAGTTTTTAGAAACTCTTTTGACATAGATTAGACCCTGTGAATACAAAGAAACTTTGGGTTCCCCTTTGGGTGGAAAAATAACTAGCTTAAAATAACTGCCGGTCACCGGTCATTGGCCGCCATAATGATGCTGTAACCGTCTGAAAACTTTAAAAAATGGCTAACATGACCGGCCACTTATTTTGTGAGACATAATAATTATTTACTCCTGTTAAAACCTTTGTAGAAACTTCCTATATAAAGAAAAATCACAATCAAATAACCATAACAGGTTGTGTAATATAAGCAAAATAAAATGTACAGAATAGATGGCATTATGTGTTGTCTACTATTCTGAAGCAAAAGTAAAAAAAATCAACATTCCTCCCCGTGATTTTATTTGAATTAAACAATTTAAGTGAAAACAATGTTGAATTTTTTTGTTACAGAAAAACTCAAACACGTATTCTCTTGTTTCCATTCTGTACAGGTGTTAGTGTTTATTATCTTAATTAAAAAGATTGACGTACGACGAAAGTATTTGATTCAATTTGAAAAAGAAAAAAAAGATCACTCGGTTTTGAAACATAACAAAAAAAATAATAAACAATTTTTCTTGAAATCCCAAAAGGGAATTATTCTTCAAATGATTTTTATTTCGAGTTTTTTGTGTTATGTCTATTTCCGGTGTTTTCAAAAAGTATCACGAAGCATAAGAATTCTATATAAATTACATCAGCGGAAAGATTTATTTTGATAGATCAAAAAAACCTCAAAAGTGAAATGAATGCACCCACGAGGGAGAGTGTATCGTTCAGATTAGTCAAACATGAATTTTAAAGATTTATTTACTTATCAATTAGGCAAAAGAAAAAGGAAAAGGAAATGTAAGTTCTTAACTATTCTACCTGATAAATACATTATTACGGCCACCCTCGAACCCTGTGCACTCTTAACATGCAGGGCGGATGCCCTCTACAACTGCCCTAGCTTTGAGGGTGTAATATGTCGTGACCGTCGTGAATTAGACATGGCCGCCTCGATTTGCGTCATACCAGTCAAATGACCGGTAGTGAGTAAATTTTTATTTTAAGTGCTGGAAGAGAGCCTGAAAAAGAAACATTTGGGGAAATACTGGCGTTGAAAGGATTTTAACAATGTAGTTTGGTCATTTCTGTGCCCTATGCAAACTACCGAGGAAGAAAAGGAAGCATTGATTATTACACTTTATGAAATTTTCTTTTTTAATTGTTCTTTTCTAATTGTTTATCTTTTCTCATTATTTAATCATTTTCCTGGGGTTTCCACAGACAAAAAAGCTTTATGGATGGGAAAAAAGTCTTGTAAATAAATTAATTGTAATTGGTTCAAACAGTAAAAAAGCAAAAAGAACACTAAAACATTTATCTACAGATAAATAAACAAAGTTTATACTCTCATGTCATTTGACCTAGTCAAATAAGAATTGTCTTCTTTGAACACCTGATAAAGGTTTTTGATTTCAGTGCTCACACTATTTCTGGCATTGCAAAACTTGTCCAACTTTAGTTTTTGCTCATTCTCAGTACTGTGGTGGGGACATTCATCATAGTGGAGGAGAACTACTTGCTAGTTTATAAAGTGGTAAGATTGTTTGAAGTCACCTTGCTTTACAGTACCAGAACAGGGTGTTGGAAATACTAGTATAATAATATCAATACTAACAATACGCAATTTGTGTAGGAGAGTGTCAGCAATTTAAATAAAATTTAAATATTATAGATTGAATTCACAAATTATGTTAATGCGCTTCTCCACTAGTCGCAACTTGTGGAGAATCAAAATCTGCTGCTGTATATCCTTTGATGGGCCAACTTCTCAAGAAGCCAGAGTAAAGAAAAAACAAAGACTTCCTAACAGTATGTATATAAGATGTGTTATTGTTATCGCCATTACCTGCAATTTCCCGCTTGATTTGGTTTCCCCGGAATATTTACAGTGTATCAAGTCTAAAATAAGGATCATTACCAATGCCTCGACAATAATCATAATCATTTTCCTAAAAGCTATTCACGCAAAATTTTCCATAAAAGGAAAGTTATTAAATTTTCATATTAACATCAAATGTTTAGATAAAACATAATATTATTTTCTCCAAACTTTAGCCATATTTAAGTTAAGAAAAAACAAGGGTCCCATGTCACGGGAATAGACGGGGCTATCTGTATTTTTTACAGCCGTCATCAAAATTTTAGATCTAAAGTTTTAGAAATATTTTCGAGAGACATAATAAAAATTCACAAATTTTCACTGTCGTATTACTCTTATCCAGCATGTAAATTGAGAAGTAAAATAGAGGAAATTAACAAGGCTCAAACAAGAAGCAAAAGTGAAAATATTTCTTTAAGAAAAATGAAAGTTGTTAAGTTCAATTCCTCGCTCTTTATTAGCTTAATGATATAGACAATGAAGTTTGTTATGTTGTTGTTCGATTTAATAATTAGGCAAATATTCAACAATGAGTAATCAGAGCTATTCACGACAGACTGTTGTGACAAACTGATTTCGAAATTTGCCGTGGCATAAAAAAAATTCATAAGAAAACTCAAGGGAAGGAGAAAGTATTTTCACTTTTTCTCCTCTCAAGCCATTTGCAAAAACAGATCTTTTAGCTAGCTACACAAACGCATAAAGTGTGAAAATGATAACATGATTAATATAGTGTTTGTAGATCCAGTCATGGATTGTATGTATTGTATACATAGCCATTTGGGTTGGTGCTTTGATTATTTTGATAATTTTTGTGTATATTGTTTTCTGAGTTACTGACTTGAATATATATTAATTTCCTTGTATAATTTTCCTTGAGTTGGTAACTCGTTAATTTTCAGTCAGAATTAGTAACTTTGAATCTGAATCTTAAAGGGATCTCAAGGTCTACTGAACTATTGAAAAAAATATTGCTTATTTTTAAAACAACTCTTTTTTCAGTTTTTTTAAAATGTTTTTTTGATTGTGAGATAATTCTTTGCATGCTTTAAAATTTTTTAAAAACCTTTTCTTCCTAATATTTTTTATCTCTATATATAGCACCCAGAATTTTCCTAAAAAAATTCAAAAACACTTCACTATTTAAAAAATAAAAGATGTATAATAATGAAAGATAAAGAAGATGAAATAAAAGGGCTCTAGAAAGTTAATGAGTATTCCATTTAATAGATTAAATCAGTTGTGAATCGTTATATTTTAATACAATAGAATTTATTTCATTTTATTTCATTAAAAATCATTAGAAATATTTTGAATACAATAGGGACACTAATATTTAATTATTGTGAATCATTATGGTCCAAAATATGCCTTTACTCTGTTTGCTCTCAATCCCTGTACAGCATAAAATGTCCACACATGATACTGCAATGGGAAATTTGACGCCAGAAATCTACATCACTACTAATTTTGGTATTTTGTTTACTTGGTAGATACTATTTATCATCGATTCTTCATTTTGTTTGTTTTACTGCTTAGTATTTTGTATGATGTCACAGATATTTCCAACTTACTAGATGAGCCATTATTCAAATGATACACCACAACTACAAATACGGTTAAATGAACTGACACTCAGAGTTGAAAAATGAATTCCAGTTAAAATCAATGCTGGATGGAGAACGCTGTTTTACGTTAATAGCAGTCCAAGTTAGTCCTGAAGTTATATACTTTACGATCTTTCAATAAAAATGCTCTACATTGCAGTGACTTTTTGATGATTTTGCTAACTGGGTTACCTATTATATATACAGCATTACAGTTGATCATTCATGTTTGTGTTACAAATTGATAAAAGATGATTGATAAATGCGTTGAAATATCTGTGTCAATGAATTACTTTAAAATTCAATTTTTAATTTTAATTTCTAATAGCTTTCACATTTTTGGTTGAGGAGAGTACTACACAGCTGTACTGCCAGTAATGGTCGCAATCACCAGTAAATGTCGCAATTAATTGCCAGTAAATGTCGCAATTTAACAGTAAAGTATGCAAAATCGCCAGTAGTAAGTGATTAGAATTTTCATTAGATTTAATTTTTTTTAACAATAAAATGTCGTAATGTTTTTCAAAATCAGCAAATGTCGCAAACTTACACAATGTGAATTTTGATCAATGTGCAGGGTATGAAAAGGAAAGACTTGTTGCTTAAATCAATCGGTCAGGACTCACCTCTAGAGCATAGCATAGAGTAACTAGTAGTATTAGCGAAAAAAAGTAAAAGCAACTTGCTATGTGAAACATAATGTTGAAAATTATAGCTGTCTTATTTTTATATGTTGCAATTTCTGTGACATGTCGTGTATGTCCATCAGCGCACTGTGCAATGAGTAGTAGGACATCTTGATCAGAATAATCAGTGACGAGTTCAAAACAAGGATGGAGAAGATATTGGTTAGAAATTGAAATTAAACAGTTGCGACATTTACTGTTGATTTTTAATTTCTTTACGACATTTTACTGTTGCGACACTTACTGGCGATTTTGCGACATTTACTGACGATTGCGACATCTACAGGCTGTACAACAGCTATCTCTAACATTTGATTAGTAAAAATGATTTTATACATAAAGAATAGGGAATTATAATAATAAATATATGATAAGAAAATAACAGAATGTTTTCGTTTGCATAACTATCAATGATGGTATAATTTTCTTGCCACTGTTGCCATGGGATCTTCTGCATCTGGTCAACATGCTGTTTTTAAGTCACCTGATACTTTCCGAATAACAGATGAAAGGAAAGGTAAGGGACTTATTTCCCATATATATATAAATTATTTTAGCTAATAACTTTGTTGCCTCTAATAAGTGCTCAGGCTGTACTATTAATTTTATCACACTAACATTTGTATATCATATATACAGCTATCTTTCAATAAAGTTTTGGGTATACGACTTGATAATAAATAATGTTGCCAGATGATGACCTCTGGAATGTGTAGGTTGAAATATAATCAAATAAAATGAACCAACTTTTCTATCTCAGTTAGAAAATATGTTTGAGCTTCTGGTAACATTATTTATTATCTTGATATTTATTTTAACTTCTGAAAATTATAAAATAAATCACATTAAATCAATCTAAGAGTTAATTCTGATAAACCTCGCTGGGTTCTTATTAGAGCACACACTAATTGCAAAATTCCACGTTTTTGGCTGCTATTTAAAAGAGCATGGCAATTTAAAGAAAACATAGGGCATGGTACAGAATTCTGAATGTAGCTAGTTATTACATCTGATTTGCTTTTGATTTGATTGTAAAATACCATGAAGCATGTGAAAAACATTAAGGAGTTTCATTGAAGAAAATTCTATATTCGATTATCTTTTTTTACATTTCATGGCTTTTCAAGAAGTTCAATAGAGCAACAGTTTTAAATGTTAAAACAGTTGCTATATTGAACTTCTTTATGAACTTTATGAAACATTTCATATTATACATCATTTAGCTGTAAATAATGTTATTTTAAATTAAGTTGGTATGCCACTATTAAAAAAGAAACAAGGCAAAGAACTGAAGAAACTTCTAGCTGATAAACTACGAATTGTAAGTATTCTAACACCTATTCTAAAGTACACCAACTGATAGCCTTGTGGTAGAGTGCTTGCTGCCTGTTCGGGAGGTCGCAGGTTCAATCCCAGACCGAGTCTTGTAAGTGAAGTCACACTATAACAGTGTGAATCACTCCTCTCTGCTCAGCACTCAGCAAGTAGAAATGATTCTAGGATGGTTGTCAGCTTCCGTAGCCCAAGTGGGGGCTTTAAATACTCTAGGACCTCCTTCGCAGGGACCCTCATTGATAACAGTACCTTAAGGAACTGAAGAGGCCATCCTGGGTAAACATTCGTAAAATAAATAAAATAAATAAAACTTTCTGACAGCATTGATAGTATGCAAGAAATACTGATTGGTATACATACGGTCATGAAAATCAGCAAACCACATAGATATTAAAAAGTTCAGTGATGTTTTTTTAAAGTAGACGTTTGTCTTTCTATTTCCTTCTTCTGGGATGTAGGCTGAAGAAAAACCGGACTCTGTGTTTGACATATCAGAATGTGGATTGAATAAGGTATGTAAGATCTAGTGACATTTTCTGCAATATTTAGCTAGACTTAACAAGGGGAAATACATCATTCACAGCTTGTTGACTGTCACTGTAGTTAATCCGGGGAATTTATTTTAGGTGCCCGATGGTGTATTTGCTAAGTGCAAAGTTTTTCAGAAGCAAGTATGTGTTTTTATGTTGGTGTCTGTATAGTTTCAGCATGGTGGTTCTTCTGTAAATTATTTTTCTTTCAAAGAATGATAATTGAGTTGATCAAGCATTTGTTAATAAGACATGGTAGTTCTCCTACTGAACCACATAATATTTCCAATCATGAACTTCTTTCAAGAAACTTTCAGTTTGAACTTCCAAAACAAAGTCTTAGCCAGCCTTTATATAACAGTTCCAGGATGTGCGTAACCATGTTTTTTTTTTACTATTCACATTTAGAAGTTGTTTTCTGATTTGTTTTCTAAAGGCATTACTTTTACAACATAATCTACTTGAAGATCTAAAACATGGTGGAAATTTGTCAGACCTTGCAGGGCTGTTGGTAAGTTGTTTTTTTTGTTGTTGTTTCTTTTTGTTTTGAGAACTAGCAGACTTGTGAAATAACACATTTTGTTATTTGTTATGTCCACAACAATTGTAGTTTGTCAATGTTTGCAAATACAGGCATGCTCATACTATGTGCATCCTTTTTTCAGCAGGGTATTGACTTCACGTGATCAAAATCACAAAAAGTTTCTAGTTAAAAACAGCATTTAATACATCGTTTACACAAGCAGAGATGCCAATGTTGAAATATAAAATGTGTGTGAGATTTATAACCAGCAGTTTTGGTTGGCATATGAGAGAACTTTTTGAAATTTTATACTTTGTATTGCAATGCACTAAGCAATTGCTGGAAACAGTATTAAAAGTAGCAAAGTGAAGATTTGAAAAAGCTACTTAAATATTCCACAAACTTTTTATTCCAGATAAGGAATTTTAAAAAATTCATTTAGAAAAATGTGTGTCACACACTCAAGGTGTGTGAGTTGACATTTGTACTACAGCAAATTTTTATGGATTCATGAGTCAAGTTACAAAAAGTAGAAGCTATTATTGATATAGAATTCTGTTATTTTTACGGTTTCAATGTAAAAATCAGATAAAACTAAAAAGTAAGATAACCATTTTCATTCATTTCGTTTTCTATTGCTTTTCTTGAAGCATTGATGAAATGTTTCAACACCAGGTGTGTCTTTGAAATACCATTTCTTATTGAAATTCTTCATGTACTGTATACTTCTATATGAAAGGGTACACATGCCAACAACTTCGGCAATAATCCATTTTAGAAAATATTGTTTTGTAAACACCCAAAATAAAAACGCTTATGTTTTAACTACTTAATGTCTAAAATCGAGACGTTTTTCAAATCAATGTTTTCAAAGGAATCCTAATGTTTTTGAACCTTTGTAGTATGTTTGAAAATTTGTAGTAAAAATAAGTTTATACTGGGTGTGGCATTGATAAAATGTCTTAAATGACAACAGACACCAGTCAGGACAGTTTAGCAGATCAAAAAACAAAACAACAAATCTTTTGACAAATCCATATATTGACTAGCTTTCGGAGGAGTCTCCCTCCATGCTCACGTCTACTGTTATATAAAATTTTTTTTACACGTTTCAGTTTAAATAAGTTAAGATAAGCAGTCCCTTATCTAAACTTTTCAAGGAAAACTTACGTCATTGTAATTTACGCATAGTTTTTAAGTTGTCTAACTGCATTAATACTTTTTTTCAATTTAAGGATAAAATTCCCAAGTTTTTGAGATCAGGTCTCGTTTATTGTTATAAGTGTTCTGGCTGCAATGCCAGATATTACGGCAAGACCAAATGCCACTTCAAAGTTAGAGCCTGTGAACACCTAGGAATTTCTCATCTCACCAGTAAGAGCGTCAAGGCTAGCTTGTACAATACGACAGGCATTAAGGACCATTTCTTAGTTTGCAATCACTCTCCATCACTAGACGATTTTTCTATTCTTTGTTCCAAAAGTAATGACTTCAGATTAACTTTGATGGACAGCCTTTTGATAAACCGTGATAAACCTTCTCTCAATAGAGCCATCCAATCAATGCCTTTAGAATTATTCTAGGATATATCTAATTTGACACGGTATTATAACTTTATTAAACTGAAACATGTAAAAAATTTTTATATAACAGTAGATGTGAGCATGGAGGGAGACTCCTCCGAAAGCTAGTCAATATATGGATTTGTCAAAGCATTTGTCGTTTTGTTTTTTGATCTGATAAAATGTCAGTTTTTACGATCTCTTTAACAAATGAACCAAATTTATTGTATGATGCAAGTTAATAGATTCTCTTTACATTAAAATTAAGTTTGCTCCTAGAAACCTTGTAGTTTTCAAGAAATATTTTAAAACATTGGACTTTTTTGGTGCACCCAGTACAAAACTATTATTTGTGTCACATAGAGCCCAGAAGACCAGAAGAAGCAGCAGTTACTAAACTAAATTACAAGCGTTTTAATGATTTGTTATGTTTTTCAGATCTTAGATTTAAGTAACAATTGCTTGTCTTCTCTAACGAAAGGAATTAAATCTCTGGTAAACTTACAGGTATTCGGTTTGTTTGTTATTCTCAACACTAAATGCAAAATTTATTTGATTATATACTCTGATTTATACAGTTTGATCACAGAGGACAGTTACAGTTTGCATGAAAAGTGCAATTTTTAACGACATTGAAATTCTTAAAACCAGTTTGCCTGTCTTCTTTTCAGAAGCTTGATGTTTCCCATAACAAAATAAAGAAGTTACCTGAAGAAATTGGAAGTCTAACTGAATTACAAGTTCTAAACTTATCAAGTAAGAAACAGCTACATGTTTAGGCATGTGTATGATTTCTTGTGTAATTCTAGTATAATTTCAGAATTAGTTTGAGCTCGTGTTTATGGATGTTGACTGTTGACTGTAACTTCCATCAAAGTATAGTTCAGGGATTTTTCCAAGCACATTTCAACTACCGTTTACCGGTAGTTGAAACTCAATCGTTCATTGTCAATTAAACATTCTTTAACTCTTTAGTGTGTAGTACTTACAAAACATGTTTTGAGAGAGTAAACAACAACAAAAGACATCTCATGATATTCTGCAGGTCATGCTTTAGTTCCCAATGAGTGCAAAGGATCAATTTAATTATAATACAACAAAAAAACATAGATATTACCAAAGCTTATATGTTCGCCATAAATGCGATCTCAATCTTTTTTTACGTTTAATATTCAAACTTGGAAACGAAAAATTATTGTTGCTGGTAAGGGAGAAGGACTTAAAAACATTTTCAACTATTTATACAAAGCAAAACATGCTCAACTTAGATTATTCAATTGACAAGATAGCTTAGGTATATTAGGCCATTATTCACCAAATATTCTGTTGCTAGGGGGAACAACCACTGTTGCTAAGGTAATTTTAAAATTTCCTTTGTTATACGAATTCAATTCTTCACCTAACGAAATGTGAAAACAAAAGTGGTACCAGTAGGACTCGCTTTCATGTTATTCAATGAAATTAAGAACATCTTTCTTTCCAACTCCCTGGTTACAATAACTGCTTTATATTCAATTTTGAATGAAACAGCCATCTAAGTATAGTAGCATGAGGAACACTCATACGAATCCACACGTGCAATTGATCACACATCTAAATGTCTTGTGCGTGTGTGGCCACGTGATATCGCACGCATCTCGTGGCAAGGCCTGTTTGTGGACCTTAAAATCTCTAAAATTGCGGAGCTTTCAGATGCTTTGCCCACCTAGGACCCCACCAAGCTCTGCACTGGACTGTAAAACTCAATCTTCTCTACCGAAAACGGTAGTAACCAAAAGTGCTTGGAAAAATCCCTGTAGTTATGATTAAAGAAAACTGAAAGCTCCTCTGACATTATTATAAAGACGTTCTATCCAACAAACTTTCTATTTTATTAGTCTATAATTTGTATTGATTTTCTTCTCAATTTTTCTCATATTTTGAAGCCATGATTCTATGTTAGGTAATGCATTGTCTGGACTACCAGCAACTATAAAGCACCTTCAAAAAGTGCAAAATTTGGACATTTCACAGAACAAATACTTGACAAACTTGCCTGCTAATTTGTGTTTTATGCAAAGCTTGACAGTAAGTAATTTGTTCAAAGCAATTGTGTAGACATGATGGATGGTTGATTTTTATGTTTCTGTATTGTTGGTTGCATTGATAGTTGTCATTGTCAGCATTGAATCTCATTAGTAAGCACATAATTTGGCTTCAGAGGTTGTTTGAATTTCACCAAAAGTAATTTCACAAAAACAAGCCGGATTTGTTTAAGCTTGTTTATTATTACTTAGTCATTTATCTGAAATCAAGAAATCTAAACATGTTATTAAACTCCATCAATCTGTTTTTTTAAAGAGCTTTTCACACTTTTCATTAACCAAATTTCACTAATTAAATAGTTCATTATCTCTGTTCCAGGAGTTTTCATTTGATCAGGACCGCATTACTTACCCTGCCAAAGGTTGGTAATTTCCTGAAGTCATTCTGTTAAAATCATGTCTATTTCCACTACGAAACTTGAACAATGCTATTTTCTTGAGAAATTTCTTTTTCTTTTTAAGGATAAAGATAGGATTAAGATATCACATAATTTTATTATCACTTAAATTTGCTTAATTTTCCACCAAATAGAAATTACACAACAAGGTATACAAGAAATCATCCGTTGGTTTAAAAAACGTAAGTAAATATCAGATGTCTGTTGTCACCGGGAATTTTGTGCATTTGAAAGTTTTGAACCATAGTGATATAGTGGAACCTCTGATTCCCTTTTGGGAGACCCAGTGTGGTGGTTTGTTGGCTGTTTTTTTATAGTGCCGATTTGATCATTACTGGAGGTTCCACTGCATTATGTTATTAACATAAAGTAAAAATTTCTGTTGCTATTACTACTTCTCGTGTGTTTCATTTGGAACCATTTTAATTATTTTTCTGTTTAGTGAAAGGAAATGAGTTTATGTATGATGATGTTCCTGATGCAGCCGGTATCATTCATTCGCTTTTGTTCATTTCATTACAAGTTGTATTTTATCAGTTATGAAGTTTGAAAAAGACTTTCTTGTTTTCTGTAGTAGCTCCGTCTAGTCCTACCAAAGGGCAAGCATCTATTGGTGATGACGAGTTTGAGGTAGGAGGAAGTCCACTTATGTTGGTAGTGAAAGTGAACATTTAGCCATCCCATTTAAGACTAACCCAAATTGAACACTTAGCCATCTCATTTAAGCCTGACTCTAATTGATTACAGATCAGTTTACACCAGCTCTTAATGGCATTATTATAAAATTCACAATCAACCTCTCACAAACTAACACTTCTCCTTCCGACAGTCATGAAAATCAACACTGTTAAGAGCCATCATAAATAGGGCTGGATTTTCTTTATTTTTCAACTATATCATTTTTATGGATTAGGAAGCAATTATCGAACGTGAAAGACAACGTGAAAAACAGACACAAGAAAGACTTCGACTCCAACAAGAAATTCTAGATTCACAAACTGAAAATGCTAAATTATTGATAAATGCGCAACAACAACGAGGTCAAATTCTTTCTGAAATAGAAAAGGCAAGAAAGTGTTTTGTGATGGAGCTTTGTATGGCCAATGTTTAGTAGTGGCATTTACACAAGTTGTTTATATTCAGAATGAAAAAGAGGTCCAAATAGCATTGGCTGAAAAGTTCAACAGTGATAACCAAGAACGAGCCAAGCTATTGGAGCAGCTGTATCTAGGTCAGTAAATTGTCCTTATAATTTTTTTCGTAGAATTATTTGGAAAAAACGTTAATATGCGTATTTAGCCCAATGTTTTTTATTATGTTTATCTTATGTTCTTGTTTTAGAAGAAAACCATTTAGATGAAACTGTTCAATTTGTTCTTCAAATGTCTGAAAGGTACTTCTTCTGTTTGATTTTTAATCAACTACACAAGCGGCAAAGGTGGTGAACATCAGTATTACATCCAAGATGAAAAAGATAACAAATGATATTAGTATTTAGATTTGCATGTATATTTTCCTTCTAATTCATAGTGCTTAAACGCCATCTTGAATGTTTCAACTGTCTGTCTTCTGTGCTGGTAGCCCACATGTATAACAATAAGTGCAAGTGTTTTTGTTGAGCTATTTTTTTTGTTTTACTAGAGCAAAGAGGACAGAAGAACTGTTAGAAGAAATGGAACTAGAACAGTAATGCAATTTTCTCATAGAGGCTTTCAGATTGCAAGATTTTTTTAAAGCGAATTGGTATCTTGGTCAGCTCTTTGATTGCTTTTCCAGTTCATTTTCATTAATATCACAATACTAAGATACTAAGAAAAGAAACAAACATGTTTTCAGCCATGGAATTGCTACAATTTTTAATGCATTTATAAGCATAAAAAGCTCAAAATAGGAGAAAAAAAGTATCTGATCAAATGAAGTGGGTTGTTCTGAAATTTCTAAAAAGATTCCGAAATTTCTTGACACCAATCAAGAATATTGAATTATGCATAATTTGATGAGGAAAGGGTAGTTCAGCATTGGGTGTATTAGTATAGATCCATTAATAACATTTTCTCAAATTACCTAAACAATGATCGAGAACAATTCAATTATTAGATCTCGTATCGATGCACTTGTTCAAATTACACAAGAGGAAACTGAAAGATTACGAAAACAAGAAATGATTGGTGAGTACATTGTGGAAAATGACTAAACAATATAAGTGGAGGACTTGATGTTTTTTCAGAATGGCTTCATTTTACTGCCTGCCTAACGAGGTCATTCTAATAGAGAATTATCAAGCCAGCAGGCGGCCTGGTTCAGTTCACTTAGCTGATTATAAAAGTAAAATGATTATCATTGATTATCACTATTAATTTGTTTAATTAATTGAATTGCAGTTCAGTTTCTTCATGTGAACATCCCCAACTAGTAGTGGTAGTGGATTTCTTTCATGGGAAGAAATCTTTTTCAAATCATTTAACATAAGCTCTCAGTTGCTATCATTTGTTCCTAAAGAAAGATTTTCATACTTTCCTGTAACTGAACTTAAAGATCAGTTTGGTTGCAGCAGTACTTTAATTCAATTCCAGGAAAATCTGTTGCAAGTTACTAGGTTTCTCTGAGCTAAATGGTGTTTCAGTGTTGTGTGAGATATGTAAGTGAAATCTATTTTGACAGAGGCAATGAGTTATGTATTGAACGAATGAAGCAATCAGAACAACGATGGAATGAGTACGAAGCCCAGCGACAGGAATCATGGAGAAAGTCTATAAAAAGGTAATTTTTAAGCATGAAAAACTGTAACATTTTCAATAAAAAAGAAAACATTCAACTATCAGTCACAAGCGAACTGCTGTACTCTTCAAAAACCTTTTAAACAAGCACCATGCTCTTAAAATCTTCCTTGTTGGTGTAGCGCTTAATCTAGGGTGGCATTTAATAAAATAATAACAGTATACTTGCACTGCAACATCCCACTGGGCAAGTTTTCTGAAAAATCACTGCAAAGGAGTGCATTGTTATGGAAACATACGTACTATTTCAATAAAAATGTTCTTTGTTGCAGCGACTTTTGTGCAATTTTGCCCACTGGGATAGTACTGGTTAAAAACATGATAATAATAATCACCAATCAAAGTTTATGTAGTAGTTTGTATTTATGGTAAAAGATATTGTCATAATTGTCTTTGATGTTGTTATGATTTTTGTTTTCGTTTGTTACAACAAACTCATTCGTCGTAATATTTACTGTCAAGGTTTTAGTGTTAATTTCTTGAACCTGCCATACCAACCTGGATATGTTTGCGTTTTTTTTGGTTTAGTACTAATGACAAATAACGAGGGATTGGAGCAAGTATTAAAGCAGAAAGACAAGGAGCACATGATCTTATCCAACAAATTATGAATGAGGGTGACAAACCTGTCTACAATCAGACTGGATTAATCACTGGCCGAACTGTCAGTAACTATTGTATTGAATAATCCTTGTTGGTTTATTGTAGGAGGAAAAGCAAAAAGCAGCATTTCAAATCATGCAGTTCCAAAAAGATGCAAAATTGAATCGTATCAAAAAACAGGTAATTGGTGTTTACTTTTGTCAAGACATCGCTTCATAGCCCCAGTATTGTAATAAAAGTGACACACTCCCCATATGACTTTTTCCAAACAAAGTGAAAGTTATAGATGAGAATGAAAGATTGGATTGACATGTAAGTGTCAATCCGAAAAGAAATTTTACGCATCATTTTCTTTTACTTTATCTTATTGAACATTTTTATTGAGCAGTTGTCATAAGGTAATTCTTCACTCAGGTTGATATGATCGAAGCGGAACTTGCAAGATTATCGCTACTGGAACTGCAGAAGCAAAAGTGAGCGCAACGATCAGGAAGTGGTAAATAGCAATGTTATTTCTTTATCCCTTATTTGTTTTTAGTTACATGTTCTCCTTCCATTTCAATTTTTGCTACACCCAAACTAAGAAAAACATTAATAAAGAGGGCCAAACCAACATTTTAATGTGATATTCTTTAAAGGTCATATCCCACCACTCTTACATTCTTTGAGGAATGAATGAAGTTTTGATAGGACCTAGAGTATACCGGTTGAGTTGATTAGAAATAATTCATGTTCAATTCTTTTAGAATGCTCTTGCTGAGATGCGTATTCAAACAGCTGTTCTCCTCACGCAGTTGATCGACGAACAAGAAAAGAGAGAGCAAAGGCTGAAAGAAACAATCGTATGTTATGAGTAAAATACCAATGTTTAACCCGCCCCTTCCCTGCCCAGTAACAAACTGTAATAGATGTAGAGTGATATACCTTTGTACATCCAAGTGCTCACATCCATATACTGTGTATAACGTGTTGCATACGTCATACGTCACAGTGTAATACGTTGTTATTGTTATACTTAAACCAGTCGTATTACAGTATGTCGTAATTGGATGTATGACTATACTCCGGAGAAAATTGAATTATGGACTGGAATTTATTTATTTATTTATTTATTCATTTATTTATTTATTCTGATGTGTTTTAGTCGGAAATGGAGGAGAAACGAGAGGATGACGCCAAGGACTATTGGTTGATTCAATTTCAGCGTTTGCTTGAAAGCAACCGCAAGTTCTGGTTGATGACGTAAGTATTGATTGGTGCAAGTCCAGCCTGATTGCAACCTGACTAGAATTGATAGAGGAACTTCTTCAATATATTCATTTTGTTTTGTTTTTGTTTTTTTAAGGAAAATCGATTGGATATGTTTGTGGTTGAAATTCTTCTTCATGCGCACGCCAAAGAGTATTTGCCACACTTCGCGCGTCATCGTATTGACGAGCTGAAAATGCGCGCAATGACGAAAGAACGTTTATACGAGGTATTTACACGAAGCATCGACCTGATGTTTCTTGAACTAGGAGGAAAGATGAGGTTTTCATTTCCAACCATGTTTCTCAAGTGTTTTTTTCAAAGGACATTTACTAATAACCCATGAACCCTCTGTTATTATAGAACAGATTTTGTCTCTGCCTTCGACTTTATGGCGGTTTAATGGTCTGTATTGTTATACTGTGAAATGTTTCGCGTAGATTGGTGTTCGAGATACGAAAGTTCAAGAAGAAATCCTGGCTGGTATTAAGTCTACTATCCTTATGCATGAACAAGTAGCAAAGAGAGAAACAGATTTCGTTGTATGTGTTTGCTTCCACGTGTTACGACTTTGTTTTTTTCCCCTTCGTAGTGTTCCCTTAGCAGACACATCCGTGTTTCTCAAAACGTTTTTATATATATACAGTAGAATCTCGATATTGCAAACTATGATGGGAACGTGAATTCAGTTTGTGATATCAACAGATTTCAAGAGGGTTTTTGCTAAGGGATGTAAAAACGAACTGGGTTCGACAGTTTGTAATGCTTACATCCCCCCGTACTATCCAGATTCTACTGTGTAAGTGAACAAACTAAGTTCCAGGCTCTCTTACCAGTTTCTTGCTGATTTACTTTCAAATTGCTAGAAAAGTTTCTTAGACTTATCAGAACGAAATTATTGGAGTCTTGTTCATCACATCCTTTTATCTCTGAATGATAACAAAAATAAAAGGCAGATTGCACCTTCAAGCGATTGTCTTTTCTTTTCCTTTGAAAAGGTATGTAACTTTGCAACTAGTCAAAAAATCAAGCTCACGAAATTTCCCGGTTTCTTAAGGCTGTGTTGGACTCACTAAATCAGTTCCTTATTATGCCGAAATTCAGTGACTAAACAGTTCTTGTATGTCGGTATTTGTACATCACATATTGCCCTCTCCATTTCATAGAATCCTGAAAAATCTGCGACGCCAATCACTTCGCCGTTGACCTATGGTACCGACGGAATGTTGCCGCCGGTGTTCGTTGAGCCGACAGCGCCTTCGTCGTCGATGATTGCTGGAGAATCCGAATGCGTTGTGTGTTTGGACAGAAAGGTAAACTCGCTTTGTTTATTTATTTGCTTTCAATTGCCACTTCACATCTAAACCGAGAAATATTTATTCATTTTAGCCTGAAGTTGTATTCTTGACGTGTGGCCACGTATGTACATGTTCCTTCTGCTGTCAGCCACTAGATCTGTGTCCGATGTGTCGGCAAACCATCATTCAAAAAATCCGACTTTTTGGTGTGTGATAGTAATTACGAAATTGTAGTCCGGTAATATTTTGTGTATATAAACTGTGTTATTATAAAAAATTTTGACAAAAGTATGTAAGCACATCACATGAACATTTGATCTCTGTAAAATACCGCCCACATTCTGCCATTATTATGTCATTTTAGTACCCATATTCCGGATATTAAACTCAAATTCATGAGTACTGGGTTGGGTTTGAAATTACAGAACTCATGTTGCTTGCTTCCTGTTGTCTTGTTTTCTTTATTTAAAATGTTCTCTAAACGCAATATATTCTTTTATATTATTCATTGTTGTCTAATATTTAGTATAATTAATATTCGTGTAATATTTTTTTTTCATATATCAAATAAAATCTTTTCACAATTCCATGCCATCAAGCTTTGCACAAAACAAAAACCATGTGTGAATCTTGTAAGATTTACCTTAGTTAAAATATGCTATGCCTCGCTCACACGCCCATAAAGGTTTTCGACCTTTTTTAACTTTGTCGGTCCGAAGTTGTCAGACGATTTGGTATGGAAGATATGAAGAAGGTTCAGAAGTGCTCAACCTCGAACCTCGAACCCACTTAGAAGAGATTTGCATTTAAAATGTGAGCAGTTAATAATCTCTGGATATTCTTCACTTTGACTTTTAGTTTTGTAGATTATTTTTGTGATCTTATGGAATGGTAATCGTTTTTGCTTACATCATGATGAAGCAGATTATTGTAAATGAAGCACTGCAACTGGATATATATGTTTTTGACTTTTAATTTTTGTAAAAATAAATAACCAACATTCATCAAAAACTTACTTCTTTTCTTCTGCCGCGAAATAAATCTTTCCCGGATTTACTTTAGCGTTTCTAAAGTGGTCAAGTTTCATAACTAACCTAGTTTTTAAGCGATTCATAACTTAAAGATAATGAACTGTTATATGTAGAGCTGAGGGTTGCACTATGTTGATGTCAGTGGAAATAGAACAATTGAGAAATGATTGAAGAACGAGCAGCTGTTTATCATTAACAAACCAAGTAAAAAAATGATTGGTTCTCTCGTGAAGATCACAAGAATACTACTAACACTTTTTTTCTCGACCTTATCATAATGATTATTATAACTCGACCACAATGCAGCGTTTAAACAGATCGCAAAGATCTATTGAAAATCTATGTCAAAATTGTAGCCAAAGAAAATGCATTCTTTCTCAATGTCAGCTAAAATACTGCATGATGCTGCATTACCCACGGATCTCAAAATGTTCTGCTGCAACCTGATTGGCATACGATTCAACCTCGTACCCTCGTACTTGGAGGCAAGAAACCCTGGGTACGAGGTTGGCATGGTTGTGTAAAACCAATGACATTTCAGAAAGATTTTCCGTCACTGCATTTTCCACCAGCTCATTCCCAGTGGGCACAAGGACGTCTACTTTGGACGACTGGCGGATGTCTAAACTACGTACCAAATAAACGGTTTTCGTCCACGTCTGGAGAGGACGTCGTATGGACGTCGTTTTTTTTCTCACAGAATTGACCGTCCAGGGGACGTCTATTTAACAGTCCTCGAAATTTTGGATTGGGATAAGAAAAGCTGATATTCGCTATGTACACAGAACAATGGGACGACGTTTCCTATAGGAAATTTCCGACAAATGAAAAAAAGCTTCAACTAAAACTGCACAGAAAAGCATGTCCTTTTCATGTTTTTACATTGTATTTTACAGTTTATAATTATAATTCGTGTAAATTCACACTGTTTTCCGCATTTTCATCTTCTTCTAGATGTGCCTTTTTATTTTTCGCCCTTTTCAAAAGGTCACTAATTAACGTGCCGATTCGGCCTTTTGATGTCGTTCAGTCAATGCGCCTGACATAAAAACAATGATTCCATCTTTAAAAAACAATAATAAATGTTAGATTCATTGTTCAAAGTAGACAAAATATATGCTGGTGCTGCTGGTATAGTAATTATGCTTTTTACTCAAGTAAGTAATAACTAAGGACTGTGGTTCAGATTGAAGCTGGTATTTAGTATTGTCGCCGTAGTATAGTAATTATCACTCTCGTATTTCATGTGGGAGATCGGGGTTCAATTCCCCTTGTTCGGCTATTTACCATGCGCCAGTGAATGTACCATTGCACCGGGTCGACCCATGCCATGTGAAGGAAATTGGGTAGATGTTACACTGGGTGTTGCAGACCCTTGATTGGGTTTGTGTCACTCATGGAGAGTGTCAAATACTTCAGAGCCTCCAACCTAAATCGTGGCCCCTCTTGGAAAGCAGATGCAATAGCAACTGAGTGAGTGAAATTAGCCACGTAAAACAATACCAAATAAATAAGTAAAAGAAGGTAAAGAAGAATAATTACACCTGTCATCTTGATTGTCACTGTCCCCAACCGTTGAATCATCATGTTGAACAGGGCAAAGTCTTTTCAAAGATTCATGGTCTTTTGCACCTAAATTTAACGGTTCCATTAATTCTATCAACTCAGTGGTATGGGATGACACATTTGGTTGGACGAAGCCATTTCCAAGTTATGGAATGAAAGTGTTACAAGTCTTCAAGATTTCAGATGTGGGAGATTTTAGCGAAAAAGATTAAAAAGAGATGCATTTATTCAAACAACTTTTTTTCTTTTACAGATATCTTTAAGTACATGTTCCATTTTCTTTAGATAAGTTTCTTGTTGTCCCTTAATGACATATCTACATGGTACCTCTAAACCATTACCTCTTTTGTTTTGTCTTTTTTCCGCAGACAATAGCTCTCATTTTAAAAAAACAAGAGCCAGATGGCGCAAAACGGTAGCAGCAAATTTACTTGTCACACATAAGCTTTCGAAATTTTACTTAAAGTTCTAAAAAGTTCTTTAAAGGTTGTTTTTAGCGATATCTCACTCGTGGAAAACAGGCATAAATGATAATATTTTAAATGATTAGTTAGTGTAAGTAGGGTTTAATCATAAAACACCAACAAAGACAAAAGAATTATACATGCGTGAGTTGTGTAACATAATGCTTCAGATGCTTCACCGATACACGCTGAATTTCTCTTTCAAGATACAGTCCGGAAGTACAACACAGAAAACACACCTGTGTACATCTGCTGCAGTCTTGACGCTGAGAAGGCATTTGATTGCTGCAACTGCCTCACTCTATTAAACAAGCTACTGGAAAAAAACATCCTCCCAATCACAGTCATCAAGTTCCTGATCAAATTGTATACAAACGGCGATGCCACTACCGAATACAGAGGTCACTACTCCACCACCTTTCGTCTATCTCAAAGTGTACGACAAGGATCGATACTCTCGCCTTACCTTTATAACATCTACATTGAGGACCTTATTGATATCATTCAAAACATGAACATTGGTACACACCTCCCAGGAAACATTAACACCTCCGTAATTGTCTTTGCAGACGACATCATCCTTCTCAGTCCGAACCTGAACCACCTTCAACGAATGTGAACGTTTTGGTATGAAGCATAGTCTCAAATTCAATCCCACCAAAACTCAATTCCTTATCTCAGGTACCAATAACATACCAGATGCAAGAATTACACTGAACAACAAAGAATGAAAACCACAGACAACTTTGAAGCATCTCGGCTTTTCCTGGGGTTCCAACAAATCGAACCAAATCACTCTAAAGAAACATCATTCCATTAGAATTTCGTAACTGTGGGCAACAACATCGTCCCTTATTTCATGTGGTAATCGGAAAATGCACCCTGACACTGTAGCTACAATTTTCAAAGCCACACTCCTACCCAAAACCCTCTACGGGATGGAAATTACCCTCAATAGACAATGCCGCTGCTCACTAAAACTACTACTTGGCCTCTCCAAACACATTATTACATTATTCTCCATTATTACTATCTGGATACCATCACCTCATACCTCAATGACCGAAAATCAACCTTCTTCATCTGCTAATGAGAAATGAAACCACCTCCACCTCGGTTAGGGGGTGTTGAGGATTGTGAGTAGATAACTCACAATCCTCAACACCCCCTAACCGACTCGCTCATACTCAATCATCCAAGATCTCCTCAACACTTGCAAAAAAATCGAACTTCGATGCAATAGCTGTCCTTCTGGCGAAACAAAGACCCAGCCTAAAAACTAGTGAACTCGACCCTGAAAGGAACTCTGAACTTGAAGAGCTATTAACAGACTGGCACCTCGACGAAAAACGAAAGACACTAAAGGACATTCTGGAAACGAGCATCCCAAAGAGTTAAATGTCTCTTTTTTTAACCTTGTATATAACTTGTATATATTTTTTTTTAAAAAACAAAAGTTTTCCTAGGTTTCTTCTTGTATACCGTAATGCTTCGATTAGACGCCCGGGGCGTTTATTAAATTTTTTTAATTTTTAGGAGGGCGTCTATTCGAGGGGGGGGCGTTTAAAAGAGGGGGGCGTCTATTGAATTTTTGTGAAACTCTTCTTTTTCGTAAATATAAATTGTATAATCATGTCTACAAAGAAGTGTTGGATGCTACGATTGGAGAAATACTTGAAGCTGCCCAAGATAAGCGAGAGGAAACAAGAGAGTATGATAAATATGCTGTTGGCTTGTACAAAAAAAATCTTCTCGTTGGACACATCCCCATAGAAATTTCAAGTTTATGCATTCATTTTATTAATCAAGATCTCGAGAACAAGATAAAATCAGTAATAACTGGCAAACGTCAACGGGAAATCGGATTTGTTGTTCCTGCAAAACTTATCTTTACGACGAAAAATAAACGTTATTCTGAAGTTTTAGAAAAAGAACTTTTGAAAAGAAAGACAAAGTTTGCAACTGTTAGTTTAAAATTTAAAAAGAAAGGCGTCTATCGCAAATTTCCATATTTTCATACAAAATGAAAACATTGAAGCTGAAACAATGCAATGTAGTAGTTCTACATGCCTTAATTAGTGTGTCTCTAATAAACGCCCCTATCAAGAGAGGGGCGTCTATTCGAGGGGGCGTCTAATAGAGGGGGCGTTTATTTAAAAATCTCCTGAAAAAGGGGGGCGTCTATTCGAGGGGGGCGTTTAAAAGAAGGGGGCGTTTAATCGAAGCATTACGGTATACCCTTTTATTAGGTGATGAAAGAGAGTTTTATAAATAAAACAAAATAATTTTTTTGAAATGTCATTAGTTTTTTTCATAAGAGCTTATGTTGTAAAAAAAACACGCGCTTCTTCGAAAGAAAAATATATGTTTTTAATTATAATTTCATAAAACCAAAAATGAATTCGAACAAATAACTGAAATCTTTGATCTTTGAAAGCCTTTATGCACAAAGACAGTGCAAATAGCTAACAACCGCATTAGGTAATAAGAAGATCTGAACTCTGAACTGAGGTTTTGCTAACAAGAAAAACATATCTAATTTCAAGTATCAAAGTACTTTTACTAGCATAAGTAACTAAAATTCCCTATTTTAAAGTATGTTTCAAATGAATTTGCACAGTTTTTATAAATGCTTGGCAAATTTGAAGGTTATGAGATATTTCAAAAATTCTTTTTGCGCTGTGTCAAGCTTAAAAAGCACTTTTTCATGATATAAAAAGACTTGGAAGAATAATGAAAATGGAAGAAGAAAAACAAAGATGAAAAAAACGAACTTTTTATAGAAATAAGCAAAACAGCTCAATGTTTTGTGAGACAAACTTCAATCTTTGATCGTTCAAAGAGCGAAATAATTTTTCAAAAAAGTAAAGTAGATCGCAAGATATAATCCTTCAAAGTCACTTAGGTCGCATATTTTAGCATATTCACTCTGTTATGATTTCATTAACTTTCCGGAGGTAAGCAATGATTTTTCCACTAAACGGCTCTATTGAACAGAATAATTACAATAAACTTCCAGTGCACAGGTCATAAATTTTTATATTTATCCCAAAGGGATACTTTTACAGTACAATGAATGCAATAACATAAAGTTAAATGCGTAGTCATTATATCTAACGTATTCCCAATTATATTAAATGTTAATTACCTTCGCAGTTGCAAAATCTATCACCCCCGGTTTTCATCAAATCCTTACAAGTTTGTAAACACGAGAAACATGCGACCTAAGTGACTTTAAAGAATTATATCTTGCGATTTATTTTACTTTTTAAAAATTTTTTCGCCTTTTGAACGATCAAAGATTGAAGTTTGTCTCACAAAAAATTGAGCTGTTTTGCTTATTTCTATAAAAAGTTCGTTTTTTTAACCTTCGTTTTTCTTCTTCCATTTTCATTATTCTTCCAAATCTTTTTATATTATGAAAAAGTGCTTTTTAAGCTTGACACAGCGCAAAAAGAATTTTTGAAATATCTCATGACCTTCAAATTTGCCAAGTATTTATAAAAACTGTGCAAGTTCATTTGAAACGTACTTTAATAAACCTATATTTGATTAAAAGCCGTTTTTATACTGAGACGTAAATTACGTCAAGATGTATAATTCGTCTGAAAAAATCCTTCGACAGTATAAAATCGGGCAGACGAAAGAAAATACTCAGTCCACGAGTTGTTTTTTAAGCGTCAGTGTAAAATCGGTAAACGGATGAAAGTTTTATTCAGACGAATGGATAAATTTTTCAGACAAAATTTTTGACTTCCAGACGAAAGTTAGAAGAAACTTTCGTCTGAATTAAACAAACTTACATCTTTTTTATTGTCAAGATGAATGTTGCCGCATCAGAGGACTTTTTTTCATGCTAAAAAATAAGCGAAGAAGACTTGACGAATACTTGCTTATTTGATCTTACTTGTTTTGCTTTTTTATGCGGTGCAACTACGGTTTTCCGTTTTCCTTGTTGGTGACCCTCTGGCACTTCTTCTTCATCATCCTCAACTTTCGTTTCTTCTTCTTTATCATCTCGGGGATCGTCTCCATCTTCTTCTTCCTCTCCATCTTTTTCAAACTCGTCGTCGTCCTGTGCGAAAGATGTCTCCAGTGCAGAAGAAGTCAATCGAATTTCTTCGTTAGTTTCAGTGAAGACAGGATCGATATGTTTAAACCAAAGTTGTTCTTTCGATGGAGCTAGACCACTACCCCTTTTAATGCGTGCATTCAGCTTAACCCATTCAGATTTCAGCGATTTAAATTTATTTCTAAGCCTTTCAATGGACTTATCTAGTGCTTTTATAGCTTACCAACATTCCTTTCTTGTCTTTGAAATTGTTCTTTTCGTTTATTTCTTTAAAATCTTTCTTTCCAATCTCTTCCTCGAAGCTTCGCTTAACATGCTCATAAACTTCATTGTTTGACGATTTTTTAAACGCCAACTTTTCTAGAGACAACGCATACTCGTTTGATGGATCGGCCAACACTTCTCAGCAAACTTTTCCACCTCTTCTTTAGTCCATCTTCTTGCAATACCTTTTTTTTCTAAGACATCACGATCTTAGCATTGCAGTTTTCAGTCATGTTATACTGTTATATTATACTAGCCGCCAAGGCGGCATCGCTCGCCGCCCATGCCTGCGTTGTGTCACCTACCAAAGAGTTCACGAAAAATGGAATCAAGGAATTGACAATGGAAAGTGTTACCATCTTGTAGAGCTTGAAATTCTGAGCAAAAAAATGTATAGGATCATATGTCTATGACGCCCCGTTTCGGAGATATTGTCGTCATAGACCCGTCCTCCCCAAAAAATTAGACCCAAATTTTTCATCACCCCATCGCCTGTATCGCGGACCCCAAAAACGTCAGTTATCCCTATTGGTTACGGAGATAATTTTCCCTAAACGTCGCATTCGATTAGGGTCTCAATACAATGGTTTCACACTGACGTTGCACAAAATAAAATAAAGTAATTACTCTAACAACTTAATCTACCATTTTGCGTGACTTACATACAGACAGACAGACAGACAGACGGAGAATCGGCTATTAATATATAGACTAGCCGCCAAGGCGGCGTCGCTCGCCGCCCATGTTCAGCATGCGTTGTGTCATCTTCAGATTTCACGAAAAATAAAATTAAGTAATTGGCAATCATAAGTGTTCCCATGTTGTAGGGCTCGAAAAACTGATCCAAAAAATGCATGGGAACGTGTTGCTACGACCAACCGTTACGGAGATATCGTCGATCAAAAATTTTGATGACGTCACAGACCCGTCCCCCCAAAAAATTAGACCCAAATTTCTCGTCACCCTATCGCCTGTATCGCGGACCCCAAAAAACGTCAGTTATCTCTATTGGTTGCCGAGATAATTTTCCCTAAACGTCGCATTCGATTAGGGTCTCAATACAATGGTTTCACACTGACGTCGCGCACAAAATAAGAAATAATTTCGCTCACAACTCAATCTACCATTTTGCGTGACTTACAAACAAACAAACAAACAAACAAACAAACAAACAAACAAACAGAGAATCGGCTATTAATATATAGACTAGCCGCCAAGGCGGCGTCGTTAGCCGCCAATGTTCAGCATGCGTTGACTTCACGAAAAATAAAGTTAAGGAATTGGCAACTGAAAGTGTTCCCATGTTGTAGACCTCAAAAAACTGATAAAAAATGTATGGGATCGTTCCGCTACGATCAACCGTTACAGAGATATCGTTGTCCAAAGATTTTGATGACGTCACAGACCCCTCCCAAAAAAATTAGACCCAAATTTTTCGTCACCTCATCGCCTGTATCGCGGACCCCCAAAAAACGTCAGTTATCCATTGGTTATCGAGATAATTTTCCCTAAACGTCGCATTCGATTAGGGCCTCAATACAATGGTTTCACACTGACGTCGCGCACAAGAAGAGAAATAGTTTATGTGTGATCTTACATTGCTGACTCCCCGATTTCTTTCGCAGTTCACATCTACCATTTTGCGTGACTTACAAACAAACAAACAAACAGAGAATCGGCTATTAATATATAAACTAGCCGCCAAGGCGGCGTCGCTCGCTGCCCATGTTCAGCATGCGTCCAGTTCACGAAAAATAAAATGAAGAATTGACAATGATAAGTGTGCCCATGTTGTGAAGCTCGAAAAACTGATCAAAAAAATGTATGAGATCGTTTCGTTACGACCAACCGTTACAGAGATATCGTTGATCAAAAATTTTGATGACGTCATAGAGCCCCGTCCCCAAAAGTTTTCCCCAAATATTTTCGTCACCCCGTGGCCAATTTCGGGGACCCCAAAAAACGTCAGTTATCCCTATTGGTTACGGAGATAATTTTCCTTAAACGTCGCATCCGATTAGGGTCTCAATACAATGGTTTCACACTGACGTCGCATAAAATAAAATATAACAATCACTCTCACAACTCAATCTACCATTTTGCGTGACTTACAAACAAACAGACAGACGGAGAATCGGCTATTAATATATAGACTAGCCGCCAAGGCGGCGTCGCTCGCCGCCCATGTCCACCTTCAGCCTGCGTTGAGTTCACGAAAAATAAAATCAAGGATTTGACAATAATAAGTGTGCCCAGTTGTAGAGCTCGAAAAACTGATCAAAAAAATGTATGGGATCGTTTTGCTGCGACCAACCGTTACGGAAATATTGTTGATCAAAATTTTGATGACGTCATAGACCCGTCCCCCAAAAAAATTAGACCCAAATTTTTCGTCACTTTGTCGCATGTATCGCGGACCCTAAAAAACGCCAGTTATCCCTGTTGGTTACGAAGATAGTTTTCCCTAAACGTCGCATTCGATTAGGGTCTCAATACAATGGTTTCACACTGACGTCGCACAAACTAAAATAAAATAGTCACTTTCAGAACTCAATCTACCATTTTGCGTGACAGACAAACAGACAGACAGACAGACAGACAGAGAACCGGCTATTAATATATAGATGTTACGTTAAAGTGTTGTTTACAAAAAACGTTCGATTTCATTGCTAAGGTCTGATCTACACTTAAGAAAGCTCGTATCACACTTTAAAAATTTCTGAAAGTATGATCACAGTCAGGCCCAGCAATAGCCAGCAAAATTACAGAAAATGTCTTTTTGTAATTAAAATACTCAGATCCACTATCAGGAGGAGGTCTTATTTGGATGTGTTTGCCATCAATAGCTCCAAGGCAGTTTGGGAAATTCCATCTTGATAAGAAAGTTTCAGAAATATTCGACCATTCCAGAGAACACGATGGTACTTTTATGTATTCTTTGCCAATGTAACATATGATTGCCTTGGAAACAGTGTCAACAATATAAGATATAGCTCTTTCTGATACACGAAATTGATAACTCAAAGAGCGAAAAGTTTCACCTGTTGCAAAAAATCGAACTGTCAAAACCAGCCTTTCGGCAGGGCTTACAACAATCTGGCCAAAAACTCCGGAGTTCTTTGGGGTAATGTAGGGTTCAATGTAATGAAGAATGCTTTTGAAACAGTCATAGTCCATCCTCATCATTTCACGATAAGTTTTGGTGTCCTCGAGCATTAGCTCTTGAACAAGGTTAGCATAAAGTCCGTCCTTCTCTCTCCGCCTCATCCATTGTCTTGTAGCACCTTGTTTTCTTTTTTCATCATCATCATCCAAGGTTATTGCTAGTAAAATAAAGGCTGCAGCTTCCTTCTCCGCCATTTTGTTGCAGAGAATGACTAGTATTTTTGTATGTTGACCATAATGTTGCCCACGCTACCGCAAATCGTACCAACATGTTGTCTTAAATGTTGGCGAGAATGTTGGCCGAAAATGTTGTTCGATTTGCGGCCGCCTTAACTTGCATCGTTTCGATGAAAGTTATAAGTAGACAAAAATTTACAAATTTTTGCTATTTTTTCGTCCGTCATGAACTTTTACACCGATTTTATACTGTTAAATCTTTCACGTATAAATTCCTTCACGAATAAATTAAGTGATAAAATATCTAAGGAAACCTATTTTGAAATGTTTCTTGATATGTAAAAACTTCGAAAATTCAAAAGGTTCCGTTCCTTTATTAGAATTTACATTGCGTTATTTGTCGAGTCTCGGAGACTCTAAATCGTAGGCTAACTGCCATTTCGGCCGGATGAGAAGGAGTCCAAGGGTGTTTTAATACGGTATTCGCTTTCGCTGCTACCGTAATGATTTGTCTCGTTCATTTACCCAACCTCATGGCTGTTTTAGGTATAAAAAACATAGGCCCATGGGCTTTTATACGGGAGCGTTTTTCAAATTAAGAGTTCGAAAATCGGCAAAAATTCAGATAAAAGCCAATGGGCTTATATGCGGGGAATAGGGTAATATGGCTTTCTTGCATACACAGAAACCATTGAGATATCTTCTAAAAATTTTTTAAGGAAAATATGCCTAAAATCAGTGCATTGAATAAAATGTATTGGATGAAAGATTAAGAGCTAAAACATATACAAAATTAAAATGCATGTTTGGCAAAATTTCAGATTTCAAGCCGTGCTTCAAAATCCTTTCCGTTCCCTTCACTAAAACAACTCAAAAGTAATGTGGAAAATGCAATTTTTGCATACGACCTATCTAAATAACATAGTGTAATATGATACTAATTGAGGAAAAAGATCCGAAAAAAACATTTTGTCTCCTGCTTACGGCTGATGAAAAATGCACCAAAAGCACAGCGCACATTCTAATTTTCCGATAATTAAAAGCATACCTCTCAAATAGATATACGCGGGAAACATATGTAACGTGCGAGAGCAAATGGCGACTACTGAATGAAAAAACATATGACGACAATTCTCGAAGACATAGTAGAAGCTAAGCGCTTTGATAGGTATCATCTGGCTAGATTTAGTGGAGAAGACGTGGAAAGCATTTTGGAAAAAAAGTTCAAAAGCGAACTATAATAACAATTTCATGTGGTCAATCCAAATGGTAACACAGGAACATTGTGGCAATCCATATTATATTTTTAACACATAGATTCATTATCGGATCATGACCGGTATTCGACTTCATCTTCCAAGTCAGAGACACCGCCATATTCGTCATTAGGACTGGCGTCATCTTCAAATAAATCATCATCGTTGTCTTCAACTTTCATTACTGCCGTCATCGTTTGTATCTTGGTTCTCACAATTGTTGCACTTGCACAAGTCTGTACAAACAAATCCATGAGACTTGCAAGCACAAACATTCGTTTTGCAGCAAGATTTGCGACAACCGCACGAAATAACCTGCAATACCTCTACAGGAGCTAGGGGTAGTAGCATCCACTGTATTACCCAGTTTCCCATCTTTCACCACCCTTTCTATTAACCATCAGGACTAGGAATGTGTGGTAAATTATCAAGAGATTTCTTGACCATTGCTGTTACCTATACCACGCGTTCACAATGACATAACAAGGCGTCATTTGTCCGAGGCAACTTCTCTGGTATAGCCGCTTTCGAATTTGAACAAAATTTAATGTAGCGGGCTTGATTGACTGTATCGCAATCAGCGCCTTACAATTCACAGACAAACCGTTCAACAATTGGAAAATGTTTTGGTTTGAATGTAAAGGAGTCACCGCCTCCTATCTTACCAAAGATCTTTTGTGTACTCCTTGGAATTCAGCATGGTTCTTAGCGTTTTTCGCACGTCACCTAAGTAAAAGATTTTCATTTGATTAGAATTTAAAACACAATTTATCAAAAATTGTAATAACATCGCATCAAAAAGAAACCCTAAGGATATCAAGGAAAAACTGCTTGCTCTTTCTCTGAAATTCGGCTTAGCGTTTTTTTGTGTGTATAGTGATCGTAGCATTTTTGATGGAATTCCTGTGTCCAGACATCAGATCAGGATCAACAAGCAGTCTGACAATGTCATCTTTTTGATTTTACTTCAAACAAGAGCCAGATGCCGCAAAACGTAGCAGCAAATTTGCTTCTAAAAAAATACTAAAGTTCTTTAAAGCTTGTTTTTTTAGAGATTTCACTGGTGGAAAACAGACATTAATGATCAATTTGTTAATAATAATATATTAAAATGGAGGCCCGGAAAACCCGAGTTATGAAATCGAGTTATAAAGTCGAGTTATGAACTATGACGTCATAATTCGAGTTATTAACTCGAAATTTTTAATTTTCTATATTCTTTCGAGTTAATAACTCGAAAATATAATTGTCGCTTTTACAACTCGAGTTATTAACTCGAAATTAAAAAAGTCAAATTTTGAATTCGAGTTAATAACTCGAAGTTAATTTTTCAAATAAATCAAATCGAGTTACTTACTCGATAGTATTATATTGCTTTAAAGGAATCGAGTTATTAAAGTTTTCAAAAATTTCTTACGATTTATCGTGTGTGCTTGATTTTCAGAATATTTTTCAAATATGGCAAGGGATATTTTCGAAAGTTCACTGGGAATGGTGTGAGTTTTTTAAAAAAAGGCAAAGTAGGCCAAATTTGAGGCAAATTTTGACAATCGTTCAATTTAACGAAAATTTAATAGTGGAACAAGTTTGTACTGCTGATTTCAAATATGAAGGTCAAATTGTGGATAAGGTCAAATTAGGCCAAACTTGGACCAAATTTTGAAAATTGTTTAAATTCTAACGAAGATTTAATAGAGGAATGACTTTGTACTGTTGATTTCGAATTTGAAGGTCAACTTGTGCATAAAGCCAAATTAGGCCAATTTTGGACCAAATTTTTTTTAAAGTTTTTTCGGTAACTGAAAATGGCGCAAACACTTTCCGAAATTCGTTATTCTTCAGTCTAGAAAAGGTGGTTTCAAATTTCTCATCCATCTTTGCTGATACAAAAATCACGTAGTAATATTTCGACAAACAATTTCTTTTAGAATTAAAATGATTTTACCTCAAGATTATAAATTGCACGTGCGAAACACCAGTCTTCACACCTAAATTAAATTCATATAGAAATATAGAATCTATTTTCTCACTTCGGCAACTTTTTATCTTGGAGTTTTCAGCTATCACAATACAGCAAGAGTAAGATCAATAGAAAAATATGTCAGAGGTGACATGGTACAGCTGTAGTTAAAAATATTATCAGGACTGCATTATCATTAGGATTAACATATATTCATCGACTTGCTCAACTGATTAATTTTGATGCCGTTTCTGCACTAATGTAAATCAAAACTTTTGCTATAAAATTGCTCCGTGTGCAAATTTTCATTACAGTTGAACAATTTTAAAAATTTGGTCCAAATTTGGCCTAATTTGGCCTTATGCACAAGTTGACATTCAAATTCGAAATCAACAGTACAAAGTCATTCCTCTATTAAATCTTCATTAGAATTGAACAATTTTCAAAATTTGGTCCAAGTTTGGTCTAATTTGACCTTATCCACAATTTGACCTTCATATTTGAAATCAGCAGTACAAACTTGTTCCACTATTAAATTTTCGTTAAATTGAACGATTGTCAAAATTTGCCTCAAATTTGGCCTACTTTGCCTTTTTTTAAAAACTCACACCATTCCCAGTGAACTTTCGAAAATATCCCTTGCCATATTTGAAAAATATTCTGAAAATCAAGCACACACGATAAATCGTAAGAAATTTTTGAAAACTTTAATAACTCGATTCCTTTAAAGCAATATAATACTATCGAGTTAGTAACTCGATTTGATTTATTTGAAAAATTAACTTCGAGTTATTAACTCGAATTCAAAATTTGACTTTTTTAATTTCGAGTTAATAACTCGAGTTGTAAAAGCGACAATTATATTTTCGAGTTATTAACTCGAAAGAATATAGAAAATTAAAAATTTCGAGTTAATAACTCGAATTATGACGTCATAGTTCATAACTCGACTTTATAACTCGATTTCATAACTCGGGTTTTCCGGGCCTCATTAAAATGATTAGTTAGTGTAAGTAGGGTCTAATCATAAACCACCAGAAATTAATTTTATTAAAGACAAAAGAATTATACATGCGTGAGCTGTACGACGTATGTTTTTTTATAAGAATTTTTTTACAAGAACTTAAGTAGAAAAAAACAATAACACGCCAGGCGATTCGTCGACAAAAAGATGTGATTTTAATTATAATTTCACGAAACCCAACATGAATTCCAACAAATAACTGCCTTCTATTTGAACTAGATGTTTGAAAGCCTTAATGCACAAAGACAGTGTAGCTAACAAGCGTAACAGGAAGGTGTGAACTGATAGGCTTTACTACAAGAAAAACAACATAATCAAATTTCAAGTATCAAAGTATTTTCAGTTAGCATAAGTAACTATAAGTCCCATTTTTATGTAGACCTATTTGATTAATATTCATTCCTCCATGAGTTGAGTTAGAAAATATCAAAGAAAACGTATCTTTAAATGTTTGATAATATAAACATTCGCTAGAATTTACATGGCGTTATTAGCAGAGTCTCCCAGACTCTAAATCGTAGACTAATTGCCATTTCGGCCGCAGGAGGAGTAGTAGTAGTAGTCCAAGGGTGCTTTAATACGGTATTCGCTTTCGCTGGTACCGTAATAAATAATAAAATTTAATTAAATGTTGACGTAAGACGTAAAAAGATAAAAACAATAATAGAAGTCGAGCGGGCGCCCCGAATTCCCGTACTCCGCTTTAGTTGCCTGCGGGTCCAGGCTAGAGGACTATCTGTCTCAAATTCTGCTCTAAATTCCAAAAAAAAAAAAATATATATATATATAATCATGAAATAGTTTGAAAACATAATTCAGGTATGATTTACATCAGACACTTAAAAAATATAGAGTTTTTTTTATGAATAAACAAAAAAGGGTATAAACAACCAAGACATTACCTGTCATTTCTAACTTTTTCCAATGACGTATCTGAGAATTTTCTCAGGTCGTGTGAATAATATTGGTCCCATAAATGAATAATAGAAGGAGAAATTTTTGTTTTTTCTTTGGACCCAGACTCAGCCGGTGAGAAGAAGAAGTAGTTCCATTTTCCTGACTTTGATTGTTCGGCTTGTTGTTTACATCATTCTCCATCTTCTTCTTCGTGCTGTGATTTGTTTCCAACCAAGTATAGTGAAAAGGAAACAAATATGAAATCAGGGGGTAACATTAGGTTTCATGTTCGCAATTATTTTTTATTTATTAAAAGTTTCTATTCGTTTTTCTATTTTTCAACATAAAGTTAATTAAATATTTTTTACAAAAGAAAAGAGAAGTTTCATTCATGGAGAATAGTTAATTTCGATTTAATACAACATTTTGAGTCATTTCGACCCCCCGTGATGTGAAAGGAATTATTCTTCCGTATTTGAATTTCGATCTGAAAAATCATAACAACATGGCGGCAGTTGAGAGATGGGAAAGGGCAGAGTTGCCCCTACCGTCTGGGCGGTTCAGAATACGCCATCTCGCCAGCTGGGCGGCTATAGGGTGTCGCAATTTTTTTTTTTAATGAGTTGCTCCCTGCAAGGCCGAAGCCACTACTAGGCAGAAAGCTACAAGATGAGAAAAGGAAGAAGAGTTATAAAGACAGATTAGAGGGATGAGAAAAGGAAGAAGAGCTATAAAGACAGAGCAAGATGGCGGTTAACCTTGGATTTAAAAGATTGTAGATCATACTCAGCAGGAAAACAACTATGAGGGAGAGAATTCCAGAGGCGAGCAGTCCGAGGGGAAAAGCTAGATGAATAAAAGTTCTTATGGCAAGTTGGGACCTGAACAGTCAAAGGATGAGAATTCGAAGAGAGGCGAGTGTTCCGAGAGAAAGTCTTAGGAGAAGGAGTAAGTTGATGCAAGTCATCCGAACAATGCCCATGAAAGTATTTATAGAAAAGAGACAGGGAAGCAACGTTTCTCCGATGTGAGAGGGGGTGAAGATCAGCACAAAGATCAGGGCCAACTAAGTTAACTAAGTGCTTCTGAATACGATCGAGAAGATGAAGACAATGAGCAGAAGCTCCAGCCCAAAGGTGGCAGCAGTACTCAAGACAAGGGCGAATAGTGGCCTTAAACATGTAAATGATAGATTTAGCCGAAAGTAAGTGACGAACCCGAAAAAGTGAGCCAACCTTCATAGCAGCAGATTTAGCAATGGACTCGATGTAAGAATTCCATGTGAAATTCTTTGTGAAGGTTAAACCTAAAAGACGAACCTGAGATGACTCTGCAAGCTCACTTCCATTCATAAGAACAGAAGGAATTACAGGGTCGATATAACATTATGTGTGCTATACTACTTTACACATATTTTGCACACACTACAAAAATTTCGAAAATGTTTTTCAAATATTTAAAATGAAAATCATTGTTCCAGAACGGCGGATAGGATAACAATAAATTTGATGATGAAATCAAAGCAAAAAAACAATAACTAACAATAAAAGATCAATATTATATATTTTTGGAAGATATTATTTTCTCACATAAGGTCCAATATACACGAAGCTGTTCGTGTAATATGACCAAGAGCCAGATGGCGCAAAAAACGGTATCAGCCAATTTGCTTCTAAAAATTACAAAAGAGTTCCTTAAGTCTTGTTTTTCTTTTATCTCACTGGTGGAAAACAGGCATAAACGATAAAATTAGTAATGGTTGCTAAAATGATTACTAAGTGTAAACAGGGTCTAATCATTAAACACCAGAAGTTAATTAAGGGGCTGTTTATATGGAAGCCGAGCCAGCCCGTTTGCAGGGCTAGCCCTTTAGCCGAGATCTCGCCTTCATGGTAATTTAAAAGTAATTAAGAATTTTGTTTATATGAACAGGAGGGCTGGCCCGCTTGCCGAGATCTGGGCTATTTTACCCGAGATCTCGGCAAGCGGGCTGAAAAAAATCCCATGTAAACAGTCTCAGGTGAGCCAGCCCGGCAAACGAGCTAGCCTCGTTACAAATACACAGATTTTGATTGGGTTAAAATTTGCAAATCTTTCTTTCTAACGCTTAAATTTTCCCGCTTGGTTTGCATGAAAAAGAGGTCAGCCCGTTTGCAGGGCCAGCCCGCTTCAAATAAACAGAAAAAATTTCCAGCCCGGCTAGAGGGCTAGCCCTGCAAACGGGCTGGCTCGGCTTCCATATAAACAGCCCCTAAAAAGACAAAAGAATTATACATGCGTGAAGCGCTGTTTCCACGACCACTTTTGATCGAAATATTTCGACGAAGAAAAAGTTGAGCATGCGCATTGAATATTTTCTGCTTTTCGAGCGAAAAATTTCTTTTCTCTACTGTGCGAATGTGAGTTAAAATAATTTCAACTCCCTATCGAAATCGCTTTGCGAAAAAATATTCGTCCAATCAAAATGGTGAAAAATGTGTTGACACTTTGTGTATTAAATTGAACTATTGAATAGCAATTCCGTCGAACAAGTCAGAAAAAAGAATTATAGCAGATGGTTTCTACTTGTGGTTGCTTTCGAACTAACTTCTGTATCTTTAATCTCCTATTGAATATGAAAACCAGCTAATTAAGTTCAACTTTTTTATGTGGAATTCTATGATCGAAATATTTCTAGCAGAAATTGTTCTCCTCGAAAATTTTCGCTCGAAAATTTTCGATCAAAAGTGGTCGTGGAAATAGCGCTTGAGCTGTGCAACGTTATTTTTATAAAGAAATTTTTTTACAAGAACTTGTAAAAAAGCGTGTCGACAAAAAAAGATATTTTTAAATATAAATTCACGAAACCAAAAATGAATTCCAACAAATAACCGCCTTCCTTGAACTAGGTCTTTGAAAACCACAAAACAAAACAGTGCAGTAAAAGTAGAGCTAACAAACGAGGTGGTATATGAAGGATTGAACTGACAACAAGAAAATATATATCAAATTTCAAGTATCAAAGTATTTTCAGTTAGCATATAAGTAACTGTAAGTCCCATTTTTATGTAGACCAATTTGATTATAATTCATTCCTTCATCATGAGTTCAGTTACAAAATATTAGAGAAAACGTGTTTTTAAGTTCAAGCGATGATGATGAACCTTATCCTTCACCAATCAGAATGTGGGATGTTAACTTATTATACTGGTCCCGAGTGTATCTTTTTTCATATGCATGATCTGGTATATCATAGCTTTAAGGCCGGTTTTCAAAAAACTGCTGCAAAGGGTGGCTTCACATTGCAATTTATTAAAAACTCCATTGCACTATAGAATCATGATGCACCACAACTCTGCAACAAAATAGAATCAAATCTATTTTGCTGCAGAGTTGTGCAGCAAAATTTTCAATAACTGATGGCTTCACACGGTGCGATTTTCCATGCGCGTATGCAATGCAGCAAATTGCATTGCACGTGCACGATGGAAATAATCTCATTCGGCAAATTCGTAATGAAAGCATTCGGTAAAGTACACGAACCGAAAATTCGAGAGATGGTGAGCACGTGAGAGAGTAGCCAGGAGACCCATCTACTCTTAGCCTGCTTACTCAACGAGCCGCAGGCGAGTAGCTGGGTACAACGTCTTAGTCAGATTTTGGCTAAAGCGCGCTGATTGGTTCATCACTTTTCACATAATTTGATTTGTAATTTTCTACAATGGTCTCACTTACCAGGTTCAAAAAATAAGGTTGCTTATAGATTAAACTGTGAAAAGAAAAAACAGGTGTACAAAGAAAAAACAATGATGGCGACTGGGGTTTGCGATGAGCTACTCTTACAAGCTGTAAAAGTAAGTCTCAAAAATCATATTAAAGATATTATTATCAAAACGAAGCAGTTGGAAGCTATTCAAAGTATAAGTCAAGAGTGAGACACTTTATGTGTACTCCCCACTTCTTATGGCAAAAGTTTAAGTTAAGATATTTTATCCAAAATACTAGTTGATAATAGAAACCAGGTAACAATTCCACAAAAAACCTTGTTCTAATTTACTACAGATGAATTAAAACTTTCATTTTGAAGTGCTGGGTTAAGACGTGAAATTGTTATCTTTGTTTGGTTAACCACAGCGAAAACAACAAATAGGGTAGACGGAGTAATGAAATATATACGCTACACAGCAAGGTTACTTTTATGCGAGATAATTTTGAAATTTTTTTTTTAAGTTTTAAACTATTTGATTTCTTTATTTATATTTATTAATTCGTCAATAGATTCAATACAAAATAACATCATCATGAGAAACTAAATTGCTTTTTAAAATCTGTTTTATACTGTAATTCCTTTCACTCAAGCAGAGGGGAGCTCCTTCGTTTATCTTTTTTATCAAGAAACTATTATGCCATAAACTTCAAAGTTTTTCATTTGTTGATGTTTCAGCCATATTTAATTCGTTTAATTATTCGTAATGTTTATGCCGTTGACGTAATAATTATGTATGTTAACCGCCAATTTTTAAAATTTTGAATTTGAATTTCTTCATACTAATTTTTCAACTGTCAGGGGTTGAACCCAGCTACTTCTCGACTTTGAGAGAATGTAGCTGGGTCTCCTGGCTAGTGAGAGAGTAATTCGGATATAATAGGAGTTTTGAGGCCCGGTAAAAAAAATTTGAATTGGTATTTGTATCTTTTATCAGAATATCTATGTTTTAAATTGCCACCGAAGTTTGCATAGTTTCCCAAATTTTCGGGCCACCAGCTGGGGACTGTCATTGATGTTGTATTCTGAATTAGTAAATACTAATAACTTCATTCATCAATCAATCAAATCATAGTGAAAGCCCTTACTCCCTAGTAAATTGCAAAGATGTAATATTAATCATATCTGAAGTTATTGCAATGAGAAGTATTTGCTACTATGTTAACTATATATATGTATATTTTAGTATGTCGAGGAAAAATACAATGCACTCGGCAGGAAAGAACATGGTATATTTATAACTTCTTCTAGTGATTATAGAATCCTAATCTAACTGAAAAGCATCGTGAAATTTTTAAAATCTAATGCCTTGTGATGCTTCACATCAGTGTTAATATGCGTCCAAATTTATCTTCCAACGGTGGCGAATCAGATTCCACAACACAATATTCGTTGGTGGACTTCCAAAATCTGCAAGTATTCATTTTGTGTTTTAAGATTGATAAGATTAATGTCAACCTTTTTAAGTGTTTACTTATTTGTTTATTTAAGTGTAAAGCAAAGGAATTAGTTAATTTCTTTGAAAACTGTGATGGAAGCCAATATAATATATATCATTTCGGTGTTTCAAAAAGCTAAATGTTTTTTACTAAAACTTGGGATTAAGTAAACATTTCATGTTTGTTTTCCTCATGCATCTATGCCTTTATTACATATCCAACAAAGGAAGTATAAAGGAAATGTATTATTGATTTGACGTCAGTTTTTTTTTATCAGTACATACAACAACATTCACACGCTTACACGGGACACGGGTTCATTTTCAAATTAAAAACCGGTAAGAAATGTTTTGCCAAAAAGGTATGTTGATTGCCTTAATTACACTTTTTGAAAGGTATAAATTAGCATCAGTGTGACATAGGACTAAGACATAACAAAAAGTAACAAAGTTTTTCTTTGTTTTCGTTTCTGTTGTATAGCCTTGCAATGTATAGCTTGCTGTGTGTACAAATTGGAATGCTTGAGCGCAGGGGCATTTTTAGCTAAAGCTATATGCTAGTTTCATGAATTTAGCAGTTAGAAAAATTGACTAAAATTTTAATCTGTTGAGGCTTTCCTAATAGATCTATATTTTCTTGTTTAGATTTGAGGGAAAATAATGTATAATATTGAGTCCTTGTTATCATTGTCCCAATTATTCTTGGTTTATATATATAATAGAAGTTAGTCGTCTTGTTAATGTTTTTGTGGCTTTTTAAAACCATTTTACAACAGTATTCAAAGTAGTCCAAATTTGATTGAAGCAAAGGAGTCTATTTGTAAAAAGGAGTCTGTATGTGGATAGAAAAGGAGTCCGTTCATGGCAGCAACTCAAAGGACTCTTTTCCTTTGACAGTGTTGTCTTAATTAAAGTTTAATTAACTAGCAAAGTTTAGTTTACTCATATTTAACGGTTATCATAACCTAACAGGTTTTTTGGTTAATGATAAATTTGAATCTGTAACCCCCACAAAGTATTTGAGAAAACCCCCTTCCCCCTGATCTCAATGTTGTATGAAGTTTTCCTATATTCGTGGAGGGTTGTCTGAAAATTTGAAACTGAAATGCTTGATTGCTTGGAAACCATGCGTGATAAGCTTTTGCTTTTTTGTTCTGTAAACTTCTATTGACCCAGAAATCCCAGTTATGAAGAGTTTTTAGAAAAATCCATAATGGCTGACTTAGTTGTGACCATTTGGCCATACACCATACAGCTCCCTGATTGTTTGGAACAACCTCCCTAATGATACAAGACTGGAAAATTTGTTAGATTATATTATATTAGAGTTATTTTTAAATTTTTAATTTCTAAAGGTTGATTACTGAGTTATCTGTAGTATATATCTCTCATGTTTCCTAGTTTTCGTTTTCCGGATTCTCATATTTGAGATATTCTCGGATCACATTCTTCTTGATTATTTATTTTTCTTTTTTCTATTTCTGAGTTCTCAAAGTATGCAAACCTTATTTTAAATGATTAAAGTACGTCAGTAAGATGTTAAATTTAAATATACAGTGCATATTTATGACATAGTAACAACACTTCTTATTGCAATAACTTTAATTACATTGAATTAAGATTTACAATCATGTTTGTGCCATGTGGCTCTTGTTATTAATTCCAGAAGGCATAGAATGCCTGTGCAATGTGCATTGAATAATAGCCCTTGCGATGATTGAACAATGAACATAGGCTGTTGTTCCTTATGATCTATTGCACACTTAGTAGCTAGCCAAATAATTAGATCAATTGCTCCAAGGGAGATAGAGTGCATTTACTATTGGCAACTAAATGGCAACTTACAAAATTTGTATCTCAATATGATATGTATTCTTTTCATATGCAAATCATTCAACTGGACTAGGTTTTTGCTGCTAGTATGATAACACACAAATGTTTGGAAATTGTTATACATTTACTGCATGTTTGTTTTTACAAATCAGTGAAAAAAGAGAATCATGTTTGAAGAAATATACAAAGAATTAGTTGACTACGGGATCTGGCTTCTCCTTAGATTGGTAAAGTTCTTCATGTTATTCATGTTTAACACATGTAAGTAAGTTTTAAGCTTTGATAATGATGATGTAATTGTGGATGCTCAAAATAAACTTTTTGTTCCAGTGAAACTGCGAAACATTGTAGAAAATGGTCACATCAAATCACGGCGGAAAAAACAACCCTTCGCCAAATGCAAAGGATCTTTGTATCAAATGTGGGAAAAGGATATCCTAGAGAAGATTGCAACTAATGGAGATTGGGTCTGGCTGAGAAATGGCTTGAAAGATAATGAGGAATTGAAAGTCAAAGATGTCATTATTCGAATAAAAAAGTACTAAATTATGACTAATAAAGTAAGTAAAACATGTTGTGTGATTAATGTATTAAGCTTTGTATAATTCTATTCCAGGATTTCTGCCTTTCTACACTTGAAGGGGTTGAAAAAGGGAGACAACATTCACATTGTCACAAAGAACAACAATTACTATCACTGTTTAATTTTGTCAGGATGGAGATTGGGACTAACCGTCAGTTGTGGAGACTCTGCACTTAACTCTGATACAATTCGATACCAGGTAAGTAGGCCTATCTGAATGCCACAATTTTCCACAAACGTTAAGTCAGTTTATGAACTTGCTATTGATTTTTCATAGATCCAAGAAATCAAGGCAAAGCTTGTGATTTGTGATCCTTCAACGTCCATGACAACAAAAAAAGCTGTAGAAGGATTGGAAATGCAATTGTTTTCAATTGGTCATGTGGATGAAATTGAAGACCTGACAGAATTAATCAAGAATGTAGATGAAAATGAAGTAACTGAATCAGTTGATGTTGACGATGTTGACAGTAACTGTGCCCAGATCCTGTGGTCCTCTGGAACCACTGGACAACCCAAAGGAATCTGCCACAGTCATCAGGCTCTTTGGAGTTCCTTCTCTGCAAACAAAAAAATTCCTCCTGTTCATTACATGACAACTCTTATATTTTGCCATATCAGTGGATGTTTTCTGCCCATTTCGACATCCACCAAGGGGTCAACATGGACTTATGTAAGTTTTGAAATAATGCACACATTTTTTAAGTTATGCATTACCAATGTTTTTTTTTTCCATTCACCTCTAGCTTCAAGGCAAAGGATTCAGTCTGGAGGCATTGGTAATGGCAGTAAAAAAGTTTAGACCCTCTACTTTATTGATAGGAAGCCATCACTTTGTACAATTATCTGAATTTGATCTTTCAACAACACATGTCCAACCAATTGATTTGAAATCAGTCAAAGTTATGTTACCTACTGGGGCAGCTGTTCCTTCGAGCTGTGCGAAAAAAATCATGAAAATATTTCCCAGATCAAGTTGGCAATTGGAAGGATATGGTCAAACTGAAGCTAATGGAATTTCTTGGAAATTTGTTGAGTGTCCTGGATTTGGGCCTTTAAGTCCTGGACAAATTATAAAAGTATGGATTATGTAAATTTATGTTCAATTTAATGTTTACACTTATCATGTGACTTATCATTTGTTAATTAGATTGTTAATCCTGACACAAGAACAATCCTGAAGCCGTTCGAACATGGTGAGATATGTGTGAAAAATGACACCATGATGATTGGGTACTTAAACAAACCCAAATCAACATATTTTGATGAGGATGGGTTTGGAATGACAGGAGACCTTGGTTACTATGATGAATATGGCGTAATTTATTATGTGGATAGGATAAAAGAACTGATCAAGTAAACATATTATGATAAAATATGAGGCTAAAAGTTGCTTGCCTGGATATATAATAATATGTAAATATTATTTTTCAGATATTGCAACAATCATGTATCACCCACTGATATTGAAGATTTGTTGCAAACTCATCCAAAAGTTGCCGAGAGCTTGGTCTTTGGAATTCGAGACCCAACTGTTCAAGAATTGATTTCAGCTGTTGTAGTCCCAAAAGCGAATGCAACAATTACAGAGGAAGAGGTCATCAACTTTGTCAATGGAAGGGTGGATGCAGATTTCAAAAAGATACGGGGGCGTGTTTTGATCAGAAAATTCTTACCAAGAAATTCGGTAGGCAAATTGCTGCGCCGAGAAATGAGAATATGGGCCCAGGAGGAAGAGGCAAGAGACAAATAAAATATTGATGCTTGGCCTTGGCCTTTTTTCATATTACTTTTATAAAAAATCGCATTTAGCATTGTGCTCTCTCAACAATAAGAACACAAATACTTACAACGAATGCTTAGTTGTGCATAAAGACGTAAATCAAGTGTAAAGCAAATTTGGTTGTCAGCAACTTCCGTCTCCTCTGGCATAGTACACTTCTTTGGAAATCCCCTTGGGTGTTTTAAGAAGTAAATTGGGTCTTTATGATGAGATATAAATAAGTTCTTTGCTGTTGGAGTTAAAAATGAAATTAGGCATTTCAGGCACATTAAACCTTTCTTTCAAAGTCACAATAGCTGATTGAGTCGGAAGCAATTGGATCATGACGAAATTACCTTCTACAAAAAGACCCGAATTACTCAAAAAGCAGGAGGTATTTTCCGATCAACGGAACTGTATAGTCAGGGCGCTATCGTAAAAAAAATCAAATAACAAAACATTTTTTGCGGACAATTTACCATCTTCAAAACTAGATGCAATAAATTATGCAGATTACGAAGGGAACTAATGTTTCACTCACTTCGACCGAAAATGTGTTTTAATAACTCATTTTGAGTTGCTCAAATATCCACAATGTTTCGCCATTTTTTCTCTTTGTGTTTTCTATAAATTAGTTCTATATTTACATAAAAACACGTTTTACAATTTTTAAAATCTAATTATTAAACTTATAGTTATATTTTTTACGGCAAATACATAGAATTTTATTAAAATTATGATGAAGTTTATTTAACCCCCCCCCCCCCCCCCCCCCCCCCCCCAATAACAAGTCAAGTGACTGTAAAACATGGAATACATTATCATTTTAATGGATCAGTTTAAATTAAATTGTTTGAAATGCATACATACAGTGTGTCTCTGAGAAATTTAGCCCGAAACTTCAACAAGTAATAACTTTTTATACATTTGTCAGTTTTTAGAAGTTCAAACACCATCAGAAAGATAATTCTGTAAACTATCTAATAATTCAAAAAGAATTTTGTATTTATAGTGTTTTTAGACTAATAAAATGTCGGATAAAATCCCTTATAACTTTTGGAATATTTAACATTTCAATGTGATTTTAATGTCAGCAGATAGCCCTTTTCTTTCTCCTTCTTTTGGTATAAAACCTTTCTTAATCCCACAATAATGTTGTATGAAGTGCTGCTAGGACCCCAGCTGCTTTTCTTCACCCCCAAAACATTCTGTGATCTTTCAACATAAATAACAATGTAGGGGCATTTTCCCTTTTACAACCAATTTTTTAAGTTTTCGTGGAGGGTTGTCTGAAAATTTGAAACTGAAATGCTTGATTGCTTGGCAACCATGCGTGATAATGAGGCAAGAGTGGAAAATTTGTTAGATCTCTTCAAAAAATATCTCAAAGAAGACGATTTAAATAAAGTCACATTTGGTTCCTGGTATTGTAGGATCTACCTGCCATAGAGATTATATTTACCAATAGAGTTATTTTGAAATTTTTAATTTCAAAAGGTTGATTACTACTGAGTTATCTGCAGTATCTCATGTTTCCTTATTTTCAATTTCTAGGTTTTTGCTGATAGTAAGATAACAGTCAGATATCATTAAGCCGGTTTTCCACTAGGCGGTTTAGAACGCGCTGAGCGAGGCGGCTTTTGTTTTTTCAGTATGAAATCCGCTGAAACCGGTCCGCTCAGCGCGTTTTTAAAAGTCGACTTCAATCCGACTTCAACGCGCGTTCTAAAGGCGTGAACCAATCAAAATGCAGCATGTGATGTAAACAAACTTTCTCAAAGGCATGGTTTCATTCTAAAATATCGGGAAAAAAGTTCACTATCAATCAAACTAATTTTTTTTTTTTTATCATTTGTTTATATTTTTATTAGTTACTTTTTAGTAACCAACTTGAAATGAATTGATAATAATAATGATAGTGTTCATCTTTAATTTTTCTCTTACTCTTTTTCAACTCATCTTTGCAAGTGGAAATTGAATAAATACGCGCGTAGCGGATTAATTAGCGGCCATTGTCTTAAAAACAATAGCCGCCTCGCTCAGCGCGTTCTGAAACGCCTAGTGGAAAACCGGCTTTAGACGCACAAATTTTTGGAAATTGTGTAATTTAAGCTCACTTAAGCTCAAAGTAATTTTGGAAATACATTTACTGCATATTTGTTTTTACAAATCAGTGAAAAAAAAAAGAATCATGTTTGAAGAAACATACAAAGAATTAGTTGACTATGGGATCTGGCTTCTCCTTAGATTGGTAAAGTTCTTCATGTTATTCATGTTTAACACATGTAAGTAAGTTTTAAGCTTTGATAATGATGATGTAATTGTGGATGCTCAAAATAAACTTTTTGTTCCAGTGAAACTGCGAAATATTGTAGAAAATGGTTACATCAAATCACGGCGGAAAAAGCAACCCTTTGCCAAATGCAAAGGATCTTTGTATCAAATGTGTGAAAAGGATATCCTAGAGAAGATTGCAACTAATGGAGATTGGGTCTGTCTGAGAAATGGCTTGAAAGATAATGAGGAATTGAAAGCCAAAGATGTCATTATTCGAATAAAAAAGTACTAAATTATGACTAATAAAGTAAGTAAAACATGTTGTGTGATTAATGTATTAAGCTTTCTATACTTCTTTTCCAGGATTTCTGTCTTTCTACACTTGAAGGGGTTGAAAAAGGGAGACAACATTCACATTGTCGCAAACAACAACAATTACTATCACTGTTTAATTTTGGCAGCATGGAGATTGGGACTAACCGTCAGTTGTGGAGACTGTACGCTTAGTTCTCATACAATTCGATACCAGGTAAGTAGGCCTATCTGAATGCCACAATTTTCCACAAACATTAAGTCAGTTTATGAACTTGCTATTGATTTTTCATAGATCCAAGAAATCAAGGCAAAGCTTGTTATTTGCGATCCTTTAACATCTATGACAACAAAGAAAGCTGTAGAAGGATTGGAAATGCAATTGTTTTCAATTGGTCATGTGGATGAAATTGAAGACCTGACAGAATTAATCAAGAATGTAGATGAAAATGAAGTACCTGAATCAGTTGATGTTGACGATGTTGACAGTAACTGTGCCCAGATCCTGTGGTCCTCTGGAACCACTGGACAGCCCAAAGGAATCTGCCACAGTCATCAGGCTCTTTGGAGTTCCTTCTCTGCAGACAAAATTCTTCCTCCTGTTCATTACATGACAACTCTTGTATTTTGCCACATCAATGGATGTTTGCTGCCCATTTCGTTACTCACCAAGGGGTCAACATGGACTTATGTAAGTTTTAAAGTAACGCACACATTTTTTAAGTTATGCATTACCAATATAAATTTTTTTTCCATTTACCTCTAGCTTCAAGGCAAGGAATTCAGTCTGGAAGCATTGGTAATGGCAGTAAAAAAGTTCAGACCCTCTACATTATTCATAGGAAGCCATCACTTTGTACAATTATCTGAATTGGATCTTTCAACAACACATGTCCAACCAAGTGATTTGAAATCAGTCAAAGCTATGTGTCCTACTGGGGCAGCTGTTCCTTCCAGCTGTGCAAAGAAAATTATGAAAATATTTCCCAGATCAAGTTGGCAATTGGAAGGATATGGTCAAACTGAATCTAATAGAATTTCTGGGAAATTTGTTGAATGTCCTGGATTTGGGCCTTTAAGTCCTGGACAAATTATAAAAGTATGGATTATGTAAATTTATGTTCAATTTAATGTTTACACTTATCATGTGACCGTTTGTTAATTAGATTGTTGATCCTGACACAAGAAAAATCCTGAAGCCGTTTGCACATGGTGAGATATGTGTGAAAAATGACACCATGATGATTGGGTACTTAAACAAACCCAAATCAACATATTTTGATGAGGATGGGTTTGGAATGACAGGAGACCTTGGCTACTATGATGAATATGGAGTGATTTATTATGTGGATAGGATAAAAGAACTGATCAAGTAAACATATTATGATAAAATATGAGGCTAAAAGTTGCTTGCCTGAATATATAAATATTATTTTTCAGATATTGCAACAATCATGTATCACCCACTGATATTGAAGATTTGTTGCAAACTCATCCAAAAGTTGCCGAGAGCTTGGTCTTTGGAATTCATGACCCAACTGTTCAAGAATTGATTTCAGCTGTTGTAGTTCCAAAAGCGAATGCAACAATTACAGAGGAAGAGATTGTCAACTTTGTCAATGGAAGGGTGGATGCAGATTTCAAAAAGATACGGGGGCGTGTTTTGATCAGAAAATTCTTACCAAGAAATTCGGTAGGCAAATTGCTGCGCCGAGAAATGAGAAAATGGGCCCAGGAGGAAGAGGCAAGAGACAAATAAAATATTGATGGTTAGGGCTTTTTAGCTATTTGAGTTGGAAGCAATTGGATCGTGACGAAATTACGTTCTACAAAAAGACCGTTCTACAAAAAGAAATACTCAAAAAGCTGGAGATATTTTCCGATCAACGTAACTGTATAGTCATGGCGCTCATGTAAAAAAAATCAAATAACACAATATTTTTTTCGGACAATTTGCCATCTTCAAAACTAGATACAATAAATTATGCAGATTACGAAATGAACTGTTGTTTCTCTCATTTCGACCGAAATGTGTTTTAATATCTCATTTTGAGTTGTTCAAATATCCACAATGTTTGCTCTTTCTATAAATTAGTTCTATTTTCATAAAAAACTCGAAAGCTATAGACGGGAGTAAAGCTGAGAAGCTTTTTCAATAACACATAATGCTTTTTTTTCCAAACAGTTGAAAAAATCATTTACAACTTTTTAAAATCTAATTATTAAACTTATAGTTATATTTTTACGGCAAATACACAGAATTTTATTAAAGTTATGATGAAGTTTATTTATATCCTCCCCAGCCCCAGCCCCAGGCCTAATTTTCATCGTTTGTCGCGGGAAATGTATGAACATAACAAAATTATTTCAGAAAAAAACTTGTGTACAGTGTGTCCCAGAGAATTCACACATCAGATTTTAGCGATTTTTACATCAATCGATAGGATTTTATTAAAGGATTTTAAAAATATATGTTTAGTTCTCCAAAAGCTTTTATTTTGGAAACAATTAAGGATTTTACCATGAAAAAATCTTAACGGTTAATTAACACATCTTACAATCAAACTATCAAACAACTATCAAAGGTCATTACCAATATCAATAACAAGTCAAGTGGCTGTAAAACACAAGAGTCATGAAAACAAAATTTTGAGCTGTCTCAACTTGTCCCCGTTTCTCTGAACACAGCGATTTGCTTTTGCTGTCATTTAATAAAGAGCGACGAATAAAATGATTTAGACTAAAATTACTTGTTGCGTCAGCAGTTTTACTTTTCAACTCTGATTAACTCTGATTCTCAGTAGAGAAAACTTTTTTAAGTCTTAAGTTGCTGCTAAAGATTGCTCATAGGAAGAACAAAATTTTGTCGAAGCCCCCGTCTCACAAATTTTGATTTTGTGATTAGATTAATTTCAGTGTGTTCAATTACACCGCGAGAAGTTCTTAATAAACAAAAGAATAATCGCACGTGAAAACTTACTTTTATTAACCATTAAGGAATTAATGACCGTCACAGTAGTTGAAAGAAATCCTACTTACTGCAAAGGTTTTGGACTACCTTAAGAGAAGAAATTTTGGCGGGAAGAAATTTTGGCGGATTAGCTCATCCGACAATTCTGACGCATTGGCGGAATTTATTTTGGCGGATCGAGTTTTTATTACAGTATTGTACGAATCAAATTCATCATCTATAACAAAATCAAAAGCGTTTCGTTCATAGTCGATGTTATCATCTTCCCACTCTGATTTTTCGTCGTCGTCATCGTCTTGCACGTTGACAAAATCATGTAAAACATCTGATCCCAAAGACAAGAATAGAATTGGAATTAAAGACATCAGAACTTTTTTCTCACAGGTTCAGAGAGAGCCAGCAAAAAAAGAAAAGGGTCGGAAGAGACCAACAATCGTTAGTGCTGATTGATTTAAAATAATGATGTGCAATAATGATTCTAGCATGTTACACCTTTTAATTCCTTTTGAACAAAAATTTTCGGTTTACGAAAATAATCAAATTTGGCGAGAATTAATTTTGGCGGAGCCCAAAAATAATTATTATTGGCGGGAAGAAATATTGGCGGATTTTGGCTGTTTTTGAACTTATTCGGAAAATCCGCCAAAATTACGAAATGAACTGTTGTTTCACTCATTTCGACCGAAAATGTGTTTTAATAACTCATTTTGAGTTGTTCAAATATCCACAATGTTTGCTCTTTCTCTTAAAGTAAATTATTTAAAATATAGGTTTTTAAAATCCTTGAAAAGAATCCTATCGGATGGTGTAAAAATCGCTAAAACCTGATATATGTGTAAAAAGTTACAGCTTGTTTAAATCTCAGACCGAAAATCTCTGGGACACACCGTAAGTATTGATTATTCGTGTAATCAACGCATGGAAAGATGTTCATTGAAAACTTATTGGACGATGGTTGCCAAAAAAATTGTTCTTTTACTCAACGTTTTCCTTTTAATAAAGGCTATTTGCTAATCACCAGGAAGAGGTAGACACAAAGGTGTTTCTGTTAAACATGTTGGTCCATCTTGCACAATCTGTCATAATTTTTCAACACCATTTACATCAATTTCAACAAAGATTTCGACTTTGATTACAGGTTAGAAGTAGAAAGAGTAGATTGCGATGTCACTATCTACGGTGAGATATTATGTAGTTATTACAAAAACATAAAAAAGATTGTCCAATCTGTTCCTGAAACGATAGCAATAAAGGAAGAACAATTGTGTCAAAGAAAGGAGGAAGTAACAAGGGGAGAATCTTTGACTAAGTAGTCCATCCAATTACTACAGTAATCCCCATGTAAAAGCACGTAAAGCGATAGCTTTTAGAGGTCATGCCTAAGAGACTGGATCAGCACAGAAGTAATATTCTTAAAAGAGATATCAGTTTTTGTAGTAGCACACATGCGCTCAAGCCGTGGTTTTGTAGCTGCTCCACTTCAGCAGCGCAGCTACTAAAGTCGGTATCATCTCAAAAAATAACATTGTTCGCGCCTTGGGCAAAAAATATAAAAGTAGACCTGCTCACATTATTGGTGCTTTACTTAATAATCTGGTCTTCATGTGAACCGAGTCAATATTTTTGAACCATTTTTAAAATTAAACTTTTTCTTAATCTTCTTCAATAAAAGTATAGCAATATTACCATATTAAAAATATTAAAATATTAAAAATTCTAAGATTGTTCACGCAGTGGGCAAAAAAGTAAAAGTACTAAAAAATCCGAGGAGAGAAAATTAATAGAACGCAAGTTATAGCCTAAAAACGGTTTGGCGGGAAATTCAAACTTTGGAAGGGTCCTACGGACAAAGGAAAGGAAGAGAAGAGCGTGTCACAATAAACTTTGTTAGTCCTAGTAAAAGGACTTTCGGGTATGGTGTGAAGAAATGAACAAAATAGGAACACAACACGTTTTAAAAGGAAGGCTGCGTTCCTTCATTAGAACTTGCATTACGTTATTAGCGGAGTTTCGCAGACTCTAAATCGTAGGCTAACTGCCATTTCGGCCGGAGGAGGAGGAGTAGTAGTCCAAGGGTGTTTTAATACGGTATTCGCTTTCGCTGCTACCGTAATAAATAAAGAAACTATTTAACATACTTTTCCTTTACGTCTGATAATATACTTAATATATCAACCCCAATTTGTTGAGTCCATGTTATTTTTTCTTTTGTAAAGTATTTCTCAAGTGCTGAGCCCTCACTTTCTCATGTGCAAGTGCAAAAGAAATCTTGAGTGCAGCCAAGGTTGGCAAAAGCTTAAAAACCTGTAGTCCTCTTTTTGTAATGTAAAAAACAAGTAAATGGAGATTATTTTTAAACATATTTACATTTAAACAGAGAACTTTTACTTACAGCACATAATACTATGACCAATCATATGTTGGCAGTTGATCTGTCAGTATTCAGACATACAAGAATATATCCTTGTTATGGCTATTTATTTTTATCCGTTTAGCATATGTTCCAATGATGGACTTTGGTAAAGAGACCATGCTCTAGATAGTTGAGTACTGCCTCCGTAGTTCTGGGTAGTTCTACTTATGGAGTAGGTAGGATCTTCCTACTGGCCAGTCTCCAACTCCAACTTTGACAGTGGCTTAGTTAGAGGTAAACTCAACTTTACTTTGTTTCTAAGCTAGGGCACTGAACGCTGGTTTTCTTTTTACTTTTTCTGTTTGTCTAGTTGTTGTATGTTCTTTGTCTGCTTGTGAATTGTCGCTGTTTTGTCAAAACTCTCGTAAGTCATCTCTTGGTGAAGATACAACTCAAAAACTCAGTGACTGGTCCGAGACCGGCTGATAGTCAGGAACCCAAACTTTTCTGGTAGCGCTTAAAAGAGGCTGTTCCATCAGCAGCTGTGAAATATCAGGACATTTGTTGTGCCATGTTGCGCATGGAGGGTTTCCAAGCAAATGTATCTGGTGTGCTTTGTCGAGGCCACACCCTGAGCCTTCTGTTACGGCAGAAGGTTTATTTGTTGGTGTAAATTAGATTTTAATCTACGGTAAACCAACTTGAAATAAATGAAATAAATAAAAAAATTGATGAACCAACAGTATTGACACAATCAGACTTTTTGCAAGTACATGTAATGTTTGTTCCTTTTATTTACTTTTTCTATTTAAACTACACTTATGCAATGGTTAATAAAAAAAAACAAAAAAAAAACAGTTTCAAAACCCAATTCAATTAACCGTGTCCGTGGTTTTCGTACACATTTCTCTCACATTCATGCTTTCATTTCTAACAACTCTCCTGACATCCTTGCAATTTGTGAGACTAATCTCAATTCAAATATTGACACAGAAAATGATTTTCTTTTTCAAGGTTGTCTTCCTCTGCGTCGTAAGGACTCTAATACACACATGCATGGCCTAGGTGTATATTTACAATTTACCTATTACTCGTGTAAGTGATCTGGAGGATCCTGATTTGTCATACATGTGCTTTCGTCTTTCGTTGCTCCACTCAACAAGCTATCTGTTCTTTCTTTATCGATCTCCATCATCCCAAGACTGTTCTGTTATAGACTCTATATCTGAAAGTATTGACAAGGCCCCATCAATTCATCACAGTGCCAACATATTTGTTTTTGGTGACTTCAATGTTTATCATGAAAAATGGATCAAATTCTCAAATGGAATCTCTCACTCAGGAATTCGTGCTCTAAATTTTGCCCTCAATCTCTTCACCAAATCATTGACTTCCCTACTCGCTTTCCTGATCGTGATGATCAATCTCCATCTCTACTTGATCTCTTTTTAACATCAAATCTTGATATCTGTAAAGCATCTAGTGAGGCTCCTCTTGGCAACTCTGACCATGGCGTAGTTTCTGTCTTAACATATCTTAATTGCAAAGCTGCTTTTGAATCTCCTTTTCATCGCACTCTCTTCAGTTATGAACATGGTGAATGGGATAATTTTGGAGACTTTCTTTGCAATGTCCCCAGATCCAATGTGTTTTCAAATCCAGCTGCAAAATGTGCAGAGGAAGTCACATCTTGGCTTACATCTGGTATTGAAGCATTTATCCCCAGTAGAAAATTTCGTGTTAAACCTCATTCCTCTCCCTGGTTCTCACATGCTTGTGCTGCAGCAATTGCTTACAGAAATCTTTACTTTCATCAATATCAGCGTGAGAAGTCTTCTCATAATAAGGTTCTTTTCAATCAAGCACGAAATCACTGCAAATCTGTCATTAATAATGCAAAGTCTACATATCAACAAGAAACTCATAATCGTATCTCCTCACAAAAAAATTGGCTCTCGAGATTTTTGGCGCATCATTAAAAGTGTCACCAGCAATAAAAAGTCATCCAGTTCTCCCATTTTCAAAGGTCCAGAAGTTTTTTCATCATCTAAGGATAAGGCTGAACTCTTCTCTAATATTTTCAGTACTAACTCTACTCTTGATGACTCTAGTCATGCTGTTCCTGAATTTCCCTTGAGGACTAATAAAGTACTGGACAGCTGCTGTATCACACCAGCTAAAATATCTTCCATCATTTCAAATCTTGATGCTTCTAAGGCTACTGGCCCTGATGGAGTTCCTGTCATCCTCTTTCAAAATTGTGCACCTTTATCGTCTATATAACAAAAGCATAGATGAATCTTGCTTTCCTTCATCTTGGAAGTTTGCCTCTGTAATTCCAGTCTTTAAGAATTGTGGTGATCAATCTAATCCACGAAATTACACGAAATTATTTTTAGTCTGACTTACACAATCCAAAAAAAAATAATAATTTTGAAACTAAAAGGAATTGTCCAAAAATTAAAACTTCTTTTCGTGTAATGAGTAAAATTTTGTCCATCTGTCACGAAATTCAACCTTAAAAGTTATCCTCAAATCATGAAAAAAAATATAAAGTGACTAAAATTCTTTTTAATACCGTGGCTGATTTGGACAATTTACTTTTACTTTTTAATAAAACCCGCGGCCGCGTGTTTCAAATACGCGGCCGCGCTCTTTAATATGCGGCCGCGCCTTTAAACACGCGGCCGCGCCCTTTTCGCTAAACACGCGGCCGCGCATTTTGAAGCAAACATGCGGCCGCGCTCTTTACAATATCTGGTCTGTAAAACAACCATTTTGGCAGGATACGCTGAACTGGTATCTTTTACTGGTCCTCACAATATTAGCTGCAATTGCGTGCCTTGAAATGTTAAGTACGCGGCCGCGTGTTTCAATTGTGCGGCCGCGCATTTTGAGTTCACGTTAGTTTCATGATATGTTAGCACAGATTCAAAACAAACGAGCAATAAACAACATGGCTGGCAACAACGTGATGCTTCCTGACTTGAGTAAATTTACCAAGGTAAACAGTTTGTATAGTTTGTAATATACTATATATATTAATGAAGTTTCTTTTTATCATAAAATTAAATCGTCTTGAACACGTTTATTTGATTTAACGACTTTATATTGCTGTAGACTGTAGACTGTAGACTGTACTTTACATCCCAAAGGCGCATATTTTCAACTAATATTGTGAGGACCAGTAAAAGATACCAGTTCAGCGTATCTTGCCAAAATGGTTGTTTTACAGACCAGATATTGTAAAGAGCGCGGCCGCGTGTTTGCTTCAAAATGCGCGGCCGCGTGTTTAGCAAAAAGGGCGCGGCCGCGTGTTTAAAGGCGCGGCCGCGTGTTTAAAGGCGCGGCCGCATATTAAAGAGCGCGGCCGCGTATTTGAAACACGCGGCCGCGTCTTTTATTAAAAAGTAAAAGTAAATTGTCCAAATCAGCCACGGTATTTTAACTATCTCAGAGCACCCTATTTTAAGAACATTTCAAGCAAAGTAAATTCAATCTTTAATAAATTGTTATTTTAAGTCGCATTTTTGTCTGTCTATCCGTCACGAAAAAAGAAATGAAAATTCCTTTTACACACAGAATTTATAATTTTAACTGGTGAAAACTACATTCTGTGCAATGAAACGTTGGTGATCTTTCACTGTTGCTATTCCGCACTTTTTCATTTAGTTATTTAGTTTTATCAGGGTTTTGTTTTAGTTGAAATTCCTACAGACCCTTCACACCTTTTAATTTCTCTTTTGTCAGCACAATCACTCTGGAAAGTTTTAGATTTTAACATGTTCGTTTGTCTGTAGTTAAAGAGGTTCAAAAGTTACAGTTTATGAAACATTTTCTAATAAATTTGATGTTATGCGATTTTGTGACAATTTGAAAACTCCCCTTATAATTTTGAAACCAAATGTTTACCACTAATAGAACTAATTGATTCGATAAACATCTTCGGAACAGTAAAAGTTTCTTTGAAAATGTGGTTGACAATTTTTTTTGTCCATCTGTCACATCCATCCGTCACATCCATTCGTCACATCCATTCGTCACGCTTCATAGGCTGTCTACTATCCTTCAGAAATTAAAAAGTTTTAAAAAATTTCCAAAAGTATTTGTTATATTTATTGTTCCATATAAACGTATTATTACAAAAAGCAGAAATTTGTTCGACATACTTAAATATTCTAGATAGAAATTATACTTTTATGGAAAACCTAAAAAAGCAAATTTCTATCCCGTCTATCCGTCACGACCCACAAATTGAACTCTGTCAAACTAATAAAAATGATAAAAAATCCTAGCATGGCTGGTTTAATAAGTTCTCACTAGCCCCTAGCAGAAATAACAAAAAGTACTGGATCAAATGCTATACAGCATTTTTTACAGCGAAACTATCGATTGTCCACCCGTCATGAAAAAGTAATTTCGTAATAGACCCTAGAGAAAATTCAAGATAAAGAAATAAAAATAGTTTAAGAGAGTACACACACATGACCGAGCTTTTTGTTCGAGATAGGGAGAAGTTCAAGATAGAGAGTAGTCGAGATAAGAGAGTCAACAGTACTTGCTGCTGTTGTTTGTAGCAAGTAATTTGAGAGTACAACTTTTGATTCAGTTTTAAACTTTTTACTTTTAAATTTAAAAAAGAAAGAAAACGAACTCAGACGAAAAGGACGTCTCTGACGACCTTGGACTAAAATAGCAGCCATTGGACCTCTTCGAACGTACGTGGATGTTAGAACGAAATTAGTACGTTCAGCGGACGTCGGATGGACGACCTATGCCTACTGGGTTCATCCTTACTTTTCAAAAGTAAAGGGCGTTTATTGAGGGAGGTATTGGGCGCTTTTTAGTTTGATGTTGTGATACAATGACTATCTCATTTCGATATTCGTAAAGCATTTGAAAAATGATGTTATCAAAAAAAAATTTGTATACAAAACTTCTGAAGATTCATTGTTCAGTGTTGCCGTGGAGATATTGAACAACGTTTGAAATATTTTCTTCTCCGATCTCCGATCATTTTGTCTGTGCTTTTCTCAAAGACGTGTCTCGTAACCATTTTACAACGTTATGTCAGGGGGGATAAGTGTTCAATTCACAAAAGTAATACTAACTTTTAACATCGTTACAGATATAAATAACTACTTAACAGAAAATCATGTAGCGTTTTATTGCTTATGCAATAAATTTAAACTTATATTTGATTTTTGAAAATTTTATAGTGAAAAAAGAACACCACTGTGATACCCCCAATTTTCTGTAGCATAAACATTATCAATTCCAACATGGTAGCTTTCAACGCAATGCTTTCGATCGAACGGAAAGTGTAACAGCTTCCTTTAGTTTACCTACTTGATTTGACTTGAAACTATTAGAGTTGTTATTTATTTTTACTATTCTTGTGTTTTTGTACATGCTGATTAACATATATGTACATGTATGCCTTTTATTTAAGATGAATTATACATTCAAGTATTGAAAAGTACAATATCTTCACAAAAATGATGATACATTGATGAAATGTGTAATTAATGTCTGCTAGATGATCGCATCTTCCTAAAATACCCTCTTGTGTTTAAAAATCTACATTGGAAAGATGTATCAGCATCAACAAAGACCTCAATATGCTTCAGGATTATTTAGTGGTGCTTCTGTTGGGAGAAATGGTAGGAAAACGCTATAACTTCACTTTTTCCCCACCTTTCTTCCACACTTCCCATTCTTATCTTACTCAAATTTCATATGAAAGGATAAAATTGACAAATTATATGCAAAGCAATATATACTTAGTTATGAATATCAGTTAGGACCACTTGACAAGAATCCGTCGCTAAAATAATCATGATTTATTATAAAGAATTGTCTAGTTAATATTGTTTTAATCTCCTATTTAAATACATCATGAAAACAAAACTTTTTCTCGCCACAATTTTCCCTTACAGCTCACTTCTTCAGAAAATAAAGAAAAGAAAAAAACAAACTATTTCTACATCTTCGGAGGAGTTACTGTCTGCTACATTACCATCAGTTTCAATAATAGTCGTAAATTTAAATTGGACTATTGTGTGACGTATCAACAAAGGTTATTGAAATCATTAACATAACACTGCCAAATATTACGATAATAAATTTTCGGGAAGCATTCCGGAATCAATAATTCAAACGAAGGAATGGTTTATTGCGAAGTGGATATTCGTCCGCACTTTTATTATTATTTATATATATATATATAATAAAAGTGCGGACGAATAATTTTGAAGTTATTCGTCTGCACTAATTTACGGCATTACATGTGTTAGACGTTCTTTCGTAACTTTTAACAGATTCTTCTAATTCTGCAATTGTAAAAAAATGAACCCCGGTCGCAATCTCTTTCACCATAGTGCAATCTTATTCACAAGCTATACCACTTCAAGCACTTTAAATATATTAAAATTTATCTTCTAACGGATTTTATGGCACTCACTAAAGGTGCGGACGAATAACTTCAAAATTATTTGTCCACACTTTATAAAAGTGCGGACGAATATCCACAGCATGGTTATTGTGTATATGCAATCCCCGAGTTACGCCACTGCCTACTTCTTCATAGTTTCTCTTTATGTAAAAGTACCATGAAATAAATATTGGAGATCTGGAAACAAAGTTAATTCAATCTGAATACGAAAATAATTACCTTAAAGGCACAAAAAGTTGTGAGCATTAATTGTCGCGAGCACCCTTAACTGATAAATGTTGTGTACATTAAAGGGATCCCAAGGTCTAATAGATTATTCAAATAATACTGTTTATCTTAAAAAATGAAGTAGTAACTCTTGTTTCAGTTTTTCAAACGTTTTTTAGATCGTGAGATAATCACGTTATAAATATTTTTTCTGCATGCTTTAAAACTTTTTAAAAACCTTCTTCTTCGTAGTATTTTTAATCTCTAGCGCCCAGACCTTTTCCATTGTTTAAATTTTTGTGACGTATGATTTGAGTAGCATTGAAATATGTCTTTTATCAATGTAAATACAACACTTGCTTTCACTAAGAAATTTTCACAATAAAAGTGAGCGATTTACAACTCGGTTTTTATACGTAAAATTCCAGAGTTTCACAATGTACAAAAAGTGAAAGATAATAAAAAAAGGTGATGCAACCTGTTATTAAAAAAGTAAATAAATATTCCATGTAATAGATTGAATATTAGTCGTGAAGAAATCTTAGTCGAAAATGCGCCTCACTGTGTTGCTCATAACTGTAATAATCAATCGAGTAATAATAGTAAAATATCTTTTCATGCTTCTCTTCAGCTTCAAAAAATACGTTGTAACCTGCCGAACGAAATAAATATATTCCTTTCAAACCATTTTGAAGAAATTTGTTTCGATAAAAGTCATGACATGCGGTTGAAATATTCTCCGTCAACAAAGCAACGAATAAATAAGTTAATCAATAACTAATTAACATGTCAATATTCACATGTCAGAACATGGTGAATCCAAGAACGTCAGTAGATCGATCGTATAAAGCACAACAATCCGAAGTAAGTGTTTATACCCACTGTGTGGTTATCTCCCTCCTCCATGTTTAAATCTTCATTTTGTAATTTCACCATTTTTACTCTATCTTTCTTTCTATTAGGTTTTGAAGCATTGATGTGGACTAAATGAAACAAGTGTTGTTGAAGCAGAGAACTGCGCCGTAGAAACGATAACGGAATATCATCCATGATACAGTACAAAACATCCTTGTTCCAAGCATGTTGCCTGGAATGGACCATCATGTTCAGTTATAAACTTTTAAGTCTAAAGCTGAATCTCGACTACTTTAAGAGCAGAGATATTCGGGTTTTTCGCATTTTTGGCTATCTTTGTGAAAGTTTATGCGTTTGGAAATTTCAAAACAGCAAAACGCGAACGTTTTTTCGTGAAGATGGAGAAACCGACGACGAAACAGATTTTGAGTGGGAAGTTGAAGAAAATTAGTTATAGTTTATTATTTTTAGAAAAGAAAAATTATAAAAATTTGGTTTCTTTTTTGCTCCTTTGCGAAAGTTTTTTCACGTGAAAATAAACTTTTCCTTCGATTCGAGAAAGTTTTTTCCGCGGAATTAGTTCTCAAACCTGCGAAACGCGAAAGTTTATTCCATAAATATTGCGGGTTTTTTGACACGCGAAAGTTTCTGCCCGTGAAAGTAGCCGGAAAATGCTGCGGCGGGTGGTTATTTCCGCCCCTTCGAATGATGTCGCCGGGAGAGATTGAACGAAAAGTACAAACCATGTCTACAAAGACATTTTTGTCTAGTGGAGATTCGCCTTAAAAGAAAGAATTAAATGACAGTAGGATGGAGAGTTTATCAAAGAATATGCACAAAATACTTTGATTTTTAGATTATAACAGGTGACAAGAAAATATTTCACATCTCGATTTATTTCAAAGAAGAAAAGTAATGTTTTGTGTGACGAAGAAAAATAAATATTTATGTTTAGAAAAAGTTTTATAATTTATTTCATCAATCTTAGTACAGCAATAGACAGTCCTGATTTGCAGACATGCAATGGGAAACGGCAATAATGGGAACTTTGACACCAGGGATTCACGTCGCTACTTTTTAACGCGATATTTTGTTGGAAATTTAAATCGTTTACTTGGTAGATAAAATCATCTTCTACATTCCCAACATCTTTTCATTCATCATTTGATTTCTCGTTTATATTTTGTTGTTTTTCTGGCTCGTATTGGTACGATGTCGCAGACATTTCCTACTTATGCGAGCCGTTACTCAAATGATACGTCACAACTACAAATTCGGCTAAGAGGACTGGCGCATAGAGTTAAAAATAGAGTTCAAGTTAAAAATAATGGCGGACGAAGAGCACGTAAAAAAACGTGTTTTGAATCAAGTAATACTGGACTTCTGATTAATTGGAAGAGCGAAAATTTTAATTAACGTTATTTTTGGCTATCATTCTTTAAAATAGTATTAATTTATGTTACGACCTTGGGATCCCTTTAAGAATAGAATAGAATAGAATAGAATATTCATTTATTTGTCACAAAGATAAGGTAATACATCAAGATAAAGTGGTGAGACCACCCCAATAGATGAATCTAAACACAGGGGGTGGCCACCAAAACAATCAAATACTAGAAAACAAGAAAATAATAATGTATATAATTTTTTTTTTTTTTTCAATTAGTCGCTCAATACAAGGTTTAAAACCACTAATGTGTATTGAGGTACAAAGAGGAATGGTGACGATGGACATTACATTTAAAGTGTTGAAGATTATAATGAGAAGGAAAAACAGACTGGAGTAAAGAATTCCAGAGAGTGGAGTAGCGAGGAATGAAACTTTGTTGGTAAAAATTTTTGATGATTTTGGGATGCTGACAGTGTGATCATGACAATTAGATGAATATCTTGTGTTTCACTTGAAAGTTTTTAATGCAGGGGTGAGAGAAGAGAGCTCAGTTGTACATTTTCCGTAAAAGTATTTATAGAAGAGGCAAAGAGACGCCACAGATCTGCGATGGGAGAGTGTGTCAAGTTTACTTGCAAGTTCATCACCTACAGCATTACAGATTCTTTTCTGGATACGATCTAAAAGATTTAGAGAATCAGAGCGTGCACCAACCCAAATATGGCAACAATACTCAATACAAAGTCAAATAGTAGATTTATAGAGGTAAAGAATGGCATCAGGGCTGAGGTATGCTCTTGCACGAAGAAGGGAGCCCACCTTCATCGAGGCTGACTTAGTGATTGCCTCAATGTAGGAGCGCCAGGAGAAGTCCTGTGAAAAAGTGATGCCGAGGAGACGAAAGGAGTTGTTTTCTTCCAACTGGGTGCCATTCATGGAAATTGACGGTAAAAAGGGATCTTTAGTATGATTTACAGATAGAAGTTTCGTTTTTGTGGAATTGAATGTGACCAGCCATTTCTCTCCCCACTCAACTATAGATTGCAGATCAAACTCAATTTCGCCTGCCATTTCTACCTGGCTGAACAAATCTGATTTTGGAGTACAGGAATAGATGGTTGAATCATCAGCATAGATGGCAAGCTTGGAAATAATGTCATCAGGCAGATCATTGATGAAAAGAAGAAAAAGGGTTGGCCCAAGGACAGAACCTTGGGGAACTCCTGCATTCATGGAATGTGTCGATGATGATTGCCCGTCTAAAACAACCTTAAGCCTACGATTACCAAGGAAGGAACGAATGATCTCATAAAGGAGACCCTTAATTCCATATGCAGCAAGCTTTTTCAAAAGACCAGTATGCCATACTTTATGAAATGCCTTGGATATGTCAAGAGCAACAGCTCTTGCCTCCCCAGATTTATCTAATGCAGTGTAGATTCTATCAGTTATCACTGTAAGGAGGTCAGCAGTTGAGCGTTGGGAGCAAAAGCCATATTGAGAATCTGAGAAGAGGTTATTAGATTCAAGGTGATTAACAAGAGCATTATTGATAAAGGCCTCAAAACTTTTACTCATAACTGGTAGGAGACTAATGGGTCTGTAATTTCGTGGATTAGATCGATCACCATAATTTTTAAAGACTGGAATTACAGAGGCAAACTTCCAAGATGAAGGAAAGCAAGATTCAGCTATGCACTTGTTATATAGACGAGAAAGTACAGGAGATAATTCAGGTGCACACTTTTGAAACAGGATCACAGGAATTCCATCAGGGCCAGTAGCCTTAGAAGCATCAAGATTTGAAATGATGGAAGATATTTTAGCTGGTGTGATAAAGCAGCTATCCAGTACTTTATTAGTCCTCAAGGGAAATTCCGATGATGATGCGCCAAAAATCTCGAGAGCCAATTTTTTGTGAAGAGATATGATTACGAGTTTCTTGCTGATATGTAGACTTTGCATTATTAATGACAGATTTGCAGTGATTTCGTGCTTGGTTGAAAAGAACCTTATTATGAGAAGACTTCTCACGCTGATATTGATGAAAGTAAAGATTTCTGTGAGCAATTGCTGCAGCACAAGCAGGTGAGAACCAGGGAGAGGAATGAGGTTTAATACAAAATTTTCTACTGGGGATAAATGCTTCAATACCAGATGTAAGCCAAGATGTAACTTCCTCTGCACATTTTGCAGCTGGATTTGAAAACACATTGGATCAGGGGACATCGCGAAGAAAGTCTCGAAAATTGTCCCATTCACCATGTTCATAACTGAAGAGAGTGTGATGAAATGCAGATTCAGAAGCAGCTTTGCAATTAAGATATGTTAAGACAGAAACTATGCCATGGTCAGAGTTGCCAAGAGGAGCTTCACTAGATGCTTTACAGATATCAGGATTCAATGTTAAAAAGAGATCAAGTAGAGATGGAGATTGATCATCACGATCAGGAAAGCGAGTAGGGAAGTCAATGATTTGGTGAAGAGATTGAGGGCAAAATTTAGAGCATGAATTCCTGAGTGAGAGATTCCATTTGAGAATTTGATCCATTTTTCATGATGAACATTGAAGTCACCAAAAACAAATATGTTGGCACTGTGATGAATTGATAGGGCCTTGTCAATACTTTCAGATAAAGAGTCTATAACAGAACAGTCTTGGGATGATGGAGGTCGATAAAGAAAGAACAGATAGCTTGTTGAGTGGAGCAACGAAAGACGAAAGCACATGTATGACAAATCAGGATCCTCCAGATCACTTACACGAGTAATAGGTAAATTGTAAATATACACCTAGGCCATGCATGTGTGTATTAGAGTCCTTACGACGCAGAGGAAGACAACCTTGAAAAAGAAAATCATTTTCTGTGTCAATATTTGAATTAAGATTAGTCTCCCAAATTGCAAGGATGTCAGGAGAGTTGTTAGAAATGAAAGCATGAATGTGAAAGAAATGTGAAAAAGGGTCCTCCAGATCACTCACACGAGTTATAGGTAAACTGTCTTGAAATTATACACCAAGGCCATGCATGTGGGTTTTAGAGTCCTTACGACGTAGAGGAAGATAACCTTGAAAGAGAAAATCATTTTCTGTGTCAATATTGGAATTCAGATTAGTCTCCGAAATTGCAAGGATGTCAGGAGAGTTGTTAGAAATGAAAGCATGAATGTGAGAGAAATTTGTACGAAAACCACGGACATTTGTGAAAGATATAATGTTCATTGGGGCCGGGTTAATCGAATTGGGTTTTGAAGCTGTTTTTTTTGTGTTTTTTCTTTGATTAACCATTTCATAAGGGAAGTTTAGATAGAGAAATTAAATAAAAGGAAGAATCATAACATGTACTTGCAAAAAGTCTGATTGTGTCAATACTGTTGGTTCATCAATAAACCTTCTGCTGTAACAGAAGGCTCAGGGTGTGGCCTCGACAAAGCACACCAGACACATTTGCTTGGAAACCCTCCATACGCGACATGGCACAACAAATGTCCTGATATTTTACAGCTGCTGATGGAACAGCCTCTTAAGCACAACACAATAGCAACAGTTCACAAGCAGACAAAGAGCACATACAACAACTAGACAAACAGAAAAAGGTGAAAGAAAACCAGCGTTCAGTGCCCTAGCTTAGAAACAAAGTAAACTTGAGTTTACCTCTAACTAAGCCACTGACAAAGATGGAGTTCGAGGCTGGCCAGTAGGAAGATCCTACCTACTCCATAAAGATTTACAGTTTTCTCAGGGTGTTACATCAGAGTTTTCCTTCTCCTAGATGGACTGCCTTCACAATGGCTTAATGGAGCCCCATCTGCCATCTACCCCATAATAATAAAAATATAATGCAGAATCATACAATCTTTAAGTGAAAAAGAAAACAGTCAACAGTCAAACAAGTTAACAGTCATGAGACACCATTTTGAGAAAATTTTATGCATAAAACCCTGTAAAATACATAAATTACTTACTTACTTGAGTTACTTGAGATGGCTTCTGTGAATCTTCATTCATTTAACACGATGGTATCCAATGCTTGACCATTTCTACGATGCTGTTGAAATCCGCTCTCCTAAATGAAAGGTAGCTTGAGAGCAGTGGTTCATCAGGTATGTGTCGTAGAAATTGGTCTAATTTAGTTTTGAAGATGGTTTTGGCACAGTCACTTGTATTTCTGATATGTTTGGGAAGGACATTGAAGAGTCTTGGCCCTTCTTCAGACAGACAATCTTTCCAGATATTTCTATGGGTCGAATTGACTGATTTGAGTTGACATTTTCGTCCTAGTCTCTGACTTGTGTATGCATATATACCACCGTTACCATCATCAAGATTGAAGTTTGGGACAGATCCTTCAAGGATGCACCAAGTGTATAATGATCTTATATCTTTCTCTTCTCCTCTCGAGACTGTAGATATTTAGCTTCTTCAATTTCTCCCAATAATTTAGTTTCTTAGTGATGGTATACCGTTCAAAAATGATTTCTGGAGAACTTCAAGATCTTGCTTAACAGATCGTTTTGCTGGATCCCATAACTGAGAACAATAGTCCAGCGATTTCCATAATGTTAGCATCAGTATTGTGTCCCTGGATTGAAAGGTTCGGTAGATCCATGAACTTAAGTTCTTAACTTTCTGGATTATATTTCCAATTTGTAGATCGTACGACATATCAGTTGACAATATAACACCAAGATCTTTCACAGAGGTGATTGAATCAATTTTTGTTCCTGTATCTGATAGGTATGAAGAATGGGACTTGAGCTCCGTATTCTTTCCATATGGGAGATGCTCAAATTTTGTTCCATTTAACTTCATGTTATTCTGTTCTGTCCACTCGTAGACAGCATGAAGGTCATTTTGTAGCTCTGCAACATTTTCAATGTTTGAAATACCTTTCAGCAGCCTCGTATCGTCGGCAAATGAAGATAGAGTTGAATGGATAACATTTTTGTCAATATCTTGGATCATAATGAGGAAGAAGCAAATTGAAGCAATAACAAGAAATTTTCTTCTTTATTCTCAATAAGAAGGCATCTTCTTTCTGCATTCACTGACTTCTACGGGGCAATTCTCAGGATTCAATTTTCCAGAATTGAAAAAGTGTATATAGCTGTTTTTGCATACACAAAATGTCTTGAAAGTCACGAGAATTTGCTCGTGACTTTTTGTGCCTTTAATACTGCGATGAACTTCCCATACTTTGTCTGTATATCTCAACGAATTCTATTAACATATTCTCGGGTTTTGTAGAAAAAACTAGTAATTTGTTCCGGACAATTTATTTATATCAACAAGAATGCACAGAGTTAACTTACAATTCTAAGTTTCAATCCTAAGTTACAATTTAAATCAGATTACTACTAGGTTAATATACTAGGTTCACAATTTTACAATACATTTCTCAATCTTGTATTCTCGTATCAGAAGAAAAAGCTGTGAATGCACTTCGTCATATGGCTGTCATAAAGCAGAATGAAACGCTTTTTATCGCAAGTTTGGCCGAGTGGTCCTAGCTGAATATATTTTTATCTTCTAGATTTACATTTTCTATTTCTATTCATTTATTTAAAATTTAAAAACATAAAAATACATGACTTTAAGTTTCATGCATATCGCAATCATCAGATGTATACAATTTCCATTTCTATTGAGCTGTGTTCCTTTGTCTTATGTGAAATGGGGCATTGGGGGCTTTCAGGTGGGAGTGGTTGTGGTATGAAATAATGATAAAGTAATGATTGGTAAAAAAGGAAAATATTTACCTATCAAATATTTTCATTAACATTATGTATTATATATGTTTAAATTATCAGAAGTAATGTTCTGCTCAGTTTCTCTGTGCCTGAACAAAATTATTATAATGTTTTTTTCTAATTGCATTATTAGCTATGCAGGGAAAATAATCTTTTATTTCATATTTTGATTTACATGTTCATTCTATAATTTTTAGATGCTCAAAGAGCCTCGGCTGCAAGTCTTTTTTCGAATGGTTTTAATCAGAATCTGCCGTTGAACAATCAGCCAAATCAATTTGACTCATTTGTAAATGATGCGCAACAAAGCCAGAATTTCATGTCTTTGCCACCTGAAGGAAATGTGATTGCCTCGCCACCTACTTACCCTCAAAATCGTTCTGGTCCACCATCCTTGTCTAATGTAGGGAATACGGTATGCTTCTTAATCATTAACCTCCCTAAATAGTAATAATAATCATAAGAACAACCAACCTTTCTTTTTATCGATTTAAGTTTCTAGTAAATAAACATCAGAGTACATTCTGTGAAAGTAAATACATTTTTATCCATATCCTTCTTTCAGAGTAATCCTTTTCGAGCTCAAGGTCGGAGAGGACATAGCACCAAAACACCTAATAAAGCTAGCTCATTATTTGGTAATCCTGCAACTGCTGATGGCTTTACTCCTGTGTCATTTGCACCTTCCAACTCATCACACGATTATCTCAATAACCCACCGGATGTGACTGCCAGCTTTTCATCTATGCCAAACATTATGCCAATCCAACAACCACAAGGTAATTTTATGTTGTTCTTGTTTTTTGGCAACGTGTATAAGCAATGTTTTGGAATGCCAAGTTGATTATGCCTTTTTGTGTGGTTCTGTCATTGTTTTTTGTAGGATGATGTATTATTATCAATCACTTTCTTTATTCATATTGCATTAAGGGCTCAGCGTACGTTTCAAAAGTGAAAATGTTCTTTTTCCAATTTCTTTTGACAGATGCAATCATTAGGTTATTATTACACTACATTTAAAGTTATAGCGAAAAATAATGCTTTTTGAGAGTTATGGGCAGTTTTTGTTATTCAACATTTCCAAGATATGACAACCTTTAATACAATCTGTTATATACTCAAAAGGCATTTAATTAATTGTGAATTTATTAAAGGCTGTCATATTGTCGTTTATGTCATGAAAAATTATTAGTGTTCTACCTTCTATGAGCTCCATCTTCCCCGCAAGTGGCACAGCGGTAGATGAAAGCCTGTTTACGAAAAGTGTGCCTGCGATTTGAGAGAAAATTCCTGATTGGCTCAAAATCCGAGATTGATTATCCAATAGCGCAAAAGTATGGAAAAAACAAGAAACTGTTTTTCACTTGAAATTACCATTAATTAAGATTTGCGGACACACTTTGTTTCCACTAATTGTGAGGAATCATCACAACTAAAAAAACATGTAAAAAACCTTTTTGTTCGGGAGTTGGAGCTCAAAGAAGCAAACAAAAACTCGTATTTTCGCAGACCAATTTCTTCCTTATTATTTATGTAAATGTATCATTTTATACACCATTGGAAAGAAGATTTATTGCTCTACACGAAATATTTTTACTTGAAATGTAATGGTGAAAAGAAATAATGGAAAACGTTATGCAATGCATATGTGAGTAAAATGTACGCTGAGCCCTTAAGCTATGATAATTGTTGATTAACTACTTCCTGTTATTTTGAGAAAAAGTTGATTTTGGCCTTGAGCTTCCTTTAAAACTAGATTAGTACTGAACAGTACAGATGCAGATTTGGAGAATTAGATGTATTTTCTTCATTTGTTTGTGTGAATGTATAGTAGCATTATTCATTAGGTTATCAGAATGAACTTGATAAAGTAGTGCTTCATAGCGTAGATATGGTAGATGTTGCTAACCTTAGTGCACTGTATTCAAAAGATCCTGATGATTCCCCTGTTAATGTGAAATGTCCATGGAAATTTGATCCTGTAGGGAAAAGTAAGTTTTGATAACTCAGGCACAACACTTTATGCTACAGCATGACAGTCAAATGTCTTCAGAAGAATTTTTTCTCATAATTTCAATTCTTATTCTTATGGCCTTTGAATTTTAGGATTTTCTGAATATCCTTCATCTGATATTTCCGAAGATAAGCGTAGAAAGGCGGAACTGGAGAATGATCAACTTCGTGCCCAGAAAATTGCAAATCGTGAACAAAATCTAGCAAAGGTGAATGAGAAACGAGAAGCTATGATTAAATCCCAGAATGATCAGTGGGAACAAATTGAAAAGGAAAAAGAACAGCAAGCAATTATGAGTTCCTTCACAAATGAGAAAGCCCCATTGGATATGTTTCAAAAGCAATATTCACCAGCCAATAAAGTCAAGAAACCACTCACAAAAGAAGAACGAAAAGAAAGTGTGTTTTAAAAGAGCATTTAGATTAATCCTTTCATTGAAAATTAGTAGAATATTGACGTTTTTTGTTTTTTCTAGTGCGTGATCGAGCAAAACAAATTCGCATGAAACGATCTGACCGTGCTAATCATGCTGCTGGTGACTTGGGAAGTTTATATGATGAAATATCATCACGTGGAGCATCTGTTTGTTCAGATTTGTCCGATAAACATCAATCAACCGTGGACGGATTTCATCAAAGAACTGATCCCACTGGCATGATACCTCATCCTAATTTCTCTTCCAGTAATCACTTATACCATGTGGAACCTGTTTCCAACATTGCCATCATGAATCCATCCAATGTTGTTGATAGTAACACATCTGCGGAAAATCAGTTTTTTGATGGACAACAATATCAACAAAATAATCTAGATTATGGAATGAAATCAACTGATGTTCCACATAATGTAGTATGTCTGATAAACTATTATTGAGTTGTTTAACCTTAATCATTTTCATTATAACATAAGTTTACCATAGACAATGATTTCTTTTAGCTTCAACCATCTAATGAACAAGCCAGGCATCCCAATCAAAACACGGAACAACTACTTAATAAGGTGGTCAATTCTGAAGATAACTCTAGTGGCAGTTCTTATGATCTTGTTGGTCAAAAATCCTCAGGGAGTGAATCCCGATTGAGTCCTTACGAACTTGTTGACAAGATGAACTATCCATCACAATCATCTTTGAATTCCAATGACTCTTCCCCGCTGGAATTTATACAGAATGTATCTGTGACATCATCCACCTACGAAAAAGTATCTGCACCAAGCTCGTCCATGTCATTCGATATGGGTAGTGTGGAGACCAATGTACGTATAGCAGCCAGTGGCTTATTCTTTTTCCAGTAGCCTAGTTCAGAATATTTTCTTCTAACTTGTGCTCTTTGAATTTTTATTTAGCGTTCAAGTGCCAATGAAGGCCCTCTTCAAATCATGCCAAATTTAACGGCAAATTCCAAGCCTTCTAATGAACCACTAAACCAACAAGTGGAAATGTTTTCCCCGACACATGGTGAAGTAACGTTACCACCAACATCAGCAAGTGTTATATCGGATATTCCAACCAGTACTTATTTTTCAAATTATTCAAATTCTTCCCGTCGCGTGCCTGTGCAAAATATGGATATACCTGCCAACAGCAATATCACAACAATAGAAGAAACGCTATCAACTCAACATTCAGTACAATTGAAACCAGCAGAGAGTCACGCAGCAATGTTATTCCAACCGCAAATACCAGAACCTGTTGTAAACCAGTTATCAAATCCACCACAACATAAAACTTCACAGCAATTTATGCTGACTCCACAAAATCTAGTGGACAATGATCCTTCATATGTCTTAACTAACTCTCCAGATGCTAACAAGCAAACCCTTTCAGTTATTCAAAGTAATGCTACTGTAAATAGTGCTGCTATGTTTTACACGTCTCCCAATGAAACTAGTATGGTGCAGCCTCTTTCTATGCACCAAAATGACGAACAATTTCCTCTTCAATCAACGTCAGACACTAAAACAGAGGAAAGAATTCCAGAAGCAGAGACAAAATTGCTAACAACACAGACAATAGAAACTTCATCGGATCAAAATCTGTACTACAATCAAAATGACAGCTATTCTGTGCAAAGCGATCAATTTCTTCGACAGGTTCAAAATCCATTAGATGCCTCCGAACAAACTGCGTTAGTTAATGTCAACTCACGGTTTTTACCCCAAAATCCTGTTAACGATATTCATCAAGAAACCACACATTTGCACAACCACAATCAAATTACATTTGACTCTAGGCATCACCTGACTAATGATCAATCTCATGTATTTGCACAGTCTCCCCTGAATGAACTATCAAATGATAACAGTAAATTATCAGTCAATCCATCAGAACAATTCAATCCTGTGTTTTCTTCGAATTATCAACCATCTATCGGAGATCATCACCCTCCTGTATCCACCTTACATTTTAATGCTGATTTCGAGGCTACTCAAACAGCTACAAGTCCTAGATACTCTACATCGACTTCTAGTGCCATACCTCAACCTCTGCATCATGAGAACCTCCATGCAGCTACAAGTCCTAACATGGTCATGTCTGCTACTGCATCTATACCACAATATTCACCTCATGACATCCTTGATGAAGCTTCAAGTCTTAGGTCTGGCTTGATGCAGCAAGCTTCACATCTAGGATCTGAGTCTGCTAAATTGTCTATGGATGGTCAGCCATTGTCTGGTCCAACTGAAACTTCAGTGCTGTCACAGGATAAAAATATTGTCAAGAATTCTCAATCAGATGCTTTTATGTTTTTTAAAAGTGAAAAACAAACTGATGAAAAACCTGTTTTAGTATCTTCTAATCCATCATTTGTGTCTAGAGGACAGCAGGTGGCACCCCATCCTTCTTTATCTCAACATCAGTTGCCTCAATCCATGCCAACACAACTCTCCCCTCAAAGTTTAGAACCGCAACTGCGGCCACCCTCAGCATTTACATCTCAAGAGACATTACAGGTGTCGTTACAACCTCCAATGATGTCATCACAAGTGTCTTCTCAACATGATTCAATGCAATCCTTAGTTTCAGCCTCACCACTGCAGCCACAGTTGCCGGTTGAGCAACCACAAACATTGCAAACTCATCAACAACCACAACCAATGTTACAGCAACCCCAAATGTTGGCATCGCAACCAGCGTTAACACCAACACAGCCACCACCACCACAACATCATCAACCACAGCAACTACCACAACAGCCGATGTCGCAGCAATCACAAGTGTTGGCATCGCAACCAGTGTTAACACCAACACAGCCACCACCGCAGCAACATCAACCACAACAACAACCACAACAGCCAATGTCACAGCAACCCCAAATGTTGCCGTCGCAACCAGTGTTAACACCATCACAGCCACCACCACCACAACAACATCATCTACAGCAAGCAGCCACAACTGTCAACCAGTTTCAAGCATATGGTCAGATGCAAACAGGCTTTCCATATCAGCATGGCACAACACCTACCTCCTCAAGTCTTCCGTATGCAGGACAAACATTATCCAGCCATAATTTTTCAGCCGACTTCCAATACAGTCAAGCACCTGCAACAATCATGCAGGAACAAAATCATACATCTAATCATCCCACAGATACAACTCAAGCAAACGTAAACAGCATGATATCGTCCCCCGAACAAAATGCAGTTGTAGATCCTTCTGGTCTTCAAACACAAGCAAGCAATTTTATGCAACCAACACCAGAACAGTCATTAGCGCAACAACAGTATCAGCCATATAGCACACCTTATGGACAAAACTATAATGATATACAACAACAAATGTATTGGCAACACTATCATCAGCAGCAGATGTGGTATGCAAATTACTACAATCAACAACAATATTATGATCAATACCAGCATTATGGCTATCACCCATATTGGGGAATGGATCCTAATTATGACCAGTATTCTTATCATTCTTCTGCTGCGAGTTCTATGTATGGAGATAGTCGTCCTGGTTCAGTTATTGAAAGGCGAAGTTCTGGTACTGAAGACCAAATTCTCAACGAGCTAGCTGACCTGACAAGTGAAATGTCATTTCAGAATAGGCCAGGTATGATTGCCTGTTACTTTTTTTTTATCTTTTTTGGGTTAATTTTGGTTTATTTGGGGTTTTTTTTGGGGTTTTTTTTTATATTGTCTAAAGTTCTATCATTTCTTCTACCTGAATACCTTGATTCGTTTATTAGAAACACCTCCACAAGAAGAATTGATTCCTAGAACTACGCCTTTATCTTTCACAAGGCCTCACGTTAAGGCAAGGTTCTCTTTGACTGCTGGTATAATTAGTATCGTTGCACCAAAACAACCTCTTGATGGCGAAGTTGCATTCATACAGAATATACCTGTTGCGGTAAGTGTTGAACATTTCTTTACAGTTTGTTACTTTGAAGCTGTCAATGATTGCCTTTCTTTACTTCATCTAGAATATCGCACCTAATATATTGTTGACACGCTTTCCTGGACCACTTGTAAGGAAAGAAACACACAAAAAGCATGTTCGTAATTTCATTATGGAGACCATACGTGATCACTTACCGAGACTACACACTGATCCTATTCAGTTGTTTTCTCATGTCGCTCTGTGGGAATTTGTTAATCTGTTAGTCAAACAGAATGGGGTAAGGGGTCCTATTTTACACCTGGTGGTATTTTCAATAATGTTAATCCTTGTGATTTACCACTGCTTTTAAACACAACTACAAAGAGAGGATTTATATATGCTGTAAATAAATAAATAATACTTTGCTGTTTTACTTTTCTAATAAATGGTAAAACAAGATAAGTATCAAGAGTAACTTTCTTTTTTAACCATATTCAATATCCTTAGTTAGATGCGTTGTTTACATTTTTTTTCCAGACTTTTGATGGATCTGATGTTGCTGACCTCCTCGTTAATTTATTACCAGTAACTGAGATTAATGGAATCGAATCTCGAGGACTTTCCACATTAGCTAATCCACCCCAAAATGTCTCCTCAGACGAATTGGAGGAATTTCACACTTACATATCGACAGGACGAACAAGAGACGCTGTAGATATTGCCATACGTTCTGGGTTATGGGGACATGCATTTATGCTTAGTTACTCTCTTGGCGAGAAATGGGCCAGTCATGTGCAAAACAGGTACCACAGCATTGCTTGTCTTTTTTACTAAAGTCTCCATACAGAATTCTGCTGATGCTCGAAACGAGTGTCTGTTTGATTTCATTGATATTGTGGTAGTTTAAGTTAGTGTCTCACAACGACTTTTGGATTCCATGTCATCTTTAAAATGACAAATTTTTATTCTCCCTTAATGATTTGTAATCGCGTGTGTGGATAAAGGTCTAGAGTAGACGACGATGTATTATTATTGGTTTTATTCATTGCCTATTACTAACAAGTTTCAGCATTTTTGTTTTGTTGAAGCAATTTGATCATGACTATCCTCGAATTTTTCAGATTTTTGATGGGTTTGCGAAAAACAGACCCCATGAAAACATTATACGCTCACCTTCAAAACAAAGATATATCCTACATAAAGGTTTGTATGTCATTGTTACTAGAGCTTCTATCTGAATGAGAAAATATGTAAACCTTAGTATACATAACCATAATTCTTTAGAAAAGAGCCAATCCTGAAACATGGGTGCAAAATCTTTGTGTATTGATATCACAAGCAAGCAACAAGCCAGACAGAGACAAAGAAAAGATCGTTGTTTTTGGAGATGCATTAAGTAACTTTTTTAGGCATTTGCTGTTCTGTTTTACATATAAGGGACTTTACGAAACTACGACGGCAACGGTGACGCCGACTTGAGACAAACAAAAGATTCACTTTACTCCATGAATTTGTTTTAAAATGGAAGTTTTTCACACTATACTTTCGGGAAATGTTTTTAATTTTACTAAACTATCATTATCAGATATGCATGTTCTACACATAACGTGGAAAGTAGTGTTTTGAAGTGGTACTGAAAACGAAGACGTGAGAATAGCAGTATGTCGTATAGATTTTCCTAAGTTCCTTCATTATTGTGTCTCTCAAACAAACGTTTAAAAACATTATAAATGAACTTCTTAAGCCAAGTTAAAAATGTCTGTTGTTTTGTGATTCATTGCATATCTTGTACGTCATCGTCTTCGCTGCCGTCGTAGTTACGTAAGGACCGTATTGTATTCTTCTTTGGAGACCCTGTGTTTTGACTGTCGTGATTTTTTAGGAGAACAAGGCTTAATAGCTGCTGCACAGCTGTGTTATCTGGTTGCCAAGATACTCTTTGGTAAACACACTTGCAAAGACGAGAGGCTCGTTTTGTTAGGCCTGGACCATCAGTAAGGAGAGATTCACCTTTTAATCATGGCGTTGTTTGTGTTCTTATATATGAACACTTGCCTCAGTTCTAACGGCTTGTTTTCTCATAGACATCACACAGGAAAACCTTCCAGGCGAATCGCAAAAGATTTATCTGTGCAACTCACGGAGGTAGGGACATTTAAGATAATACGGTTTGTTTGGTAGTACTGAGAATCTTACTGTTACACGGAATCTTATGCCCTTGCCCTATTGTTTAGATATATCAATATGCATTAACTTTGCATGACCAGTCTTACGTCATTCCGTCGTTTCAAGTAAGCAACATGTTTTATACATCACACAGTTCGTCATGCAATTTTGCAATCATGAGACTTTTGCTATCCTCCATTCTTTCTCTCAAAGATTTGTCTCCGTTTCTTTTCAGCTTTACAAATTTGATTATGCCATGCAGTTGATTGAGTGTGGATATTCGTCAGAGGTATTATGCTATTAGTCTGTCGTAATTCATTCATGTTTTCGTGAAGACGAGCATTAGATAAGTTAGTTAGTTAACTAACTAACTCGGAACGTAAGCACAGTTATCTTTTGATACGGAGCTTGAGACTACCCTTTCATACATAAGTTGTGACGTATTCTTTTTCAATAAATTGAAAAATTATATCTGTTTGGTATTTCAGGGCTTAGCTTACTTAGAATCGATTGGTATTGCTATCAATAATGACCGGACATACTCGTTATATAAATCAGAATTCGTGCGGAAATTAGTGAAGGTAACTTTTCCATGTTTGATGCGCTTGCTGTTTGTTTAATTAATTAATTTGTTATTGATTTTGACATGCATTTTGATCTATTTGCTAAGATGGCGGAGCAATTATTTTTACTGGAAGTTGATAAATACGAGGAGTTAGAAGAAATTCCATGGCTTCAAAATTTGAAGAGTTACAGTGAACTATCCGTCAACGTAAGAAAACTTATCTTTATCCAAATGTAAAGAATTACTGCGAAGGATCTGTCATTATAAAATCGCTATGGTGTAATGTATTCCTTGTGGACTTATGCTTTAAATAAAAGTGTCAAACAGATGCATAAGTCTGTAGTATTAGTGGATAAAATCTCCAATAAGTCACTAGTGTTATTTGCTTGCCTTACTATAGAAATGCACTCCTTTGCAGTGGCTTTTCAACGAATTTGTCCACCAATGGGATTTATGAAGGACAATTGGTGCTTTCCATTTTAATCGCTATCATTTTCGTTTTCCCTTTCCCTTACTGAAAAAATATTGCATGCATGCAAAGTAAGGAAAGTTGTAATAATATTTGTTGCTATGTTGCAGAGGGTTTCTCCGGACGGCGAAGCTGGTTTTAACAAGATGATTGTCAGCGGTCGGATGTGCTCATCCACCAATTTAAGCGACCCGGTTCACGCCAATCTTACGTCACCCGAACCGCTAACCGATTGGTCGGCAGAAGGTTCTTCAAACGAGTTAAGCTCACGCAATGGATATGCAGACAACTCCAATCAGCATGAGTATAACGACATCTACTCCGTCAAACATGACGCCAGTGAGAGTTGCACACTTGGCAAACAACCCTTTCAACATGGTAACGAATTTGGTCAAACGGAGTATCCAAATCACGGATTTGATTCCACAGATGGTTCGTATGAACCAAGCCCCAGAACTGCTATTGAACCCAGTTCAACCAACGACACCTACGAGTCTAATTCTAGACCGAGTAGTAGTGTTTATCCAACTAACGCTTATGATTATACGGACTATGGTTATACTCACCCTGTTGATTCAACTAATCCAGCGTATGATGATCAACAGGGTGCTCAAGGACTCGATCAGCCAGACCAGCAATACCAATATCAGAACAGTGAAAATAACATGCCCGGACAGTTTGAGGATTCGGGTTATCAAGGTACAAATAATGCCAACCAACTAACGCATCCCTATTATTCCGGAGAGCAATACAATCAAGCAACAACAGCGCCACCATCGTTCTTCAATCCGGCTCAGTTTACGAACGCTGAAACAGCATCAGATATGTACAGCTACGGTAAATTTGTCTGTCGATGTCAGTTTCTTGAATTTTTCCCGTACTGAATATTGTTCGCCAACAATTTGAGCCTAGTTTTGATGATGGAGAGATAGGTGTTCGGCATCCGTTAACTTTTCCTTTTGTTTTTTCTCCTGGCCCAATAAATTCGCTCTTAAGGCTGTTTTCCACTCAGCGAAAAATTCCACGAAGACGAAAAATCTATGGCTTCTGATTGGCTCCTGGTAAAAATTGAGCCCCTTTTTGTTCGTCATCGGGAAATCTACGCTGAATGGGAAACGCCCTTTAATAATGTATGGCGGGTTGAATGGACAACGCCCTTTATATTGTATGGCGGGTTGTTTGTTTTATGTTTGTTTTATATTGTGTTGTCCAGACAACCAGTATGGCAATCCTGAGGAAAGCAGAAGGGAATCTTTTACTACGAACGACAAACCGTATGAAGAAGAAGAAGAAGTAGAGGATTTGTTTGGCGATTTCACGAAGGTGCGTTTCATTATTCTCCATTTAGGGACAGGATTCAATATAAAAACTTGGACATAAATTTTCTCATGCAACCTAATTGATTTATTTGATTTGGTTTGTTGGTGTGTCACAAATGAAACATGCGCAATAAAACTCTGCTATAGGCCCTGATACACTTTTATGAATTTTTCTTTCGAAAGATTTAAGAAATTTTCTGGAACGTTTTAAATGCGTTAATTTCTTCTTTAAAAACTTTACTTCTTTAATTGCTTGTTATCTATGATTAATTTTTAAAATGGATCGACAAAAAGAGGCTTCTAGTTTGCTATTTCTGCCTCTTTAAAAAACTTCGCTTTTTGATGAAAAACAGTAGAAGAAGGACGTGTTGTGTCGAAATTGGCTAAAGGAAAGAAACGGTTATGACACCATGACCAAGATTTTTTTCGCATCTCTTTTTCTATTTCGATGTTATTCCAGCTGAAGTAAAAGTAAAAGTATTTTCCGTACTTAAAACGTGTTAACCCATCCATGTTTACTCTAAAGTAACTTTCTTATTTTTGTGTATTTTGTTTCTCTCTGAAAAGTACCTGTGTCTTCAAAGTGCATTCATTATGCATAAACATGCCACAAATTATGTCGGTATTCTTTGATGTGAAAAGAAGAAATTTCTTGCAAAAAATAATGAACCGTTTCGTTAGTTTTCAAGAAAACTTTAAAACATTTTTCTTTAGCAATGTCTGAAAGAAAAGTTGCAAATCTTTTGAAAGAAAAATCCATAAGTGTATCAAGGCCTTATGGTTGTATTTGGAAATTTTTACATCAGTATTGGATTTGCACGTTCTTTAAATTGTTTGATTGTTTCATGTTATATGGAGATTTGATCTTGACTCGATGTAGATTGTTAACCATAATCAATATTAAAAAAAAAAACAATATCAGGACAACAGCAATTTTAGAAATAACGAAAAGCTTCGGTCATGTCAGTTGCTTCGTAATGTCATACGTAATGTCATACGTATAATATATGCATATATATTAGTCTTTTTTCTAGTTTCTTTCGGATACCTCTAGTACACACTTTGTTGTCGCCGTTTCTTCACCGATGCGCAAACTCTCTATTGGTCATGCCTACTGTATGTCACTATAAAATTGATCTTCTTATTTAGAAAAAAAATACCCAAGGAGGAGTTCCAACATCCAATGGTAAATTGTGCTTTGTACAAACTTCGATTCCTTTGGTGACTAAGTGTTGCTTTGTCCTCGATAAATAGCAGTAATAGTTGCCTTTTATCCTTGCCTTGTTCAATACCAACTTTCCTCTCTTTGTAGTTTCGAAGAACGATGCTAAGCCAAAAGCGGAACCGGCGAAAGCAAGTGAAGCGAAGGAGAAAAAGGTATGAACAGCACGTTCAGCTTGTTTGTTATTTTACACGAATGTGTTCCAAAATACTCCAGCCTCGAGTTGTTGTTTTTTGTAGGGTATTGTAGGGTACTTCTTATCGAAGTTTTCACGTGGAAAGGAGGTTCATCTTCCTGATGATAAAGACAAATCAGTAAGGCATCCTCCATCTTTCTTAAATTGCATTTGGGTTTGTTTTGAAGAATACTGTAAACGATTCCGTTCTTTGCTACGTAGCTTGTTTACGATGAAAAGCTCCAAAGATGGGTGGATAAAGATGCCGATTCCACAGAAGAATCGAAACCCCTCCCTCCACCGCCGCCAATGGCTATTTCTCAACACGTCAATCCCCCTTCGATGGACGGTGACCGTAACATTGCGCCCCCGATGTTTGGTACGCCTTCAATGAATGATACGCCTCAAAATGCTCCCGAAGCCATTGTTCCGCCAGTTCAACAAATGGAACGCACGTCTGCGAAACAGGCTGCTCGAGAGGCCATGATAGCTAGGAGAAATTCACGAAACAATATGGCGGCAAGACAAGCGAAAAGCGAAGAAGAGAAGAAACCAAGTGGACCACCTAGCAAGTTTTCCCTCAAAGCACAAGGCGGTCGAAGAGGTAAATAGATTCTAGCTGGGTTTCTCCTGCTTTTCTCCTTTAGTTGGGTATAGCTTGTGGTTTTTAAATGACCTTTAATATTTCAGGTACTGGCAGGTACATTAATGTCATGGGAAGCGCAACGAAATCCACACCAATGGCACCCGTGCTCGATCCTTTTTCTGGTTTATCAACACCAAACAGTGGTAAGAGAGAATTTCTGATTGGTTATTACAACAGTTCGCTGCACCATCCAATCAACGTGATTCGGACATTTTCTTTCTTTTGTTTGTGAATGACGAAATACGCCCCCTCGAATTTTCTCTTCTCTTTTTTTTTAGGTAAACCCAACCAACTTAACCAACCAGGTGGAAACAATGTATGAGAAATGTGTCGTAGTTTTTTAAATTCTTCTATTTTTTTAAGGATTATTTAACGATTAAGTCGTTGTTTTTAGATGCCGATGACGTTTTTCGATCCATCGAAGATGTCAAATCCTTCATCCTAAATGTTCTGCAGTCCTATAATGGGATTAATTTATAATTATTTTTTTTCTGAATTAGGAGAATTTTGTTTGTAAATTTTTACTCCCGAAAAGAAATTTGAAATTTATTTATAGTACTTTCGGCGTTTGTCATTTTTTTATGTTACAATAACGATGACGCGACTGTCAAGCAATAATGACGGGGTTTTTTGACGTCAATTTGTCCTAAGGTCATGTGACTCAAATGAGCCACGTGATGTGATTCGGTGAATAAGCAAGCTATATATCTGTCCATGGTCTAAGTTCAATAACGAATTAAAAGGTGATTTTCGAGTTTGTGTGGTGAGATGTGATCATCGCTATTTTTTCATACTATTTTTATTCCTCCATTTCATCATCAAAAATAAGGTTTAGTTTACACCGTCTTATTGTTCTTGGAATTATTATACAATAAATATTTTATCTTTGATGATATCTTTCTAAGCTGAGAGTCAGCTTAGTTCTTCGAGTAAATCCTTTTGTGGTGATAGTGTATTTGATTGTTGCCTCCTGGCTGGCACATCAAACCAAATTTGCATAAACAGTGTGAATCAAAGTAACTCACCCGATTTCTGATCTTACCGTCAAGGATATTTTTTATGGTGTGATATATTATACAAATTTCTGGAAGTAGGCACATGGTGCCTTTAACACCAGGTTCAATCTTTGACGACTTGTCGAAATCGAGTTTGTCGGGAGGCTGTTGTTTCGACGAGATTCAGATTGATGTCGAACATGATACCAGCACTTTTTCATAATTTGTCGAGTCGACTTTTGAACGTATTAAGTGATGGTGCTTGCACAACGTCCGGTGGCAGGTTATTTCATTGTTCTGCAACTCGATTTTGAAATGAATATTTTCTAACGTCTTTAAGACACTTTTGTCGGGTAATCGTGAATTCGTGACGACGTAAATTGTGTTTTTGACTATCCTGAGATCGAAAGCCAAGAAAATTTCCAATAGCTTCTTTGTCACAAAGGCCATGGGTGATCTTATACATCTCGATCATGTCGCCCCTATATCGACGATACTGCAGAGATGGAAGGTTCATGATCTCCAATCTTTCCTTGTAGCTAAGGTTTTTCATTCCAGGTATCAATTTTGTTGCGCGACGTTGTACATCTTCGAGAAGAGAGATCTGTCGTTGCATGTGAGGGTTCCACACGGGAGCACCATATTCGAGGTGGGGGCGTAAAATACTTGTGAACAGTAGCTTGAAACAATCCTTATCTAGGTAGACAAACGTTCGCCGTAACATACCAACAAGAGCATTAGCTTTTTTCACCTTTTCGTTAATGTGTGTTTCAAATGAAAGATGCTCATCAAAATTTATGCCTAGGTCATTCACATTTGATTTTTGCATGAGGACAGTGCCATCCATTACATACTGTGTTGCGTCAGGATACTTTAACTTTGACTTTATTTTCATGTGCTCACATGTTTCCGGATGGAATTTCAATAAGAAGAATAATTTGTTTAGATCGCTTTGTAGGTTAGCAGCATCAGTCGTGGTTTCAATTTCTCTGAATATTTTCAAGTCATCGGCATACAGAAAAAGTACTGACTCATCAACAATTTCAGCTATAGTGTTTATGAAGATAACAAAAAGCAATGATGGACCTAGGACCGATCCTTGGGGCACTCCTGACGTTACGGGAAATATATCGGATTTGTTTTGATTTACACAAACTTGTTGATATCGATCGGACAGAGTTGGGAGAGTTGATAAAAGAACAGAAATACATTTCGGAAAGAACCAATAACTTGCATCTAACAGAAATTATTGATTAGAGATTAACTGCTCGCTTTTTATAATAAGACACTGCAAGTTTTTGCATATAAGCAACCAGGGTTTTTAAGTTTGAACTGCAAACTTCTAGGCCTGAAATATTCTTAAATATCAGGTAAGTTTTAGGACTCAACTTGAGTCTCAAGTCGAGTCAAGTTGCTTACATACATGAAAAAAATACGTAACATTTGAAATAAACATTTGATTTACATAGTTTTTCTGTTTATATATTGTTTATTAAGAAACATACAAGGCAAAGAGTACGGTGACGAGCGAGAATATAATATGAGTTGCAAACTAATCTTATACCCAGGGTTTCCTACCCTTTCGATATATATATGGATGGCTTCTTCGCTCTGGGTTCGAGGTTTTTGGTGACAAAATTATAGAAGTATAAAGAACATTGCAAAACGAACTCGTGATTGTTAGAAGAAAATACTTTGTCGTCTTCTCTGACAGTTGAAACGAAGGGCTTTGTTAGTTTATTTAATTTTTTACTATAATCTTGTATCGTCCGATTTGCAACCAGCGAAACAGTCGGATTAAAATCGGATGAAAGAACTTAAGCTTCGTTGATGAAAACAAGGTTCACTAATCGCACCTCATACTGGTATTCTATTTTTTTGCACACGTGCTAGATTTACAACAAACAATAAAGAATGTTGAAAAGATTTTGCTGATGAGAAAACTTTCACAATCCCGCAGTTTTAACTAAATTATCAACAGACATAATCGAAATGTTTGATATCGTCAAAAAGTGATAATTCGTTCAAACAAACATCATTCAATGCCACAAAATATAAGAGTGTGTGTTCATCTAACATTTGAAAGCATCAAACTTCTCGCTTAAAGATGAACCTAATCCTCGCTAACCCAAACAAATTTTACAAGATTTACACCATGAAGTTTTGATGCTTCCAAATTGTTCGATGAACTATTTGATAATAATGCATTTTAATCAGATTGTTATTGCAACGATCTAAAGCCGGTATCGGAGAGGCCTCTTTTGTTTTCGATGACTCCGATTCAATCACAGCCAGTATGCGCCACTCCGATCTTGAAATGGTAGCGCCCCGTAAAAGATCAGCTTTCACGTTGACTCTCCCGTTCAGCGTTACCATTGGACATCAGAGCGGACCAAACCGATATAATTGAAACAATTTACGACAGGTAAATATCATATCGACCCGGGCGCTAATTAGAAATTCCCACAAATTTTTTTGGTTTTTTGCTTGCTTGTTTTTTTACGCATAAAAGAAGGCGTGAGAGTAAATACGATGGGTGTTTCCCATTGCTTGATTGAATGTTACAAAAATATATCTATAGATGACTTTCCATATAATGTCATTTCAAATGATAAATGATCATTCATTTTGGACGTATATGTAGGCAGTCTGTACGCTCATAGTAGACATGAAACTCTGGAAAGTCCTCTACAGTTTGCAAATGACATTATTAAATAATCAACTCAAATGGAGTGCCAAAATTACTAAATAACTCGAATAAAGTGCCAAAATGATTTCATGGCCATCTAAAGTCTTAAATTTCTTAACTGTTCTGGATCCAAATTCAACAAATTGTTGGCTTCTTGCGAGTATGCAGCATACGAAGAACCATCCATCTCACCAGCGTGACGATTACCAGCAGCTAACGCATGGTTGCTTCCACCAATTCTTGCGCCACAGTCTGGACATCTGCTTGACTCTGTAGCACCACCACATTCGCCGATTGCATAGAAATGTCCGTTTGGACATTTGAACCAATGACCTTTACCAAGTCCAACTGCTCTAACGATTTCAACTCTTTCTTTCTCAGATAACCCATCCAATGAAAATCTGCGCTTTATTTGATTCAATCTTTCCGCGTATTTAGAAAGTGTTGTTGCATTTATCTTTTTTCCTGAGGTAAATTCGTCTTTGATCTGCGATACTTCTATGAGACCTGCTGATATACCACGAAGCGGAAGCTGTTCCATACAAGCAGTCACATTCACAAGCACCCTTGCTCTCTCCAACTCATCTGATGCATCTCGAAGTTGTTGTTCATTTAATCCTTCTCTCATGATGAATGCTTCTAACTCTGTCATGTCCTGTGAATTCAAGAGTGCTCTTCTATCCTCTAAACTACCGCTCCCCAGTATCTCCACCTTGAGATTCCACAATGCTTCCAACAATTTCGCTTGGTGCAAAATTGAATTAGCAGCTACAAAACCTGTTGAATCTTTCAGCAACCGCTCAGCAATAACAACTGCATTATTTGTGGACGTCTGTAGGTTGTGTCGCCTGTTTATCTCTGTACCAATGCGAAACTCAGACAACGTACGAGACTTCGCTAATTCACTACTAACAGCTACACCTTGAAAATAAATGATTCTCATCGTCAGCGACCGATTTTGGATCATTTCGTTAACTTTACGGCATATTTCAAAGGCTTCTTCGATTTTCTTTTTCGTTTCTGGGCTACCATCTTGTAAGATTTGTTCTTTGATATCGTTGATGTCTTTTAAGGTACGTTTGATGATATTACCATACCTAACACTTTTCCGGATGATAGTTTTGCAACGTGGGCATTCTTTCATTTTGATTTCGCCACTTTCATTTTTTTGCTGCATCCAACGATCCATGGCTTTAACTTCAAATATATGTCGACAATCTTCAAGCACGATGAATCTGGCATCTTTTTCATCCTCACTTCCAAAGAATGTTTCTTCAACTTCGTCTTTGTTGCATATTCTGCATTGGTCGGGACAAATCTCGCCACAAAGACCAATGCAAGTGTGACCACACCGCAACCGGTAAGGACATGGCCTGTTACATGGCTCTCGATTACAAATCTCGCCACACAGGTTAAAGCAGATTTTGTGACGACATTTCCAAGGGCATTGTTCCTCGCATGGGCTACAAATTTCTCCGCATTCTTTTTGACATCGGCTATGATAACAGCGGTTTTGACATCTTCTTCTGCATGGGGGACAATCTTTTGTGCAAGGTTCCATGCACTCATGAGAGCAAATCAGTGTTCTTCCACATTTTTCTCGGCACTTTTCATGAAGTCGACCTTGCTTGCACCTACCACAAGTGCCAATGCAGTGATGTCCACAATCCAATAAAGCATTGCATGGAGATTGGCATGTTTCTGTTGCTATGTCAGCGGAACATGCAACTCGTTTGTGATGACCACAATTTAGCACCTTCATTACAGGTTCTTTACAAATCCCCTCTCGACATGGTTTACTGCAGGCTTGTTTGCATAGATGCTTGCAGGGTAAAAGCTTTCCACAAACGTGAAGGCAAAGGAACTCTGCTGGGTTTCGGTGGCATCCCATCATTTGATTGTGCCCACAAGCTGGTACAGTCTTCATCACTTCCACAGTACAAGGTCCACACAACGTTTTAAGGTGGCATGTTTTCTTGCAGCGGTGTAGATCCAGACACAATATTTTTCGGCATATCTTTTTACATTTATACTCTAAATGCATCGGATCAACAGGATGACACACCCTTTCACAGACATGGCCACAAGTTAATCTGAATTCGCATGGTTTTGTGCAACCGCCTTCGGGTGCGTTTTTGAAATCTTTTCCACACTGGGCATTAAACTTCACTTCAGGATGATTTTGACATGTGATTGGTAGATAACGTTGAAGACATCCATCCTCTGACACATCCCTGAGGATTTTCTTCCACGTGCTACTACATTCAATCATGATTTTAAAGTTTCCAATGACGAATAATCCATGCTTCGCCCTTGACAAAGCAACACAGATTCGATTGTCAGTCTTCAAGAAACCTATGTTACCAGTTTCATTGCTTCTTACCAAGCTCAATAAGATGATATCATTTTCTTCGCCTTGAAAGTTATCCACAGCTGTTACACGAACTCCTTGAAAAATGTGTCTCGGCATCAACTCCTTCAGTTGTATCAGCTGCCCAGTATAACCTGTGATGATAGTGATTTGGGTAGGTTCGTAGCCTTGTTGCAAAAAGTAAAGACACAAAGATTTTATGAATTCTGCTTCGTGTCTATTTGCCTTTGATCGCATGTGGTTCATTTCAAATTCTTTTTCCTCATGATGGATAAACATGACATTCTTGCCTACTCCTTTGACATTAGGATAGCTTTTAACAGACAGATGATCTTTCAGATTGGGATAAATGTGACGCAAGTAACACGATATTTCCGGTCTCATGCGGTGCTGTGTGTCAAGCGTGTGACACTCCATCCCGTTCTCTACCATTCGTTGAAACAAGGAAACTTCTAAGTTGTACTGTCGTGCTAACTCAAACACAGACGGATTTGGTTTCAGCTGTTGATGGTCACCAATCAAGATTAAATGCTCCAGTCCTTTGCTTAGTGCACTCATGGCGTGGGCTTCCAAAACCTCAGCAGCTTCTTCTATTATAGCAACTTTCGGTGCAATCTTTTGCAATGACCTTCTGTATCGAGCTGCACAAGTTGTGGTCATTGCAATCACATCTGCCTTTTGAAGAGCTATTTGATCTTCTTGATACTGCAACTCTTGAAACTCACGGCATACGCTTTCCAATCTCTCCTCCACCGATGCACATCGTTCTCTGCTAACATCTGCTTGTTTTCTAAGCCAGAACTTATACAATCTCCACCGGTCAGCTTGTTTCAGTTCCCATGGGTCATTGACTGCAGCAGCTTCATTTTCTGTCATGCTCCCATAGGTCTTCAAAGCATTCTGAATTTTTCTTTTCTTTTCCCAGCGTCTAGGTTGAACCACTTGAAATCCGTCGCTGTCCATTAAAAAACTTTTATTTCTGCTAACCGCAATCTCGTCCTTACTATTATTCGGTGATATTGCCTTGAATTGATTTGTATCGGCTGCCCATCTATCCACCAATACCTCACCTTCGCCATCAATGTCAACTCCATCAGCCTCTTCTTCTTGTAAAACGTCATTTATATCGGTAACATCTACTTCTTCTTCGTGCAAATTCATATCAAATATTTGAGCTTCTGTGATGGAGATGATTTGCAAAAACACGTCGAATACCGACATTTTTAACTCACGGCATTTTGTGTCGTATCTTTCGAATCTCATGGCGTGTTGTTCGCTCATAAAATGTTGGAGAAAACTAAGGTGTACCAACTGACCATTCTGCAATCTCTTTTGCGATGTTTGGAATGCTTGATTATACCCTTCGTGTAAACGAATACATTCGTCTCTTTCTTCCAAGCACTTTGCTTTTGCTCTGCGTAGGAATCTAAATTCATCATTGCTATTTCGATCAACGCCACGTCCTTTCAATTTCATGAGGGAATTGAATAAACTGTATCTCTGCATTTTCTCGCTAGCTCGAGATCCCACCCGTATCACATTGGTATGACCGAAACTGATGATCCCAGTTAAAAACTGATCCAAAGCATGATTGGTGTAACATACAACAAGCATTGGTGTTTTACCATCAACATTCCAATGACTTTTATTGACCAACAAAGCATCAGCAATTCTTACCCCCACATGGGTTTTCCCTGTTCCTGGTGGACCTTGAATCACCACGAATTCTTTTGTTAATGCGTGTTTAAATGCTTTGAATTGGGATTCATTTAATGCTGATTCATCGTACCTTGGCCAGGATTGGTCATTAAGAATAGCAGTTCTATTTTGACTTGGCTGCAATTCTATCGATTTACTTAAGTCGTAGAAAGACCATTGACGTAGATACTTGGGGGCTTCAACGTGTGATTCACAATCAACAATGTATTTCTGCATTGGTAGATTTTCAGCATCGAAATCTTTCAATCCATCGAGAACATGCCTGTAAGCTTCGAAATAGGTGGAGCTTTCAATCATTTCCATGCTGTCACTATCTTGAAAGTACTCCTTCACTTCCAACACATCAACAAAACGTACATCGAGTTCACCTTGTTGCAACTCTTCTGGCTTCCTATCAGCTACTGTTGCGAAAATCATCGTTTGAAATCCATCCTTGCTAATACAAAGCAAGCTTCCATATATCAGTCGCTTGGAATGCTTCCAAGGCACACCTCGTGTGTCTGCAGTATCAAATGCTATTCGATGGATGACTCCGCTCTTACTGCATCGTGAATAAAGCACCTGAACTTTGCTATATACTTTCAAACCATGTCTCCTTTCCGTCTTTGGTATCCCCTTAATGATCTCATATACTCCTTCTCTGAGTGGCGCCACAAGATCTTCCCGCAGCAAACGAAACTGCACATCCAAATAATGTTCTCCGTCGTCATAACTTCCCTTTGATTTGATTGGTCGAAGATAGGGCTTTTCTTGACGATGTATGTCGTTTGTTGTTGGAACGGTTGAAATTGAGCGAAAATCATCAGGTGGCGGTTCATTTGTGAAATTGAATTGTGACGGTCGAGTCGCACGTGTTTCGCACTGTTGAACTAATTTTGTCCTTTCTTCCAAAAGACTTTGTATCTAAAACGAACAAATCTTTTTAATCAAAAGTGAAAATGAGAAACTGCTTCGTTTCGTTTTAAATGAGAAGAAAAGGGTCCAAAAATATCGCCAACCATGGGGGAATCTGATGGGGGCGATTAAACAGAATTCTCAGAATTTTCCTTGGATAAACTTCATGGCTGCCTTGTTGTTTTTTTGGGTTTTTTTTATTTCGTTCATGGTATTCTAAACATCTCGATTTATTTCAATAATGATTTGATAGAAATATGATTATCGGATAGGAGAAAGCATGGGGGTGGGTTGAATACGGGCAAATTTCCGAATCTCTGTTTAAACACCGAACAGAAATTCAAGAAAGGTGTTTTAAGGAAACAATCTGACAAAAACTGCCTTTCATGTAGGATCAAACAATTCTATTAATGAAACATTTTGCCCGATGTTAGATTTTAATTTCAGGAAACTCCATTGAAGAATCGTTGCTGCGTTGGAAAAACAACATCTGGAGGCTATCTACAACTATTTTGCAAAGGAACCTTCTCCAGACGTAAAAATAATCATGCGACTTTAAATAAATTGAACAGATACTTTGAACTTTAGAAAAGAAGACCTTTTGGGTGTGAAAAGTTACGAAAACAATTCTTCGAAAACTGAGAGCAAAGAAAGTATATAGGCCTGTTTATATAGAAGTAACATTATGTCATAATGTTTATCCTCAGCAGACTTTTACATATTTTGTGCCCTGTACGTGAAGGTTGTACGCAGCATTAAATCTCATGTAAAAATGGCGAGTGATATTCAGTTCTTAGAAAAAAAGGTATTTTTGAAGTATGGAGGGTCCTTTTGGAGCCTACAAAATATGGTCAAATAAGGTCACACCATATTTATCTTATTTTTATATACTGAAAATGAGCAGAAATTCGTTCCAGATAAACAAACGCTGATATATAACTCACGAAGAGACAGGTGTTACGCCGACAAATGTAGTAACTCCGACCATAGAAATACGAAAATAGTAACTTTTCAACGACAAATGTGGTAACTCAGCTAAATATAGTAAAATTGCGCATGCGCCGTAAAAACATTTAGTTAGTATTATTACGAGTTAAGTTTGTGGTAAAATTCATTTGTGTATACATATATTTTCAGCGCTGCTAACAAAACATAAGAAGTGTTTGTTTGAAGGTATCCTGAATTCAATTGACGTCATACATACAAGGGTTTACTTCCTTTCCACAAATCAAGAACCGGTTAGAACTGAAAATTTACTTAAAAAGTGATTGTGACCACAGCTAATCGTGTGTTTCACTAAAGGCTGAACCTCCTTAAAGCGGACACCTACGGGACCAGAGATTTTGTCCGCTTTAGAGAGGTGTCTGCCTTGGAGAGGTTTTCCTTATTTTGACCAGAAACTCAGAAGAAATTCTACTCCTAAGTCGAGAGCCCATTAGGTATGCCCATATTACCTTTTGCTATTTCCCAGTTAGGCAAAGAAACATTCATGAAAGGAAATTGGACCTGAAAATAAACATGTGTGTGGCATATTGTGTGGCATATCAGAGGTGACTATAAAGTGCGTTAACCGGGGAGCTAGTTATGGGTTAGAGCTACCATGTACGTTCCATGTTCGTTCGTTCAAACAAATAACATAAACCTTATAATAAAAGAACAAGAAAATATTGTAAACAGATGTTTAGAAAAAAAGAAAAAGAAAAGAAATAAAATACTGAGTTTTGATATTCTTGATATTCTTGTCCGCTTCATAGAGGTAAATTTTAGGGGAAATTGTCGTGCGGGACCTGAAAAATGTCCGCTTTGAGGACGTGTCCGCTTTAGACTGTTTGCTTTGGAGAGGTTTCTTTATAAGAGTTTATTAAGGATTCGTCCGGGACAAAATAATTTGTCCGTCTAAAGGAGGTGTCCGTCTTTAAGGAGGTTCCACTGTACTTGCTTGTGTTCCACTTAAATCAAATGAGTTCCAGATACCTTTAACAATAACAGAACAAGAGGTACTTAACCTGCTTAAACATTTCCCTACATTGTCAGACGCATGATAGCCCTTGAAAAGTTACTTGGTGAAGACCTTCATGTACTTTGCCTAATTATGGCTCATTTCAATCTTCAACGCATTTACTACAATTGTCGTTGAGTTTTACTACATTTAACGTTACTGCAGTTCTCTTTGATTTTTACTATATTTTGCTGAGTTACTACATTTGTCGGCGTAACAACAGGTAATGAAAGGCTTTAACCTATATGATGTCTTCTTTCAAAGATTTCCATTCTTCTTGTAAAACACGTCCTTTAGGAGAAAATCGCTAACTCGAACCTCAACTGTCCGTCCTCCATTATATAAATCACGTATACGCCACTTTGTGAGAAACCCGTTCATAAGAACGCGGAAGTTGAAAGTTTTTGGAAGAACGCAAACAAGTACCGTTTTGCGTTTTAGTAATCGCATTGGAAAACGAATTTTGAAGACTTGAAGAATGAGAAGTAATTGTATGAGTAACGATGGTTATTATGTAGATTTTAGTTATTTCTTGTTATGCATGTTATTCTTTTGAACGGAAAGAAATTGAACGGAAATATTATGACACAGGTCGAGAATGTATCTAAAGATGAAAGTCAATACAGGTGCAAATTTTCCAAACAATTGAGTCTTAGAAAATTTAGTACAAATTAGATCCAAATATCTTTTCTGCGGTCAAATTGTGAAAAACCCACATCAAATTCAAACTAAACATCGTCAAGTTTATATGTGTGCAAACTTTCAAAAAAGATTGAAGTATTTTGAAAATTTGGTGCAAATTAGGCCCAAATTTCCCTTTCCTGACAAAATTGTGAAAAGCGAATGGCAAATACGAAATCAGCATAGTCAAATTAATGTATGTAAAAATTTTCATGAAAATCGCCACGTGAAAATTTTTGCTCCACAATTCTCTTTTGAACATTTTATTATTAACAGTCACAACTTAATTAACCAATAGGCTGCAATTGGTTTATTCCAGAGTTTTGAGGCTGTTTTTAGGGGACATGACGACGGCAACGATCGTTTTGCATTTCAAACAAGCGTATGACTCATACGATTGAACACGTGTTCGAGGGTGAAAAAAATTTTCAAATAAATAACAACAAATGAAATACAACCTAAGCTAAAATTTAGACATAAAACAAAACTTTTTTAGGTTTTAATTCTCCATATAAGATATTCGAATTCCAAATCACGTGACAAAAAGAAGTTGATTATTTTTTATGTATATGACGTATCAATAGAAACGTTTTTCTAGAAATTCAATTCAATCATTGATTGTGATTGATCTACTTATTCAAACTTTCACAAGATGATGTATTTATGAATTTTTAATAACATCACTGCGTCCTAGTAAACATAGCAACCATAGCATAAATTTACTTATTGTCCCCGCAGCGAGCGTAGTTGTTTCACGGAGATAGGCGAGTTTTCGATTTTGTTCATCATCATGATCTTTCAACTTTTCGTGTCGCTGTTGCACTGTGGTATACAGTTATTAGCTGACTTTGCTTTTTTCCCGTTTCAAAGCATGATACTGTAGGTAGGAGGCAAAATGTTTATTCGTGACTTTTTCCTCAATTAGTATCATATTATACTATGTTATTTAGGAAGGTCGTATGCTAAAATTGCTTAGACATTTTTCATATTACTTTTAAGTTGTTTTAGGTTGTGATTGGTTAATTCAGGAGCTTTGAGACTATTTTTAGGGGATACGACGACGGAGATCCTTTGAAACACATGCGTGAAACGTGACTGAATACTTATTCGAAGTTGAAGATGTTTTTTAATAAAAACGAAAAACCAAAAACATTTTTACATGAAAAAAAAAACGTGTTCGAGTTTTTATTTTCTAATTTTATTCAAATTCCAAACCACGTGACAAAAAAAAGTTGATGGTCGTTCAAATTTTTTTATGTATGACGTATCAATAAAAACATTTTTCTAGGAATTCAATTCAATCATTGTTTACGATTAGTCTATTTATTCAAATTTTTACAAGATGATGTATTTATGAATTTTTACTGACACGATTGTGTCCGAGTCGCCATAGCAACCATAGCGTCTATATATTAATACCCGATTCTCTGTCTGTCTGTCTGTCTGTTTGTTTGTCTGTCACGCAAAATGGTAGATTAAGTTGTGAGAGTGATTATTTTATTTTATTTTGTGCGACGTCAGTGTGAAACCATTGTATTGAGACCCTAATCGAATGCGACGTTTAGGGAAAATTATCTCGGTAACCAATAGGGATAACTGACGTTTTTTGGGGTCCGCGATGCAGGCGATAGAGTGACGAAAAATTTGGGTCTAATTTTTTTGGGGGACAGGTCTATGACGTCATCAAAATTTTGATCGACGATATCTCCGAAACGGTTGATCGTAGGAAAACGATCCTATACATTTTTTTGATCAGTTTTTCGAGATCTACAACATGGGCACACTTATCATTGCAAATTGCTTAAATTTATTTTTGGTGAACTCAAATTTAGGCCAAATTTTTTGGGGGACAGGTCTGTGACGTCATCAAAATGTTTGAACGAAGATATCTCTCTAACGGTTGATCATAGCAAAACGATCCCATACATTTTTTTGATCAGTTTTTCGAGCTCTACAACATGGGCACACTTATCATTGCCAATTCTACATTTTATTTTTCGTGAACTGGACGCATGCTGAACATGGGCGGCGAACGACGCCGCCTTGGCGGCTAGTAAATATATTAATTCACGAAGTTTATAAAAAACATTTCTAACACAATAAAAAAAAGAGTTTGTTTAATGGACCAATCAAATCGCCTGTTCACATTTTGCAGATGAGGGGAATTCCTAAAGTCTTGCAGCACATTTATTACACGATTCCATTTTATTTTATTTTTTACTTCATTAGTGAGTTCCACAGTTTCAACTAGAAATTATGGAAAAATCAAATATTAATATAACAAAATGGATGAAACTTCGTGTGATATTGGTTCATTTCTTTTATTCGGGATACCACATATGGTTGTGGGTTAGTTTAGGACTCATCCTTGATAAATTTAAAGAACAGTATCCAGATAAATGGCGTGTGATAGTGGCAGGAGGAATTGTTTCTCTTGCATTTGTTGCAAGTCAAGTTTTATTGGGACGTCTCGCAATTTGGAAAAAGTATGTTAAATAGTTTCTTTATTTATTCTTTTAAAACGTATCAACATGATGCGGTTCCTATTTCGTTGCTTTTTTCACACCATACTCGAACGTCCTTTTATAAGGATTAACAAAGTTTATTGTGATACGCTCTTCTACAGGATGTCTTGATCAGAATATTATACTTGACTCGAGCCTATATTTTTACGTTTTTATAATAAATCAACTTGAAAACATTCGTTAGCCTTGATTATCTTCAGTAGACACTGAAAATGCAGTTTTCAATCCGCCTGTTTTGACTCAGTAAGACAATTTGAGGATAGGCATTAGCCAATTCGTTATCGAAAAGGAAACATGATGTATGATAGTGTCTGTCAGAAGAGAATTTGATCTTCCATCATGACGGATGAACATTTCAAAATTCAAAATGGCAAACTGAATTTTAGCAAAACAAAATAAATGAAAAAACCAAAAGACAAAAGCATGGTTCTTCCACTGATAAATGTTGTGTCGATCTTGCATTTAGGTGGAAGAAAGTGGTTGTCCAGTATATACACTGGACAATGTTATTTTTTATCATCTTTTCACTTGGACCTTACGGAATGGCTCTTCATCATGAATATAATTGTGTCAATCCAAAATTAAATTTAACTATGCGTGGTACCAAATGCGTTAAGAATAGTAGTGCTGAATCGTCGTGTTTTGTAAGTTAACCATGTTCCATGTAGAAAATTACACTGTTTTTAAATCTTCATAAAAACAACTGCTACTTCCTCAGGAGTAGTCAAAAGAAATGTTTAAGCTTTGTTTTTTCATTACATTTGCTTTCAGGATTTGAAGATACCGGACGAAAGTTATGTCATGTTTCAAGTGACATTGCCGCTTCTAGCTTTCACCTATCTTTTTTATCCCTTCCCTGTGGATGACGATGCTGAGACCTGGGACTACTTAGTTTTAGGAATCGAATTTGTTGATGCTTTCGATATGATGGACCTTATGTCAGATATTGGTTGCATACAAACATACGGAGATGGTTGGTTCGTATAATCAGCCATGATTATAAATTCGTAGATACATCAAATTGTTTTGATACCGAAACTTTTCAATTAGAATTTTCGGTGAAATAATTTTGAGTGCTACATTTTAAGTAACATTTTTTGATATTTCGCTTTTAACATTCCACTTTTTAAATCATTCTCCTCAATATTTGTTATAATTCACTCTGATATAAAATATGAAAAACATTAAAATATCAAACATTAAAAGTAAGTGGTGCAGAGAGTAGACAAATATTTTTAATGTTGGAACTTAACAGGAAACTGAGCTGAGCTTAAGTATCCAGAGCTTAAAAAGCATAACAGCCTATATACGAAACAAACGAAGATGTTTTCAGGCTTATAAAGAATCTCAAGATATGTTTCCACTAAAAACAAACAAATATATACCTTTTTGACTCTTCTGTTTACAAGACGTTGAGAATTTTGTTTTAGTTAGAAAAGAACGATCACAGTTCAAGATAATTATAAGTTTCTTCTATATATTTTTGTTTTTCATCTTAAAAATCCACTTGTGTAAATCTGAAAGGATTTCTTCCTCCACAGTTCTTCCTGCTGCACGGTGCTTTGGTTTCGTGTAACCGCACGCATGAATTTTCAAAAAACCGTTAGGTTTGGACAGTAAGGAAAAGAAGAAAAAGAAGAAAAAGAAGAAAAAGAAGGAAGAAAACAAAGCCGGTTTTAATGTATTTCTTGCTTTCGCAGAAATCCAAAAATGTCTAAGCAATTTTAGCATAATATAATAATAAATTAGGAAAGAAATACGAGAAAACACTCTGTCTCCCACTTACAGTACCATGCTTTGAAACGGGAAAAAAGCATCGTCAGCTAATAATTGTAACCACCGTGTAACGTCAACACAAAATGTTGGAGGATGATGATGAGGATGAGGATGAAGAACAAAATTAGAAACTGACATTCGCCTTTCTCGTGAAACTACTATGCCTCCTCCTCAATTAGCACATTTACGATTTTGTAACAATCTATTTCAATATTATGCTGTAAATACTTGAATATTTAAGATATTGACTTTTAGGAGCGGCACTTGTTCGAGAAAGACGCTTAAAAATAATCTGACTCTTTTTTCACAGGCAAACCTCCTGAAACGTTTTTACTTTGTGTCATTGTAAACGTAAGTTCAAATAACCTGTTACTATTAGAGATTGTTCACAAATGACGTCAACCATTTTTTCAAGATTTTTGAAGGTTGACGTCAACAGTAGTATCACCTCCTTCCCTCTCCCCCGTCAACCAGCATCAACTTTAGCATAACCCCCTGGGAAGGAGATTTAAGAAACGCCATTGAAGCGAAAAAAAATGATCAAACCAGAAAGAGATAAATAATTTTACTGAAGATGTTAATGACGTGATAAACTTACTGGTTATCTTTCTAAACTAGCTGCTAAACTAAAATCAAGAAATTTTTAAGTTAAAAACAGGTGAAAATTTCCATAAGAATTGTGTTGAAAAACCATGTTTAGTTTAAGCCGTTTTGTACCACATAACGTAGAAGACCAAAAATGGAAATATAACTAGAAACAGATAAAAAAAAGACACATTCTCAAAATAATTTGTGTCCCTGCTTTTGATGTCACAAAGCACATTCAGTCAATCAAGTCTTTGTAGATATGTGAAAGAGTAAAATAGTTGCATGTTTTATTGATTATTAGTGGACGCAATCATTCCGGAGTATACAGATGCAGGGTTTACTAAGTGAAGTTGTATAGAGCGTGCATGATATGTGACATTACTTTTTAGGATGGGATGGGATGGTACTTGGTAGTGTAATGGTTTGTTCAGGCTTCCACTGTCTTTTTTGGATAAGTATTTGCAAAGTTTATTGTGACATTGTAGTGGTGATTCTCAAATTTCGTGTGAAAAATAGTTTTGGTTGAAAACACAGAAAGGAGATCAATAAAAGGGATGCTAGTACCTTGGAAAACGCCCTTTTTCAGAACCAAATGAACCCTGTAGACACGTATGCTTTGGAAAAAAAACGTACCTTTCTTTTCATGACTGGATCCAAGGAGTTGTGTGCAAATTCATTCAATTCTGCAAGAGGCATTTCACTCCATGAAGATGGAAATGTTTTGAAGAAAGTTTCTATTATGGATATCATCGCTGATGCAACATATTGTTTCTCCTTCGTAGATAATCTACCACTCCAAATGATTAAACTTCTTTTTAAGCATTTTTCAAGAAATGGTGATCCGAGGAGGAGATTGAGTAAGTTTATCTTCTGCTGAGTTTTCTCGGCTTCACTGATCTTATGGAAGATTTTAACCAGTGCATACGACCAGTCTTCATTCGTGCTTGATGAATCTAGTAAGCTCTTAAAAGCATCTTTCATGGATGCCAAACGCAATAAAAGCTCATCTTTGTCTTCAAGCTCACTCAACTCTGTTAAAAGACGATAACCAATTGCTCTATATCTCCTGTTCTGATCTAAAAGTAGAGTTTATATCATATTAGCAAACAAAAGAAATCCGTCTTCAGTAAAATACAATTTTGTTTCTGCTCTTCATTATCGGGCTAGATCTTCTATCACTCTAGAGCTACTCAAACAGGTGTGAAAAATTGAAACCAGTTAGGAGTTATATTCTTAAAAGCAACATATGTTAACTTCAACTATTCTCGATTTTTTCCCAACCTCACTGGCAATCAGAACATTAACTTTGTAGATTCTGGAGATTTTTAAACATTTTTTGTCAGAAAAAAAATGCATATTTCTCAAAGGAGGTTTTTACACCATAGCCAAATTTATACTATACCATTATGTGTCTTGTGGCGTTCATTACTTACATTCGTTAAAATAGCCTTTCCTATTCTTTCAATTGCAAAATATTACGTCGTGATACCTCCATCGTAGGGGTTCCTGGAGGTATTTAAAGACAGATAAGTAACGGAGAAACACTTTTCGAGAAAACGTCTTCCAAAGAAATTTCATTTTGCGAGCGGTTTAATAAACAACATTACAAAAGAAACAATATCTCGTATTTGCTTTACGTCTACTGTAAAAAGAGATCATAGTTCTTGTAAACATGCTAAATAGGTTCTGTAAACAAATTGCAATAAACATGAAAGGAAATGGCACTAAACTTAAAATATTGTACCAAATAATAATTTTTTATAGCATCATATGTACATTTTCAGAAAGCTCTCTGAAAACTTTATCTTTTTACGAAATAAAAAAAAATTGATTTTTTTACTGTCATAACCTTTTCATGAGTAATGAACGAACGCTTTAAATAAACGTGACCACTCCTTCAACGTTTGCTTTTTGTGCTTTTGTTATCAGCTGAAATATAAACTAAGGTGACCGTGACGGATGGACATGACTGGCGGACAGAAAAATGTCATTTAATACCAACTCAAAATTTTATTTCTTCACAAAGGAAATACGATTGTTCTACGATCAATTCCAATCTTTCGTTTTGAAACGTCTAGTCGGCAAAATCGTCAAAAACCACTGCGACGGAGAGCACTTTTTATTGACATTGCGTGTACATTTCTAAAGAAATGCACTCCTTCGCAGAGATTTTTTAATAAATGTGCCGGCTGGGATGCTTATAGCACAATTATCAACTGATTTTCAGTTTGTCTGTCACGAATTTCAAGGAACATACTTGAAGACCGTTATATAGTTTTATAAAATGTTGCAAGTCATAGAAGTTAAAACTACTTTAAAAGTGGTTTGACATTTTTTCTGACACACAACCAGCATGCAAACGGCTTACTTTCATGTTTGTCCGTCACATTTTCATTAAAAAAAAATCACTTCTCGTGATACCATTCTTCACATAACTGGTAGTCAAGCTATTTTTTAACAATAGAACGTTTCGTTTTGTGAAAGAACAAAAATCAAGTTTGCTGAAAAATGAGTTATATTTGAAGTGGATAGAGATAAGATCACACCTCTTCTGAATTCTTGAATTGAGAAATGATGTCACATCTCATCATCACAAAGATTCGCTCATCTCACAAAGAAACAGGACCAAGTATAATTTGGTTGTAAATCAAAGCTTTTCACCTGTACGATATCCTCTTCTAAGCTCTTCACTTCTTCTTCCCAAACCACCTCTAGGAGGAAATCGCGTAGCTGAACCTTTATTCATACCAGTGATTGTCTATCTTTCATCATATAACACCTAGGACGATAGAGAGATTCTCTTAAATAAACTCATCAAAAAAGGCGACAGATTTTTTTTCTTCGATGTTACTTCTAAATCATGTGACTAAACTATTCAGTAAGTGATAATTACTTTATTTTAATTTAACAACAGAAACGTTTTTCCGGGAATTCGATCGCATCTTGGATTGTGATTCGTCTATTTGTTCAGAATAACCATGGTAACTATTGGTACAAAAAAAAAACACAATCAAGTAGAAGTTTATATTCATAGAGTATCTCTCTCCAATGTGCCGTCGAAAAACAGAAAACACGGTAAGCATTATCAGAAGAAAAATAAACATTTGTAAGATGTACCAATCAAATCTTTTCACGTGGTCGACTTTTTCTACAGATGAGGGAAATTCCTGATGTCTTGCAATATAAATTCTCTAAAAAGGGTTTAATTTCAGTAGCAAAATAGGAGTGGGAAAGATGGAACAGTCAGATACTGATATAACGTATTGCATGAAAGTTCGTGTGATAGTAGTCCACTTCCTTTATGCGGGATACAACATATGGTTGTGGGTTAGCTTGGGACACATCCTCGATAAATTTGAAGAACAGTATCCAGATAAATGGCGTGTGATAGTGGCAGGAGTAATTTTATCTCTTGCTTTCGTTGCAACTCAAGTTTCATTGGGATATCTCGCGATTTGGAAAGAGTATGTTAAATAGTTTATTTATTTATTCTTTTAAAACGTATCAACATGATGCGGTTTCTAATATTTCGTTGCTTTCTTTACAACATACCCACTATAGTCTTTCTAGCCCTTTAGAAATTGTCATAACACAAAACTGGTTTTACACTCAAATTCAAAATGGCAAACTGAATTTGAACAAAACAAAATAAATGAATAAATCAAAAGACAAAAGCATGGCTTTTCCACTAATGAATTGTGTTTCAATCTTACATTAGGTGGAAGATGGTGGTTGACATAAAGTATATACACTGGACAATGTTCTTTTTTATCATCTTTTCACTTGGTCCTTACGGAATGGCTCTTCATCATGAATATAAGCATGTCAATCCAAGATTACATTCAACATTGAACGTTACCACAAACGTTGGGAATAATAGTGCTGAATCATCGTGTTTGGTAAGGATGTTCTGTGTAAAAAGCAACACCTTTTTCTCAACTTTCGTAAAATCAACTAATACTTCTTTAGGAGTAATTCAATTTCCGCGCGCTATGCGTAGGAAATTGTTTGGTTTACACATTCTATCTATCTGTCTATCTCTGTCCAGGGACATTTTGAGACATTTTGAGTTGGGGGGTGGGTGGGTGGGGGGGGGGGAGGGAGGGGCTCAATAAATCTCTATTATCGAAAGAGGCCCCAACCAAATTTTTGAAAAATGTTACCTCTAGATTGCCTATAAAAGCACTCAAAATCTATAATTTCAACATGATTTTCAATTATTAGGAAAGGCAAAAACAAATTTCTCATAATTAACAAAAAAATTCTACGTCCTTGCTGTCACAGTTTTTCTGCCGTTTTCGGAAAGTCCGATCGGATTTCGGATTGTTTGTTTATTCGGTAGCAGCGAAAGCGAATACCGTGGACTCCTACTACTACGGAAGTTTTAGTTACTTATGCTAACTGATCTTGTTAGAAAGGCCTATCAGTTCAAAACTTCTTATAAGCTCGTTTGTTAGCTACTACACTGTTTTTTGTATTAAGACTTTCAGAGTTATAGTTTAAAAAGGCAGTTATTTGTTTGAATTCATTTTGGTTTCATGAAATTATAATTAAGACCATATATTTTTTTCAAAACGCGTGTTTTTTTTTTTTTTGCATATGGTCTTAAAAATGTTTTTTTTTATAAAAAAAAGAATGTACGGCTCACGCATGTATAATTCTTTTGTCTTTTTAATACATTAATTTCTGGTGTTTTATGATTACACCCTATTTACACTAACTAATTATTTTAACATATTTATCGTTTATGCCTGTTTTCCATCAGTGAGATATAAAGAAAAAACAAGCCTCGAAGAACTTTGTAGTAACTTTTCATAACTTTAAGTACAATTGCTGCTACCGTTTTGCGCCATCTGGCTCTTGTTTAGTATAGTTAATGACAGACCCAAAACTCTATGCCAATGTAATACAAACAAGAAATGCTTTGCATATTTACAAATCGCGTTAAGGAAGACTTTTAGATCAACATGAAAAATAATATTAAAGGATGATGCGTATCCACGTAACTTATTTTAATGTTACTCTGAACATTCTGAATTTCTGAATTCGATATATGCTGCCAATCTTTCTGACAAACTTCCAAAATCACAACCGCAAAAAGGAAAACATAGATTTGGTGATGCAAAATGTACCCATACCAAAATCAACATAACTGAAATCAGACATTTGTGCTTTAGGTTGATTTACAAACATTCTTCACCTGAATTGACATATTCAAGACCAGTATTTATATCAAAACTCTTTATATATATACAAAATTTGAAAAAAGATTGAATTATTTATGACATTAATTTAATATCATATACACTCCAGGGCATTGTGAAACTTTGTATACATATGAACTAATGGTGTAATGTAATGATGTAAAATTCATCTGAAAGACCTAAAACATCATTTCTTTGGGGACGAAAAATAATAGTAAGTCTGATCCTTCAGATATATATGAGAGTGATTATGACATACGTAAATCACATGCTTTAAACATTTGATATATGTATGTATATATTTTCCTAATTCCTACATTGTAAACATAAAAAGTTAACCATCACGAACAATACATGATCCAAACTTACACAAATCTGCACCAAAAATATATAACTGAAAGCAGAAATTTGTATTGAATGCAGATTGTGCAATGTTTTGAATTTGTAGTTGCCATGGTGCATGGTGCATTCGTAGTAATTAGTGAAAATTAAAAACTGATTTGATATCATCGATAAAAGGTTAATTAAAACAAAAAGTAAAAATTTATACTGTGGGTTAGCCAAATGATTTGTAATTGTATGCCACAAATTCATTTAAATAGCTAGAGAAACATCAAATATAAGTGATGCAGTAGACAGACATTCTTGATGTTGGAGCTGAGAAGGACATTGAGCTGAAGCTGTACTAATCCAGGGCTTAAAAAGCAATAACCCACACGTGCACAAGCGAACACTCAGACATTCATAAAAGAAAACAAAAATAAAAATACAACAAAAGCTTATCTCTTTCAATCTGTTCGCAAAATATTGATAACTTCTTTACGATCTTTTTCATCTTTAATTTCTTTTAAATCCAAGAAGCTTTGAAATCTAAAAGTGGGTTGCTGCGCTGGCATTTTGAAGACGTGTAGTTGAATATAATGACCCCTTACAATATTTTCACCCCCCGTGGTTTACGCTTCACAGCACTGTACGAATTTTTTGGTTCATGTATTGATTTCATGTAAACTTATGCACGAAGTATACATTTTTTGGCTTCACAACGACGACGATCGGTTTGCATTCCAAACACCTCGCGTATCCGCGATTTGAAAATAGTCCAGGCAAATAGAGGCCAACCTACCACCTTTCTCTAGAAAAATGTTCATTGCTATTTTCACACTACTACACATACCTAGTTAGTATTTCAAGATGGTTTTTGGGTCAAAGTGCTTGCCTTTGGTTTTTATAGGCCATGAAAGTAAGGGGGGTCACAGATTTAATGTGTGGCTAATTTGCCTGGGGTGGGTCTGTAAAAACTTGAATAACTTTTGAAATATCTTTTGAAAATGCTTCAAAATCTACAGAAGTACCCTCCATACATCGAAAATTAATTCAACAACTTTTTAACAACTTTGCATGTCTACCGTGTATTTTACAGACCGGAAAATGTTAAAAACTGAAAAAAAACGTGATATTTTGTACAAATTTGTTAAATAATGTCCATAAACTAGGCGTTTTTGAGTTTATTTTCTTGTATTTCATGATTTAGAATACCAAGAAACTGATCTGGATGAAAAAAGGCAAACACATTGGTTTCTGAGGTTGATTCTAGTTTGAATGTAAAGGGTACCTTATTTACCAGGCAAACCCGGGCAAAAATGCAACTGTAGTCTAATGAGCTTCTTGACAGTAATTGTCGAGAAATGAACTTAGAAATAAGAATTCCATACATTCAACTTTCATAAATAGGTTCAAGAAAGACAGATATTGAGAAGTTTATTAGAAAGGAGGAGCCTGATGTGCATTATCCAGATCACAAATTGTAGACGGCAATGTTTATTCAAGTTATTGGTACTCATATATTACTTTGCATACGTTTTATTTTTTAGTGAAAATGAGTAATTTGAAATGCATAATACATTATGAAAACCAATCTAATTACAGTCAGATAAAGTCTGTGTCTGAAACTAATATAAGAAGAATGCTTGATGCTAGAGAAAAACGTTTGGAATTCGGGGGAAGCCAACTTCACGAATATCAAATCAAACAAATACCTGAGAACCTGAAGCAAGAGGAGCATGGTGTTCACTTAGACCCATGTTATAACGGTATGTAGTGATGAATTAGGCAAATAGAACGATTTACTTAAATATGGTTATCGGCAATTCAGCTTTGTATTGACTTAACTGTGTATCTAACTAGGGCGACTCACTCAATTGATTTTCGTAGCTTCAGATTGTTTTTTACTTCATTTTTCTCACATTATTTTATTTATAAGTTTACCGTCATACTTGGGAACAAAAAATTCAAGGATGCAGGAATCAGCCAAAGAAAGAAATCAGCTCAGCTATCAAGTCCTCCACCTGCTCAGCATGAACTTTTTGAGGATTCTCCAAACTCATCAAAGAATGTTCAAATGTTCCCAAGCGTATGCCAAATTTGCAAATCTAAACGAAAAACCGTACGCAATAAACGTTACACACCGTACAAAATAACAACAATGAATGCCCAGGCAGCCATAAAATCAGCTGCACAGCAAAAAGATCCAGGAATGCATAGCCAAATAGAAAGTTTAGACCGCATCGCTAAAGAATTCCAGGTACATCAAGTTTGTTACCAACAATTCACATTTGGCCATTCAGTCACTGCAGTAACATCACCACCACCGCCAAGTGGTTCATCCTCTACTTATGAAAAATCTAATTTCCAGGAAGTTATGGACTATGTGGAAGACGTCGTGATCGGACAGCAAACCCCCGTATCTATCAAAATACTACGCCAGATTTATGGCTTAGGCGTTGAGGACTCTCGTTATAGAAGCAAACTAAAGCAACGTTTGATAAAAGAATATGGCAAAAAGATTTTGTTTTTATCATCTGACAATAATAATTTACCGGAGGTTATCACCACTCCTGAATATTTCAATCAGGACACGGTTCACCATACAGATTATCAAACCACGAAAAAGACGGTTGATATGTTAAGAAAAGATATACTTGAAAAATTTGAAGACATTTCAGAGACTTGGCCACCGGATATAGAAGAGCTTAAGGGAGATAAATATTCACCACCTAACTCAATCATCAATTTTTTCAAAATGCTACTTGCTCCTAAAGATAAAGCACCAAATGTCAATAGAATAATTGAGTCATTAGCAAATGATGTTATATTCACTGTCATGCGTGGAAAAGTAATGCAACAAAAACATTTGCTTCTTGCACTAGGGTTGCATAGTTTGTCTGGATCCAGAAAAATTATAGACATCGTACACAAAGACTAACTAGCAACCAAGAGGAGGCTGACACGAAAGTTATTCTGCATACAATAGATGCACTAACAACAAGTCAATCAAACGTGTGTGTGAGATCTCCTACAGGGGACACTGACGTCCTAGTAATTGTTTTAACACTTATTGAAGAAAAACATCGTGTTTTACTCGACAATGGAAACGGGGATAACCGAAAGAAGGTGTGGTTGAACGAAGTTGCTCACACTGATCATCACCATACACTGATTGGGTTCCACGCTTTCACGGGAAATGACTATGTTTCTGGGTTTTTCCGCAAAGGAAAACTTGTATGCTGGAAAACAATGGTAGGGAATGAAAAATTTCTAAGTGCTTTCTCATCTTTGGGTTCTGAATGGGATGTTGATAGCAAAACCAGAAATGATCTAGAATTGTTTGTGTGTCGTCTTTACTCTTCTAAAAAAGACAAAATCGACGATGTTAGGTACGAAATCTTCACCAAAAAACAAAAGAAAGACAAATTAACTGACTTGTCCTTTTTGCCACCTTGTCAAAAATCGTTGTTCCTTCACATTGAGAGATCAAATTACGTGGCAAAAATGTGGAAATCTACACCAGTTGCGACAATCATTATGCCTCCACCATGCCAATATGGTTGGTATGACGATTGCACAATTCAATGGATCGACGAAATGTACCCTGATGATATCACAAGTCTTCTGCAATCACAAAAGGAAGAAGTTGCTGAGACTTTCGGAGAGGACGATAGTGAATATGATAGCGATGGTGATGATGAATTTTAACAGGCTTAAATTTTGCCCTTCATTATATTTTGCCAATTTACATTGCAGTATTTCTCATAGTTTATTTTTTACCTGTTGACATTTGGAGACAAACTTTTCAGGATTTTGCTATTGATAAAGTATTTATTATTTTCTAAACAATATCTGGCAGTCTGGAATCAAAGTCAGTACTTTGTTAGCAATTTCAAATTTTCTGGTCTGCAAAATACACACAAGTAATGCGTAACGAACTTTTTCAGGTTCAAAAGAGTAAAAAATCTTAATATATAAGTTTATTTCTCGATAATTACTAACAAGAAGCTCATTAGACTACAGTTGCATTTTTGCCCGAGTTTGCCTGGTAAATAAGGTATCCTTTACATTCAAACTAGAATCAACCTCAGAAACCAATGTGTTTGCCTTTTTTCATCCAGATCAGTTTCTTGGTATTCTAAAGAAAATAAACTCAAAAACGCCTAGTTTATGGACATTATTTAACAAATTTGTACAAAATATCACGTTTTTTTTCAGTTTTTGACATTTTCCGGTCTGTAAAATACACGGTAGACATGCAAAGTTGTTAAAAAGTTGTTGAATTAATTTTCGATGTATGGAGGGTACTTCTGTAGATTTTGAAGCATTTTCAAAAGATATTTCAAAAGTTATTCAAGTTTTTACAGACCCACCCCAGGCAAATTAGCCACACATTAAATCTGTGACCCCCCTTACTTTCATGGCCTATAAAAACCAAAGGCAAGCACTTTGACCCAAAAACCATCTTGAAATACTAACTAGGTATGTGTAGTAGTGTGAAAATAGCAATGAACATTTTTCTAGAGAAAGGTGGTAGGTTGGCCTCTATTTGCTTGGACTAAAAAGCCATTTTCGATATTATTTTATAAAACTATTAGGAAAAGGAAATAGCGCCCAAAACTGTGCTAAAAACTTTCAACACCAGATCACAGGCAAAGAAATGTATGAAGTGTCGAGATTACTGGTGAATACATCTTACCAATAAATGCATGAAACGTACTCATTTCATTTGAAAAAAATGTTACACTGAAATTTGAATATTGAAAAAAAAGTAAACAACAAATTAATTCACTTTGTTAATAAATTGACTCAAACTGTGCCTACATACTGATATAAACTGAAAGTATAAACATCATATGCGCAAGATATTGCTGAACAATTATGTCCAATAAAACTGCTTTCTTCGCTCCGAAATGTTATAGTGAATTGAAAAGTGGTTGAGATTAAATTGAGTAAATTAAAGAGAAGGGATTTCTTTGGGGAATTTCAGTGTGTATCAAATTATTAGTCATTGTGCAATGCTCGGTCAAGTTATCACTGTGCGGGACAGATTAGTGGTTATGTTCCTGTTAAAAAAGATGACATTGTTTAAAATTATCAAGGTTTTTCCACTACGAACCACCTGCATGGAAGCACAATGATTTAGTTTGAGATAAAGTCATAAAACTTTCGATGATGATGAGAATGAGATTCTGGTTGGCTAATGTTTATGTAAGACGTATTCACAACTCATTGATAGAAAATTTATCTAAGTAATATATATATCTATTATATACATAAAAATGTAATCACAAAAACCTGTGAAAATTTGGAGTGCAATATGTTTTTGATATGAATCCATATTTAAAAGACAATGCATCACTGGGTATACAAAACCTCTCCATGATAATACTGCTTGAAAAGCTTAACGGAATAGTAATAAACAGACCTTAGCAAAGTTTTGTTGTCATTTCTCATCTGTCATTTGTCTTAAGTGCACATTTGTGTATTTTATAAACTTCATCAAAAGTTTCAAGTGGTGAAATGCAGGTTTAGTAGAAATAGATATATCTTCTTTTCGATATCTCTTATTCACCAGAGTGCTCGATACACGCGGTAGAGCGGATTACATGAAAGTAATGAGACTTGTTATTTTCAAAACTAATAGTTTCATGCTCTCGCAATCGTCAATTGAAAATAATGATACAAAAACGGTTATATTACAACTAGTATCCCGTGTAAAAAATTTTTACGGGTTTTAATTCTGAAAGTGACGTCTCAAACCTGGTGTCGAAAAATTTAAATCACATCATGATGAACTCCCACATGACTTCCTCCCTCATAGTTGTTTTCCTGCTAAGTATGATATGCAATCTTTTAAATCCAAGGTTAACCGCCACCTTGCTCTGTCTTTATAACTGTTCTTCCTTTTCTCATCCCTCTCATCTGTCTTTATAACTGTTCTTCCTTTTCTCATCTTGTAGCTTTCTGCCTAGTAGTGGCTTCGACCTTGCAGGGAGCAACTCATTTAAAAAAAAAAAAAGAAGAAGAAAGGGTATCATTGCTGTAAGTACTTTAAACTTTAAATATAGGAGCGCAGAACAGTCGTTTTACTTGGAAAATCTTAAAACCATCAAAAATAAAAACACGCGCTGTGTGGCTTTTTTCACTCTGTAAAATAAATTGTATTGATTGAAGATGCAATGCAATGGTACCCGTGATGAAAAATCTAATGTCAACCCATGTCCAGCATACGTCCAGTTCATGAAAAATAAAATGAAGAATTGGCAATGATAAGTTTGCCCCTGTTGTAGAGTATTGAATATAACTGGTAATAATTTTTACCAGTTTTAGTCAATGTGAGTTGAACCGAGAGAGAGGATTAATCAATTTGATATTTACCAACTATTTACCTAAATGAAAATTTTTACCCTGGAGACGTGAATTATAAACAAACATCGCAACACTTAAAATGCCCTACTATTGACCGAAAACTATTTTTTTGATAAACAGAAAATGCAAAGTAACTCCTACGTAAAACAAATCATAATAAAACTAATGCAAACCTATAGACCAAAGAATCCAACATCCCACTATTATAATAATTTGTATAAATGCATATGTGTATCACTGGAACTGAACCGAATAAAAGTTTCGAAAACTTATTTTTTACCCTGGAGACGTGAAACAAACATTGCAACACTTAAAATGCCCTACTTCAGACCAAAATCATGTTTTTACATGCAGAAGATTTAATGCAGAAACAAATGGCAATACAACAAAGAAGTATATAACGCAGAATAGAAATAACTTTAGTGTAAAAAAAGCAATATACATAATGCAGAACACAAAAGCAAACATTGAATAACATTACAAAATGTGAATTGAAAACAAATCGATACCTTCCAACTGTGTTTCTTTCGTGTTGAAGTTACATTGGACAGAATTTTTGAAATTGATAATCTGTTCTTCACCAACCATCAACATCATGATTTAAACCATGAGTTTCATTTCTTTATGGTTATTGTATTTTATTTTGCTTATCTAAAAGAAAAAAGATTTTGAATGCATAATGATTCAAATACCTAACTGTATTATGACAAACAAACAAACAAACAATAAAAAAGAAACTTTGAGAACATATATTAAACTTAAAAATAATAATTAAAGAATTTGTATAGCTAAAGATTTTTTAACAAATGAAAACATTCAAAAGTATACAAAAAAACTTAATCATACAATGACGATATCGAAAGAAAAACAAAACAAACTAAAAGAAACCTTGAGAAAGCATTAACCTTAAAAAACACAACCGTAATGACAGAACATTGACATCTGTGGAACCATTTTTAAACACAGTGAAAAACTCCTCTGGCTAATTCACAACAGTTATTCTTTACTCATCCAGCATACTAACTGTCTTCTTAGTAAATAGATCTATATTATTTTAACTTTGGTTTAACTTCAAACAAAAGACGATTATATATATATACCTTTCAGTAATCAATTCACATCATCATCATGTTAGTAAACAACATTTTCTGCTCTTCTGCTGCAGCCATTTTTAAACACTTCTAAACTCTTTACTTTCTATATTTCATACCTGTAAACAAATAACTAAATAAAGTATTTACTTTCCAGCACACTTTCCTACTGCAAACATGTACTAACCTCTGTAAACTTTCTTTACTTTCCATTAAGTTTCTACTACTGTACATGCACAGAAATATGCTTTCTCCCACTCAATCTCGCAAGCATTTTGTGCTGAAAAACATGAAACAGACTTCTTGTTTGCCAACACTGTTTCTGACTTGATATTGGTCCAGTATTGATCGAAGATTAAAGGTTTTTGTAATAAGAAATTCACCCAGTCTTGCTTCGTGCTCAACCAAATTCACCTTTGTCTGCTTCTGTCTGTAGACTAACGGATTTACTAACCGATTCCGCTGCCATCGATTTTTGATTTTCGGCAGCCAATCAAAATGGCGAAAAAAAAATTTCTTGCGTTTTGATTGGCTTAAAGAAAACTGACGTTAGATCCTCCGTAATCGTGAATGTGTCTTGCGTGGTCTAACTGCCGCTATATGACCACGATTAAGATTTTGACCATTAAAAAAACAAAAACAAAACACTCTCTAAGTTAAATGTGTTACACACGATTGCGGATTATTATAAGGAGACTAGTATCCCGGGTAAAAACTTTTTACCGAACTTAACTTCGAAAACATTAGGTCAAATCCACCATTCCCGTGTACGTACCCCATGACGAAAAAATAAATCATAGAATCGCAACTCAAAAACATCCCAGGTGGCGTCGCTCGCCACCCATGTTCAGTATGCGTTGTGTCGCAGAATTTAACTCTTGCAAAAGTTTCTTTTCAGGCATTAATTTTTTAATTCATTTCTTACATTCAGAAAATTTAAAACAGAAACAAATAGCAACATGGCTCAGAATATATATTCATACGCAGAAGAGAAGTAACTTTAATGTAAAAATATGCAATATATAACACAGAACCGTTTACTAAGACATACAAAACCAAACATTGAATAACATTACAAAAATGATACCTTCCAACTTTTTCTTTTGTTCAAAAGTTACTTCTGGACTGCAACCATTAATGAATTTTTGAAATGATATAGTTAGTTCTTCCCAAAACCATCAACATCATGATTAAAACCATGAGTTTCATTTCTTTATGCTTTTTTTATTATTGCCTAAAAGAATAATGTTTCAATTGTAATACCGAAAAAAAAAAAAGAAACAAAAAAAAAAGGAAATTCAAGTACGTATTTATCCTAAAAACAATAACTAAGAAGAAAAATTTACACAAAAGATAAAAAGTCACAAATAAAATCATAAATTCAAAGTTATATACCTAGGCATAGTACGTAAACGATTACCATAACACAAAATATGCATAAACGCGATAAAATATAAACTTAAGAAAAATACAGCCAACAACACTTATTTTTTGTAAGATAGTTTCATTGCACAGTCATTAAGTAAGTAAATCTTAAGTAACCCTCTCGACATCATAACCCATCATGTGCTTCATTTTTATTTTAACAGATCAAAACATTAAAAAAACATATACAAAAAACCTAATCATGCTATGACGAAATCTAAAGAAAAACAAAACAAAGTAAAAGAAACTTTGAAAATGTATTAACCTTAAAAATAATAATTAAAAACACAAACGTAATGACAGAATTAGTATAGCTGAAAAATTTTTAACATATGAAAACATTCGTGGAGCCATTTCTTATTTCCAGTTCAAAGCTCCTTTCTGCTGGAAAATTCAAAACACAACAGTAAACATCCCTCTTATCCTTTATGTATCCACTAATACTAACTGTGTTTAACTAAATAGATACTATTTTAACTTTACCTTTCAATACCAATTCACATCATCATGATAGTAAACAATATTGATCATGTTCATCAAACACTTCTAAACTCTTTTACTTTCTGTATTTCATACCTGTAAACAAATTAATAACACTCGATTAACTTTCCAGCATACTTTCCTATTGTAAAGATACACTTTCTCTTTGCTTTCTACTGAAATTCCAATACCATTTTTATACAGTGAAAGTCATAAAAATGCTTTCTTCGTAACTTCGTAACTGTGGAGCCATTTTGAATTAAATAAAATAAGGAACAGCAACTTCGTTACCAAAACAAAAATCATTAACTGCTCGAGGGACATGCATCTTATGATTTGATCGTTTTAACTCTGTTTTTACTCTCTTTTAACGCTGTATTTACTAAATCCGTTTGACTCATGTACTTACGTATATTACTTTATATCTTTTCCAAACAATTTCTCTCCGAAAAAAGAAGTAAAACCATTTTCTTCACCAATGTAAATAAACAGCATCCTTTCTGCAGCCATTTTTAAACAACTTCAACTTCATCTACACTACTCTACTGCTGCACTCCCATAACTATTTGATAACTATAAAAAGAAATACGTAAACAGCTCGTAAAATAAAAATAGACTTTCTTCATCTCGTTCTTCGTTTCGTTTTCCTCTGAAAAAACCTATATATAAAAAACAACATCTGTTTAAAAACTGGTTATACCTGTTCTTTTATTAATCTAAAATAAAATCTAAAATACAATAACAATAAAAGTTTAACAATAAATTGATAACTAAAACGTAAACAAACATTTAAATACATTTAAATACTAACTTGTTCTTCTATTAATCAAAAATAACAGTTTTATAATAATACCTTTTGTTCGTTCGATCTTTCTGCAGCTAATTTTTAAAAACTTCACTGCACTTCTTCTGTATATCTAAATATGATTTTTCATTGTATACAAACAACTAACCCGTGTTCTTTTATTAATAAGAGTAAAAGTTTAGCAATAAACACGATAATAAAACGTTTTATAATAATAACAATACCTTCGTGCATACAAACCTGTGTTTCTTCGTCAGTTCTTTCGTCGATTTGCTGCCTAAAACAATCAAATTTAAATTAAAATATTCGTATACAAAAAGAAACACGTCTTCTTCGCGAAGTTTCTTGCTCACGAAATGATCGTTGACAAATTTCGAACGATTAACATTGCATTGCTCGCACTCCTCCAAAGACGTTTTTCGGCTGATTTCCACTGCGCAAACCAAAAATAACAAAACGGAGGAGCATATACTAATCGCGGAAAATCAAAAAAAGTGTTCTCGCTCTACGTGGTTTTACGACAAAAAGGGAAAAAATAAGAAGGATTTGACCGTGAAAAAAAAAACAAATATGTCACTCTCTAAAATAAAAGTGGGATGCACAATTGCGAATTAGTATAATAAGACTAGTATCCCGGGTAAAAACTTTTTACCGAACTTAACTTCGAAAACATTAGGTCAAATCCACCATTCCCTGCGTGTACGTACCCCATGATGAAAAAATAAATCATAGAATCGCAACTCAAAAACATCCCAGGCGGCGTCGCTCGCCACCCTTGTTCAGTATGCGTTGTGTCGCAGAATTTAACTCTTGCAAAAGTTTCTTTTCAGGCATTAATTTTTTAATTCATTTCTTACATTCAGAAAATTTAAAACAGAAACAAATAGCAACATGGCTCAGAATATATATTCATACGCAGAAGAGAAGTAACTTTAATGTAAAAAAACGCAATATATAACTCAGAACCGTTAACCCAGACATACAAAACCAAACATTGAATAATATTACAAAAATGATACCTTCCAACTTTTTCTTTTGTTCAAAAGTTACTACTGGACTGCAACCATTAATGAATTTTTGAAATGATATATTTAGTTCTTCCCAAAACCATCAACATCATGATTAAAACCATGAGTTTCATTTCTTTGTGCTTTTTTTATTATTGCCTAAAAGAATAATATTTCAATTGTAATACCGAAAATAAAAAAAAACAAAACAAAAAACAAAAAAAAAAAAAAAGGAAATTCAAGTACGCATTTATCCTAAAAACAATAACTAAGAACAAAAATTTACACAGAAGATAAAAAGTCACAAATAAAATCATACAGCCAAAGTTATATACCTAGGCATAGTACGTAAACGATTACCATAACACAAAATATGCATAAACGCGATAAAATATAAACTTAAGAAAAATACAGCCAACAACGCTTATTTTTTGTAGGATAGTTTCATTGCACAGTCATTTAAATTACATAATCCATTCTTCTCTTAAGTAACCCTCTCAACATTATAACCCATCATGTGCTTCATTTCTACTTAACAGATGAAAACATTCAAAAAACATATACAAAAAACCTAATCATGCTATGACGAAATCTAAAGAAAAACAAAACAAAGTAAAAGAAACTTTGAAAATATATTAACCTTAAAAATAATAATTAAAAACACAAACGTAATGACAGAATTAGTATAGCTGAAAACTTTTTAACATATGAAAACATTCGTGGAGCCATTTTTTATTTCCAGTTCAAAGCTCCTCCTCTGCGCTGGAAAATTCAAAACACAACAGTAAACATCCCTCTTATCCTTTATTTATCCACTAATACTAACTGTGTTTTAACTAAATAGATACTATTTTAACTTTACCTTTCAATACCAATTCACATCATCATGATAGTAAACAACAATATTGATCATGTTCTGTAGCCATTATCAAACACTTCTAAACTCTTTTACTTTCTATATTTCATACCTGTAAACAAATTAATAACACTCGATTAACTTTCCAGCATACTTTCCTATTGTAAACATACACTTTCTATTTGTTTTCTACTGCAATTTCACTACCATTTTTATACAGTGAAAGACATAAAAATGCTTTCTTCGTAACTTCATAACTGTGGAGCCATTTTGAAATAAATAAAATAAGGAACAGTTCGTTACCAAAACAAATCAGTAACTGCTCGTGTAGGACCTGCATCTTTATGATCTGATCGTTTTAACTCTGTTTTTATTCTCTTTTAACGCTGTACTTATTAAATCCGTTTGACTCATGTACTTACGTATATTACTTTATATCTTTTCCAAACAATTTTCCACCGAAAAAAAGTAAAACCATTTTCACCAATGTAAATAAACATCATCCTTTCTTCAACTTCATCTACACTACTTCTGTACTGCTGCACTCCCATAACTATTTGATAACTATAAAAAGAAATTCGTAAAATCAGCACGACTTTCTTCCACTCGTTCTTCCTTTGGTTTTCATCTGAAAAAACCTATATATAAAAAAAAACAAACATCTGTTCAAAAACTCACGTGTGCTACCTGCTAACTAATCACTTACACACATGCTGCTGCCTGTTCTTTTATTAATCGTTCGATCTTTCTGCAGCTTATCTTTTAAAAACTTCACTGCACTTCTTCTGTATATCTAAATATGATTTTTCATTGTAAACAAATAACTAACTCACTTGCTACCCGTGTTGTTTTATTAATAAGAGTAAAAGTTTAGCAAAACGTTTTATAATAATAACAATACCTTCGTGTTTCTTCGTCAGTTCTTTCGTCGATTTGCTGCCTAAAACAATCAAATTGAAATTGAAATATTCGTATACAAAAAGAAACACGCCTTCTTCGCGAAGTTTCTTGCTCACGAAATGATCGTTGACAAATTTCGAACATAGAAATTGCATTGCTCGCACTCCTCCAAAGACGTTTTTCGGCTGATTTCCACTGCGCAAACCAAAAATAACAAAACGGAGGAGCATATACTAATCGCGGAAAATCAAAAAAAGTGTTCTCGCCTCTACGTGGTTTTACGACAAAAAGGGAAAAAATAAGAAGGACTTGACCGTGAAAAAAAAACAAATATGTCACTCTCTAAAATAAAAGTGTGACACACAACGCGAATTAGTATAATAAGACTAGCCGCCCAGGCGGCGTCGCTCGCCACTCATGTTCAGTATGCGTTGTGTCGCAGAATTTAACTCTTGTAAAAGTTTCTTTTCAGGCATTAATTTTTTAATTCATTTCTTACATTCAGAAAATTTAAAACAAAAACAAATAGCAACATGGCTCAGAATATATATTCATGCGCAGAAGAGAAGTAAATTTAATGTAAAAAAATGCCATATATAACACAGAACCGTTTACCCAGACATACAAAACCAAACATTGAATAACATTACAAAAATGATACCTTCCAACTTTTTCTTTTGTTCCAAAGTTACTACTGGACTGCAACCATTAATGAATTTTTGAAATGATAGTCTGTTCTTCCCAAAACCATCAACGTCATGATTAAAACCATGAGTTTCATTTCTTTATGCTTTTTTATTATTACCTAAAAAATTAATATATACTTCAATTGTAATACCGAAAACCTAATCATGCTATAACAATATTGAAATAAACAAAACAAAAAGAAAGAAAAAAACAAAAAGAAAATTCAAGTAGGCATTTATCCTAAAGATAACAATTAAAAACAAAATTTGGTCTATAAAGTCAACCGATACTGTGAGTCAATACGGGTTCACTCAACACTGGAGCTGAACAGAATAAAGACTTTTACCTGGATACACAACCAAACATCAAATTAATAAAAATAATTGAAACAACAAAATGCCCTACTTTGACCAAAACCATAATTGAATACCCAGAAGATATTAAAAGCAACAAATAAAAACATAATGCTAAACTTATATACCTAGCAAGTATGTATGTAGCAACTAACATAACACAAAATAATGAATGACGTAAACAAATATAAACTGAAGAAAAATATACCCCAGCAATGCTTCTTTTTTGTAGTACAATTGCAATGAAATACAATAATCCATTCTTCTCTTAAATAACCTTCTCAACATACCATGTGTTTCATTTATACATTTATAAATTTCGTTTATAAATAGCTACACTTTTTCTTTTCTGACCTAAAAGAAAAAGATTTCAGTAAAGAACAGCTACAATACTTACTACTACTGCAACCATATTTAAGCAAACCAAAACAAAAGGCATAAATGGCTGGCACAAAGCATCAAACATCGTCAATAGATACAATTTGACAGCATAACACGTTCCCTACTTCCACAGCCATGAGAAAGGAAAACAGTCATAGCTGTGGGACCATTTTTAATTGATCTGTAAATAAATAAATCAAATCAAATCTTCTTTGCTAACTATAAAAATAATAATAGCGCGCGTTACCAAAAGAAATTACTCTCGTCTTCGTTTTTCATCCAGTAGCATATAAACTAAACGAAAGAACTCATATAATAAGATATCTATTCAAAGCTATAGTATTTAATCTTTCAAAACTAAATTAAAACCATTCCTTACTGTGTAAATAAACATCATTTTGTTCTGCATTTCTTCACTACACTTTCTTCTGTATAGCGATATTTGATAACTATAACGTAAACAAACATTTAAATACATTTAAATACAAATACATATATACCTAACTTGTTCTTTTATTAATCCAAAATAAAAGTTTTATAATAATACCTTTTGTTCGTTCGATCTTTCTGCAGCTAATTTTTAAAAACTTCACTGCACTTCTTCTGTATATCTAAATATGATTTTTCATTGTAAACAAACAACTAACTCACTTACACCCGTGTTCTTTTTGCCCCGCAAGGGGCTCTGTAGCTTCACGACCTAGGCGAAGTGTTGGCAAATTTTCTCCTTTTTTAAGACAATCCGTTTTCGGAAATTGAGTTTCCATTTCGGATAATTTGTTTATTCCGAGTAGATAATGACAGACCAGCACTCCATGCTAAACATAATGCATAAAAGGGTATTTTTAATATTATTTCATCAAATTGTTATTCTTTTATAACCTTTTACTACTTTTGGAAGTTATTTTGGACGTTTTATATTTCCATTTCAATCTTTAAAAGTTTTATTAACTAGTCCTTAAAATATTTACGTGCGACACGTGAACCGATTTCGTTATGTTTTGTAGCAGTTGTAGAGAACTTCGTAAGAAACTTTAAAGAAGAATTTTAAGAATATTTTCCTGTTTATACCTAATGTTAATCGTTAGAAGACTTCTTAGAGAGAAAATGATTGTGTTTTTGGGAAATATGCTCGAGAAAGAAGAAAATTAAGGTTTCATAACAAGTTAAACTATGATGAAAAAACTTTCAGCATCCATCAAGAATATCAAAATTACTGGGGAAATATGTAATCAATACATGCACAAAATTTTCTAATTAATGCATGAAACGTGCTCATCTCAATCAAAAGAAAGTTTTATCGACTTATGAAAGAACTGGCACAAAACTTTATAAAGAGAATGTTTTTTGTTGTTTTTTGCACATATTGATGACAAACGCTAATTTAAGAATATTATGTGCATAATGCTTGGTGATAGAACATTGGTATCTGTATCAACTGTCTTCAAAAGAGCACTGACATTTGAAGATATCGAAAAAACGTAGACAACTAGAACTGCCAAAGAAGGACAAATTTCTAAAATTTGGAAATGACTTGAATGTAGAGTGTGTCTACTTACATACTGAAAGAAGTATAAACATAATGTGCAATACAATGCAAAGTTTTTTTCTGGCTACGAAATGTGGATAAGCTATAGTAAATTGAAAAGTGGTTGCGATAACGAGTGCGTTTACATGAGAGCCGTACTGAACTCAAACCGGTTTGGAATTTCAAGCCTCCAGTTACGAGTTTCGATATGGGTTCTTATTTCAGTACTGTTCCTGGTCACACCTTCAGTGATGTTTACATGATAACGGCCATACTGAAATTTTACCCGTAATGATTTCAAACCTATTTCTCAAATAATAGGTTTGAAATTTCGATACAGCTTGGAAAGGTGTGAAAGTTTTCACATTTCATTGTTTTATCATAAAATGTGTTAACAAGCATGCGCAATTTAATTAAATTTTGCTGACATATAACGAAATAAAAATGTAGAATGTGCTAAATTTATTCCATTGTGTATAGAAAATTTTTCTACCGGTATTGAAATCTCAAACCGTTCAGTATGGTTCTCATGTAAAAACACACTCGTAGAGAGAACTAGAACTAGTAAATCTATTGTTTCGATTTTTAGTTCACTACGGCTTTCATGTAAACGTACTCTAAGTTAATTAAAAGTTTCATCTTTTTGTTCATAATGTATATATTATTGATAAGCTTCAACTGGTGAATTTTCAATTTGCTCCCAATTTGTGACAATTTTTTAAAGAGTGCTCAAAGAAGAAGTGGAAAGTGTTTATTTCGAATTTTTCAGTCACTTTTTCTAATTTAGCCATAAATAGGCATATGCCTTCAATTTTTAGACCTGTTTGACCTAATCATTTGGTTGTAATAGACCTGAATAGTGATGAGGCATACAATTGTGGAAGTTGTCAATCTATATAACTTTTTTCAAGTGATTTTGGTTCACTTCTACCAAATATTATATTTTAAATTTATTTTGCAAATTGTTGGACCTATTCTCTGTATAAGCATTTCAAACAAGAAAAGAATGGATAAATTCAATGGATAAGCTTGAGGCGGGGCATTTTAGCTTTAGCTACTAACTAGTATTAAAAGTTTAACATACCTTCGTGCATACAAACCTGTGTTTCTTCGTCAGTTCTTTCGTCGATTTGCTGCCTAAAACAATCAAATTTAAATAAAAATATTCGTATACAAAAAGAAACACGTCTTCTTCGCGAAGTTTCTTGCTCACGAAATGATCGTTGACAAATTTCGAACGAAGAAATTGCATTGCTCGCACTCCTCCAAAGACGTTTTTCGGCTGATTTCCACTGCGCAAACCAAAAATAACAAAACGGAGGAGCATATACTAATCGCGGAAAATCAAAAAAACCTCTCTCGCTTTGACGTGGTTTTACGACGAAAAGGGAAAAAATAAGAAGGTTTTGACCGTGAGAAAAAAACCAAATATATCACTCTCTAAAATAAAAGTGGGATGCACAAAGCGAATTAGTATAATAAGACTAGTATCCCGGGTAAAAACTTTTTACCGAACTTAACTTCGAAAACATTAGGTCAAATCCACCATTCCCGTGTACGTACCCCGTGACGAAAAAATAAATCATAGAATCGCAACTCAAAAACATCCCAGGCGGTGTTGCTCGCCACCCATGTTCAGTATGCGTTGTGTTGTGAAATTTAACTTGTGTAAAAGTTTCTACAGGCATTAATGTTTTAATTCATTTCTTACATTCAGAAGATTAAAAACAGAAACAAATAGCAACATGGCTCAGAATAATATATTTATACGCAGAAGAAAAGTAACTTTAATGTAAAAAAAAAATGGCAATATATAACACAGAACTGTTTACCCAGACATACGAAACCAAACATTACAAAATGTTAATTCAAAACAAATTGATACCTTCCAACTTTTTCTTTTGTTCCAAAGTTACTACTGGACTGCAACCATTAATGAATTTTTGAAATGATATTTAGTCTGTTCTTCCCAAAACCATCAACGTCATGATTAAAACCATGAGTTTCATTTCTTTATGCTTTTTTTATTACTACCTAAAAGCATAATATTTCAATTGTAATACCGAAAACCTAATCATGCTATAAGAATATTGAAATAAACAACAACAAAAAAAAAGAAAAAAAAAATTAAATTCAAGTACGCATTTATCCTAAAAACAATAACTAAGAACAAAAATTTACACCCAGAAGTCACAAATAAATAAAATCATAATGCCAAAGTTAATTACCCAGGCATAGTACGTAAACGATTACCATAACACAAAATAATGCATTAACATGAAAAAATAAAAAAATAAGAAAAATTCCATGAATTAGAATGTCGCATAAACAATTACAGGTATATACATCCACTGGGAGCATTATCAAAAACAAATTCAAATTATGATGCTGATAATAGTCGGAAAGTCAGACAGAGATACATTACACATGAAACAACAGTGAATAATTATTAGCTGGATGACGAAGAAGAACATGATCAAACTAAATACCCAAGTATTCCCAAACTCATAATATAAAGATGATACTTTCCTAAATGACGTTTATTTGTTTTTACTTTCTTTCTTGTGAAAAAGGAACAAATCTAAATGAATAAACCATGCAGAAGAAGACACTATAATCACATTTAAAAAGTAAAAATACGCTTAAATGAATAAAATCTATAAAGATCATGTATGATGTAGCTACAGCCAAAGAGCCTTTCAACAGCAACAGCTTACGCTTGCCTCATGGTCACAACTCTGGAACCATTTTTGTTTTTGTAAATAACAGAACAATATAATAATACAGAATAATAATAAGTAACATCACCTTTGCTAAGCATGCTGTTGTTAACAATAACAACGATGCTCCACCACATCCAAGTTATTCGCCCCGTAAAGTTTTTCTTTCTTTTTCGTCTTTCTGTACTGATATGCTAACGAAGAAAACAATCAGTTTTTCGTATATTTATGTCCACTTCTTAATTAAATCTCTACGAAGTGGTAGCTCAACGAAAACGATAAAAAAACAAAAACATTTTACCTGAGTAAAGATCTTTCTGCAGGCATCCGTTTTTAAGTTCTAGAAACAAAAAAGGAAAGGTATTATAATAAGTAAAGTTAGTAAATAAGTAAAAGATTCTTGTACATTCTGCACTGTAAACAATAATGTACTCTACTTGATAAACCCGAAAAGAAAACGATCCCGAAACTTAAATTTTTTTCAGTTCTTTCGTCGATTTGCTTCCACACTTGTTAGTTCAATCTTCACAATACGTTTTTTCGCAGAAACTACCTAAAACAATCAAATTTAAATTAAAATATTCGTATACAAAAAGAAACACGTCTTCTTCGCGAAGTTTCTTGCTCACGAAATGATCGTTGACAAATTTCGAACGATTAACATTGCATTGCTCGCACTCCTCCAAAGACGTTTTTCGGCTGATTTCCACTGCGCAAGCCAAAAATAACAAAACGGAGGAGCATATACTAATCGCGAAAAATCAAAAAAATCACTCTCGCTTTGGCGTGGTTTTACGACGAAAAGGGAAAAAATAAGAAGGTTTTGACCGTGCAAAAAAAACAAATATATCACTCTCTAAAATAAAAGTGGGATGCACAAAGCGAATTAGTATATATAGACTAGTATCTCGCGTAAAAGTTTTTTACGGCTTTAATTTCGAAAAGGATGTGTCGAAAATAGGTTACGAAAAATTAAATCACATAATCGTGACTGGAAAGTGTTCCCATGTTGTAGAGCTCGAAAAGCTGATCAAAAAAGTGTATGGGATCGTTTCGCTACCATCAACCGTTGCAGAGATATCGTCGATCAAAGATTTTAATGACGTCATAGCCGCAGTACCAAATAAAATTTAGACCCAAATGTTGCGTCACCCCATCACCCGTATCGCCGACCCTATAAAACGTCAGTTATCCCTATTGGTTCTCGAGATATTTCCCCAAAAACGTCGCGTTCGATTGGGGATGCAATGCAATGGTTCCCCCGTGATAAGATAAAAATAACTGACGTCACGCCGCGTGCTATTATACTAATCGTCAATTATCAATGGTCTAACGAAAAAATGACCACGATTAAGAAGATTTTGACCGTAAATTTTAAAAAAACACAACACTCTCTAAAATAAAAGTGGTATGCACACACGCGGATTAGTATAAGTAGACTAGACGCCAAGGCGTCGTCGCACGCCGCCAACGATCAACATGCATTTGAGGTAAAACATTTCTTACCGGCTTTTATTTCGAAAATGATCCTTTTATTCAAATCCCGTGTGGAAGCGTATAAACGTTGTTGTATGTACTGATAAAAAAACTGACGTCAAATCAATGATTCAGTAGAATCTGACGTCATTACTGAGAAAAAAGCGTTCTCGCTTCTACGTGGCTTTACGCGGCCAATATAGGAAATCCTACGTAAAATTTAGTTAAATATATCACTCTCTAAAATAAAAGTGGGATGCACAATCGCAGATTATTATAATAAGACTAGACGCCAAGGCGTCGTCGCACGCCGCCCGCAATCAACATTTATTTTTAGCAAAACATTTCTTACCGGTTTTTATTTCGAAATGAACCCGTGTCCCGTGTAAGCGTATAAATGTATGTACTGATAAAAAAAACTGACGTCAAATCAATGTTTCAGTAGAATCTGACGTCATTACAGAGAAAAAAGCGTTCTCGCATCTACGTGGTTTTACGCGGACAATATAGGAAATCCTACGTAAAATTTAGTTAAATATATCACTCTCTAAAATAAAAGTGGGATGCACAAAGCGAATTAGTATAATAAGATTATAAGGCTTCATATACAATGCGTTGGCATCTTTTCATTTGACGTCATTACGTCAGTCTTTCGTGTGTCGAAGCGGGCAAGTGTATATTTATTTATGTGACGGCATTTCGAAATTAGTTCGAACCTGGAGTTGATGATGTTGTTTTCTGGGTTGCAATTTCTAATTTTTCGCCTAAACAAAGGTTGCATCGTGTGTTAATATTGTTGTCTATGGACTTGCATGTTCTTATAATTTTCCAACTGACTTTGGGTTGGCGGTTTTCATTTTTAGTTTCCAGAAAGCTTTGGAAAGTTCTGTTTCGATCTTGTAGCGTTCATTGTTGAAAGATTTTTTGTGGTTGGCGTATCGCTTTTTGAAGGTGGTTTCTGCTAATCCTATGTATAGCATAGGTTTGTCATTACTGTTGTTGGTTGTCACCTTCGCTTGGTAAACGGTGTTTTCTGTCAAGCAGTTTCCTTGTAGTGGGCATAGTTCTTTCTGAACACAGTTGCAAGTTCGTTTGGTAGTTTCATTTTCGGCCTTGAGTATGGTCTTGTTATGATTGTCGATGATACTTTTTATGTTTTTGGTGCAGCTGTAACTCACTTTTACGGTGTTTCTGTTGAACAATTTGTGGTATTTGTGGTTTGTTGGGAAGTGTCTATCAATCAAAAGCTTTCTGGAAACTAAAAAATGAAAACCGCCAACCCAAAGTCAGTTGGAAAATTATAAGAACATGCAAGTCCATAGACAACAATATTAACACACGATGCAACCTTTGCTTATGCGAAAAATTAGAAATTGCAACCCAGAAAACAACATCATCAACTCCAGGTCCGAACTAATTTCGAAATGCCGTCACATAAATAAATATACACTTGCCCGCTTCGACACGAAAGACTGACGTAATGACGTCAAATGAAAAGATGCCAACGCATTGTATATGAAGCCTTATAATTGTAATATAACCGTTTTTGTATCATTATTTTCAATTGACGATTGCGAGAGCATGAAACTATTAGTTTTGAAAATAACAAGTCTCATTACTTTCATGTATATCTATATATATATATATTAAAACAAAAAAAGTCAGTAAAACATGTGTTGTATATTTATATTGAACCAAAAAAAACACACAGAGTTTTCACAATATTTCGATTTATTAAAAATCTTTGTCAAGTGTGTCTAGCTTTACAAACCCATCCTTTACATATTGTACAAAATGTTTAGAAACAATGAAATACCTAGAGTGTAATAAAAATGAAAACATATAATTGGAGAAAATTAGTAGTTAAAAAGAGTGTGTGAGTGTGTGAAAATTGCGTATTGGTAAAGTGACAAAAAAATGAATAGTCAATATGATATATACAATAAAAGCCATTAAAATAATCATAGTAATTTACAGGTTTCTTAAAAAAAAGGGAGAAAGTGATATATTTATATATAGCAGCAGTGGGAATTATAGCAACAGTGATACTTTAAGTTAAATTAAATAAGATAATAATTGCACATTGACGTCGTTAGAATGGAACACATAATAAATACACTTAACACTCCCTCTATCAGAGCGATAAGAAACAAAAACACATAAATACCATATACATCAAAAACGAGAATATATTTAGGTTTGAGAATATATTTAGGTTGGGAACACGGGGAAGAGAGTTTAAAGCAGTTCCTTGATAAGCTTAACAGCTTTCACTCATCCATCAAATTCACTGCAAATTATTCGGCAGAATCAGTGGATTTTCTGGATGTTAAAGTCATTCGGCAGGGGAATAAGCTAGCCACAGACCTTTTTGTTAAGCCAACGGATACTCATCAATACTTGCTTGCATCATCTTGTCACGCCTATCACTCTAAACGCTCGATTCCTTACAGTCAAGCCTTAAGGTTAAATCGGATTTGCTCCGAACCAGAGTTTTTTGATCATAGATGCAACCAACTAGAAGATTGGCTTAACAAAATGGGCTATAATGACAGGATGGTACGTGAACAAATATTGAAGGCTCGAAAATTCAGCCGATCTGACCTTTTGTACCGCAATCCTATGGAAAGAAAGTCTCCTGACCTTGTTTTCAATATCACGTATCATCCTGCGTATTCTAAACTTAAATATATACTTTCTAATATACATATTTTATTAACCCATAATGGTGAACATCACAAAGTTTTCCAAAACATCCCAATTGTAGGGTTTAAAAGGGGTAAGAGTCTTAAGGATATTCTTGTTCGTGCAAAATTGCCAAAAGTAGAGTCAGGTAAAGGTGAGAGTAAAGGATGTGGAGGAAAACGTTGTGAAGTTTGCGCGTTTGTACAGGAGACAAGCAAGTTCTCGGATAAAAGTGGAAAGGAGTTTGCGATAAGACCTGAAAATATGAACTGTAGTTCTACCTTTGTCACATATTTGGTCACCTGTAAAACGTAAGGCATTCAGTATGTGGGTAGTACGGGTCCAAAGTTTCGATTGAGATTTAATAACTACAAGAGCTGTTTCCGGAGACACGTTGATGGAAAACAGGTACCGCAAAGATCTTTCCACGCCCATTTTGCTCAGGACGGCCATAATGGTCTGGAGAACTGGCAATTTACTTTAATTGATAAGACCACGGATCTAAACTCAATTAGGCGTAGGGAAACTTTTTGGCAGGAAACATTAAACACTTTTCTCCCATATGGCCTCAATGAGCGCGATGTGGCAATAGATTATGGATAAATTCGGGTACAATATTATATTCGTTTTTCTGTTATTAATTTAATATAATTTACGTTTCTTTAGTTTTACTATTTACATTTCTTGCCCGTTGTGGCCAATTACGATCGAGTTATTTTTGCGAGTCATTGATTTTACTCGATGGGTCACAAAAGCCTGGCGAGTAAGGGCCCATTTACTATTAGACAATTTATGCTAGTTAGTAACCTAAATATATTCTCGTTTTTGATGTATATGGTATTTATGTGTTTTTGTTTCTTATCGCTCTGGTAGAGGGAGTGTTAAGTGTATTTATTATGTGTTCCATTCTAACGACGTCAATGTGCAATTATTATCTTATTTAATTTAACTTTAAAGTATCACTGTTGCTATAATTCCCACTGCTGCTATATATAAATATATCACTTTCTCCCTTTTTTTTAAGAAACCTGTAAATTACTATGATTATTTTAATGGCTTTTATTGTATATATCATATTGACTATTCATTTTTTTGTCACTTTACCAATACGCAATTTTCACACACTCACACACTCTTTTTAACTACTAATTTTCTCCAATTATATGTTTTCATTTTTATTACACTCTAGGTATTTCATTGTTTCTAAACATTTTGTACAATATATAAAGGATGGGTTTGTAAAGCTAGACACACTTGACAAAGATTTTTAATAAATCGAAATATTGTGAAAACTCTGTGTGTTTTTTTTGGTTCAATATATATATATATATATATATATATATATATATATATATATATATATATATATATATATATATATTAAAATCTTTGAAATTCCCCAGTTTTTCTTTGTCTTCCTACTAATCAATGTTATGAACAATTCCATAAATGTTTACTTAAACATGTTACTACATTCACATTTCTGGCCAAGTTTGGTCCAAATTGGAAGGCTTGCACAAAGAACAAGGTGCTGATAATGAATGTGACAGTCTTTAATTTGTATAGAAGTTGTCAAACTATGTAAAATCATTTGTTTGTAATAGACGTAATAATAGTGTTATCAATCTATACAGCTTCTTTTTTCAAATGATTTTGGATCTTCTACCAAATATCATTTTATTCAATAAGTCATATTTTGGTAATTGTGATAGACCTAAGCATTTTCAACAAGAAAAGAATGGATTAAGTCATTCAGATATCTTGAAAATTAGCCTAAAGCAATTTTCTCAAGGGCTAATGCGGAAATTGTTCAAGCCTAATGGCTTCTAGATTCCACATGGCCACAACAAATTACAAAAAAATCAAATATAAAAAAAGTACTTCAGTATTTACAATAAATAAAATGTTTCTATTTTGTTTTTCAATTTATTTTTATTTATTTATATTTTTTATACTTCCTTCCAGGATTTGAAGATACCGATCGAAAGTTATATCATGTTTCAAGTGGCATTACCGCTTCTAGCTGTCACCTATCTTCTCTATCCCTTCCCTGTGGATGACGATGCTGAAACCTGGGACTACTTAGTTTTAGGGATCGAATTTGTTGACGCTTTCGATATGATGGACCTTATTTCGGATATTGGTTGTATACAAACATACGGAGATGGTTGGTTCGCCCTCTTCTTTATCGCGTTGGCGTTATCGGTAATTCTTATGGCATTCCCAAAAGGTTTGGAGAAAGATAATTATGAATGGCAACGATTTGTTAAAACGTTTATGACATGGGTTTCAACAGATTTGTTATTTTGTATTCTAAGAATAGTGGTTATGGCGAAAGAAGGTACCGTGCAAATAGGTTTCAACTTCTTGTTAAAGAATGTTATTATGGTGATTATAACATTCTTGATGATTATCATTGCCACACGGAAACAACTTTATGATTGAAGAAACCCAATGTAACTACATGAAACTGCAGAGTCCCAATAACTCGAATATTTGATGCCTTGAATTCCCAGACACATAAACTGTTTAGGTGGTCACCTGTCTGATACTGTCCCATATAAAACAATGGGCAATTCGAATATCAGGTCATAATGGTTTGCATAAAAAGAATTTGTAACTATATAATGGTAATGGTGGCTTTTTATTTGATATAACATTATTACGGTAGCAGCGATAGCGAATACCGTATTAAAACACCCACGGACTCCTCCTCCTCTTCCTTCTCCTACTACTACTCTGGCCGAAATGGCAGTTAGTCTGCGATTTAGAATCTGCGAGACTCCGCTAATAACGTAATGTAAATTCTAATGAAGGAACGCAGCCTTTTTGAAAGGTTTTACATATCCAGGGGCGTAGCCAGCATTTTCGTAAGGTCAGTCAAAAAATATTAGTGTATGGGCGAATTCGGAGCGCGAAGCGCTCCGCCTTTTAAGCTGGGGGTCTGGGGGGCGCTTTGAGCCCTCCATTGGGGGTTTGGGGGCGAAGCCCCCGGAAAAATTGCCTTATTTTTGCTATAGAAACGCCTGAAGCGGGCTAAAAATAGTTATGAAATCGGGCTGCAAATTGAATAATTTTGATCAAGATCCACAATGAAATCAAGGCGGCAGCTATTCAGAAACTACATCACAGTAGTACTCGCCTCGCTTTCAAAGTATAAATTAATGACATTTGCGTCGTTGAATACTGAAGTATTTTATTAGAAATAAGGTGATGACTTCTACGATGTTTATTGTTTGTTTATTTCAAAACATAAAACACAAAGAGACTTTAATAGAGGCTGTTTCGCTCAATATCAGAGCTCATCGGCATGTCTAGGAAATAATCCAGACATGGACAGCCGGAAAAGGAAAAAAAAAACAAAAAAAATAGAAAAACAAAAACTGGCTGCCTTCCCAAATGGGAAAATGAGAAAATGAAGAATGAAATAATATGCTATTAAAAAATACAGGATTTAATGTTGACACTTGGTAACCATCATGGTATCCTGCAACCAAGTTCTACCGTTTCTTGACAGTGTCAACATGTATGAAAAATGGAACAAAATTGAAATGAACTAATGATAACGAAAAATACAGGATTTAATGTTGACACCTGGTAACCAGCATGGTATCCTGCAACCAAGTTCTACCGTTTCTTGACAGTGTCAACATTTAAAGTAATGAATGGAATGGAATGATGTACCAAAAACTGATAAAAGAACAAAGAAAACTTTCGCTGCTATACAGAAGAATACAAGAATTGAAGCAGATTTCAAGTAGTTTAAGTCTTCAATAAGTAGTGTTTCAATGAAATAGTTTGGCAAGAATACAAATCAACATAATTTAAATAAAATCTAATCTACGAGGAGCTTTGGAACAAAATCTATTAATGATATCATTTTTGTCTATCTTTATACCAAGATGGACATGGAGCAATGCCAAACCATTAAGTCTGTCTTCTGTCATAGTTGAGCGAGAGTAGTTTTTCAATCGTCTCATGGCAGAAAAAGACCTCTCACATTCACAAGAAGTCATAGGAATTGTGGTAAGGATTCTTAAAGCCACTTCAATGTTCGTAAATACACCATCGGCATGGGGAAATGATTTTAATGTGGCTTCAAGAGAGTCAGGGATTGCATCTGGGTCATTTTTCTGTATATTAACCCAAAATCTCTCCCATACTTCCATCTCTCCCTTCAAAGTTGATGGGTTTGGGAAATCTATTGTGTAAAAGCTTGTAAAAGCATCAATTTGCTCCTCCCCAAAATTACGCTCTAAATGTGTAGACTTTAAATAAAGTAGTCTTGATGGAACTATGACTAGACCATTATAGGCAGCAAGGGAGTGATCAAATCTGTTATTGAGTTCCATTAAGACATGATCAAGAAGAGGAATAGTTATAGCCTTTTTGAAATAGTCAGACGCATCAGTGTAGGTGTAATTAGGTCGCCGTGTTTGAATTTTAACAATCCTTGGAACAGCGACAGGAACATCAACTTTTTCAGCAAGATTTTGAGCAAGTGAAAACCATTTTTGATGGTAAGTTTCAACTTCACTTCTCATATGCTGGAATTGCTCCTTTAAAGAATTTATCAATGTCACTGTTTTTGACATGTCATTTGATTTAGCCTGAAGAAGTTTTGTCACTTCCATGGTAATGTCAAACACATGTCTAGTAGTAACCATGGCAACAATGAAATCAAACCTTTCTAGGGCATTTCTGTGGGAAACAGCTTTGCTAACAGTGTCAGCATTAAATTTCCCACCTTCATTTGTTGCCATCTCTTCAAAGGTAGCCAATATTCCTTCAAACAGATCATTAAAAACACCCATCCCAATGATACGCTCAACCCAACGTGTATTACAAACATCTATGATATGTGCAAAGTCAGGGTGATCAGTAAGATTACTAACATTGCTTCTAAGAACAGTTAAACGGTTCTCAGAAAATTTAAAAAAATAGGTTATTTGTTTAATTTGATCCATCATGTTTCGAATATAGTGTATTGAACAAGAATTACAAATAACTAAATTCAACCTATGTGAAGAACAATGAGTATATAATGCAAATCTGTTCTGCTTTAAAATATGGGCTTGGCAGCCATTAATTTTCCTGGCTACATTGCCAGCACCATCATAACATTGTCCTCTACAATCCTCCAACTTTAATGTCAAATGATTAAGAGTCTTCAAAATCACATTACTAAGAGCTAATCCAGAAAGGCCCTCAGAACAATGAATGAAACGAAGAAAATCTTCTCTTAAATTATAATTCTCATCAACAAATCGAATTACTAAAGACATTTGTTCCTTTGTTGAAGTGTCACAAGCCTCATCACATATTATAGAAAAGTACTTAGCCTTTTTAACTGCATTTACAATTTTCTCTGTAATGAAATCACCACAAAGACCAATTAATTCATTTTGTGTTTCAGGAGATAGATAGGTGGCATTTTTAGCACAGGTTTTCAAATGTTTTTCTAATGCAGTATCACCTGCCCTAACACGAAAATTTAGAAGATCTAGAAAATTACCTATGGAATATGGTGCGTAATCACCTACTTCTGGAAATTTGCTAAAATTATCTCTATGCCCCCTCAAAGAAATAGCCAAGCGACCACAGAGAACAATGGTATCAATTATAGACTGTAAGAAGTTTCTATTTTCTTGCACTCTTTTTGAATACTCCTTTGAAATAATCTCATTGATACCTTTTGAAGAGCCAGATTTCTGTTTCTGAAGCTCAGCCAAAATAGAATTAATGGTTTTATGAAGAGAACTATTTTCATGTTTTTTAAACATAGAAACACTGTCATTCCAATTGCATTGACCCTTAATAATAAGATTAGTGGCTAATTTTACATTTTTAGTCTTATGGTGAAGAAGAGAGCACTGCACACAAAAAGCAGCATTTAATTTAGGCGAATAGGCAAGCCAAGAAAAGTCAGTCAACCATTTGTGACGAAACCTCCTTCCTACCTTAGTATTCATTCTAGGGAAATCAAATTCTTTATTAGGAATATAAACATTTTTAAAACACTCCAGAATTTCATAGTCAGAGAGATTGGATGCTTTAGCAGAATATGTTCCAACATCATATTTACCTTCACCATGAATATATTCTGGAGTAAGAAGGGTGCTAGTGTCATTACTAGGACTGCTGGTGTCAGGTTTGTTTACAAAGAAATTTAACTTAATTTTTTTGTTACTGCTACACGTTACATTTGTAGCAGAGTTTTTAGGCATGGTATGTTTACCTAAAGAGAGATTGCTAACAGTTTCAGCAGAGGAAGAAGTTGAGGAAAAAGCTGAAACTGACGCACATGTTGTGGACACAGAGGAAATATTGGATGTTAGTGTTTTTCTAAAAAAATTAGGCTTGAAATATAAAGGTAATCTTGTTTGTAATCCAGAAGACTTCCTAGAAATCACAGGCAACTTAGGTAATAAAACTACAGGAACAAAATGGTTAGGCTGATATATGGGATGGTTATTTATGCCTTCCCTGTAATAAAGAACAAATAAAGGATCAGAACTTTTAGTAGAATAACATTGAGGAAAAACTTGTTTACCAAACAAATACTTAAATTTTTGTTGACCGCAGTCAGGATATAAAATGGAAATAGGTCTCTGAAGTATATTTGCCAAACTTAATATACATAAATATGACGACCACTTATTTTGTTCACACATTAAAATGGCCTCCCTTTTTACAAGATCAACTGAAGAAAGTTCCGAATCAAGAGATTCATGTGAGACAGACATTTTCAAAACAGTTTCAAGTGATGAGAAACAACTACTAAATTCTGAACACAAACATTCAAATATTGGATGTTTGGAATAAAATTCAGCATTTGTATATAGCGCAATGCATGACAGACCACGTAGTTCATCAACTAAAAAATTGTCACCTGAGACCAACATAGAAATAGAGCTGTAAAGGCAACTTCCATTCAAGGCAGATCTAAAAAAAATGAAGTATATCGTTTCCAACAAAGAGAGTTGTTATCATATAATTGAAAATAAATTAGCAGCTAGGACTACCATTTTCCTTATCAAACAAAATAATAAAGCCGTGTTTTTGAGTCAGCACTTTTCAACAGATCATCTAGCTAATTATGGTAACATTACACATTTAATCACTCAATTGTTTTGAATAAAAACAATTATTTTTACAAGGTTAAATAAATGAAAAAAACCGCAAGCATAGAAATCTTTTTTATTACCTGAGAGCAACTGGAAACCAGTTTTGTCTTTTCTTTTCAAGCAGGAAAAGGTCTGGAATCATTTTTTCAGCAATTTCGTTACGTTTCACAGCACCTTTCTCGAGAAGCATTAAAATGTCAACAACACATCTTTGCTTCTGAGATAGGGTAGTTCTGAAAGAACTTGAAATTTCACGAATTGCCTCATTATCATCAGCATTTAACGCAGATTTTAATTTTTCCATAATCTGTTTTCAATCATCCAAACGTCCTTCTTTACATGGGATGAGAACTGGATGTTGTTTGACACATGCGCTAGGTTTTGGAACCTTCTGGAATCCTGTCTGTGGGTTTTGAATAATAGAAAAAGTAGGATCAGTAAAAAACAGCTGAATATGCAAAAATTCTGTGAGAAATCGGCAAAAAATAGCAAGCAATGCAAAATTTTCTAAAAACTCGGCAAAACATAGTCGACATATCCTTAAAGAATCGGCAAAAAACAGCTGAGCATTGCATATTTCTGATGAATTCGGCAGGAGCAAAGGTGATTTTTTTTGCCGGTGGAGAAAAAAGAGAAAAGAAGCACGACAAATGTGGGAGCCGCGCGACAAATCCAAATAATGGCGGGTGGGCGTATTACAATCGCAATTTCTCCCCGAGTATATGACAATGGCGCAAATATGACTTAAGTTCGTGCCGTGATGATACGCAATAATAAGTAGTACATGATGTAGAGTCAATTTAGATAAATTCTCTTGGTCAGTCATATGCCGACGCTGACTGACCTTGGCTACGCCCCTGATATCAAACATTTAAAAAGACGTTTTCTTTGCTATTATATGAAATAGTTCATCAAAAAATGAATATTAATCAAATAGGTTTGCAAAAAAATGGAAGTTTTAGTTACTTATGCTAACTGAAAATACATTGACACTTAAAATTTGGTTATACATTGTTTTTCTTGTTAGAAAAGTCTATCAGTTCAAAACTTCTTATAAGCTCGTTTGTTAGCTACTACACTGCTTTGTGTATTAAGTTTTTCAGAGATCTAATTTAAAGAGGCAGTTATTTGTTTGAATTCATTTTGGTTTCATGAAATTATAATTAAAAACATATATTTTTTTTCAAAACGCGTGTTTTTTTTCTACATATGGTCTTAAAAATTTTTTTCTTATAAAAAAAAAATGTGCGGCTCACGCATGTATAATTCTTTTGTCTTTTAAATAAATTAATTTCTGGTGTTTTATGATTAGACCCTATTTACACTAACTAGTCATTTTAACATATTTATCGTTTATGCCTGTTTTCCACCAGTGAGATATAAAGACAAAACAAGCCTCAAAGAACTTTGTAGTAACTTTTCATAACTTTAAGTACAATTGCTGCTACCGTTTTGCGCCATCTGGCTCTTGTATTTACATGAAATACCATGGCTTGAAGACTTGAAGACGTTTCACGATTTCTGCACTAGTTCCGGAAATGCTACTACACGATCCATGAAACAAGCAAATGATTAAAGATTAATTGATTGGAAATTTTAAAAATTCGGAATACGTGCTAATTATCTCCATTAAACATTGTGCTAAACGCCACTCTATGATAAACGCCGCATCTTGAAAAAGCGGCGTTTATTAGAAAACAGGCTAAACAAGAAATAGTTTAAATAGTTTAATAGTTTTATTTGTTTTCTATCGACAAATTCTTCTAAATTTGCATGAATTTTATTGATTTGCAATTAATTGCGAAGGAACATTGAAACCAAATTCTCATATTTTTAATAAATGCAACGAGCTTGATGAATTCTATCAGTAACTGTCCCACTAGAATTTCTTTGTCTGACATTCCAATCCCAAAAAAAGAATTCATCTTGTTCGACTGGTGCTGCTTTATTGAAACAGGCAATGGAAGCACTGGATTAAGATAAATCTTCTGAAAATCCTTTTCAAATTTTTGAGTCTGACGTCAGCGAAAGCTGTGAAAGTTTTCATTTCCTAGAAGAAAATGGCGACAGTGTTATTCTTTATTTCATTATTCTTTTGATATTCATATTCGTTGACAGTTTTGTATAATGTGAACATATCTTTTGTGTAAAACATTTTTATGACAATCTTTTGTAACGTATTTTAGAAAAAGAAAAATATTGCTGTTTAAAGTTTGTTTTCATCTCATTCTTCATTTTGTAATAAACGCCGCCCTGTAATGAGCGTCCCTTCTGTTAAACGCCGCATCCAAATGTTGTAATTTGTAATAAACGCCGCGGCGTTCAATAAAGAAAATACGGTAGCTAAGTCTGTAATAAGTAAATTCGAAGTAAGCAGGTTTGAATTGTACGTTGTGCTGCTTTATATGAAATTTAAAGCTTTCCTCCGGTGAAAATTTAAGTTATCCTAAAATGTCTTGAAAATCATTCAAGAAATAGAATTTAACATTTATTTTAGTTAAACATCTGATACTGAGTAATGAACATTTTCTTTATTTTCAAATTCCATTATGCTCAAAAGATCGCCATTTTGTTATATATTTCCCCATAGGGCGAAATATATGTTAAAACCAAAATTTTCCTTCTCCTCCTTCATCATCTTTTCCGTTCACTTTTATAGCCGCGGTTCAGTATTGAACTTTGGCCTAGCCAAGATAGATAAGAATAGAAGCTAGTCTTCAGTGAAGTAGTGCGCCATTTTTTCAGTCAGTGCAGTTGGACAGTGGAATAGTTTTGCTTTGTCTCCCAGCTTTAAGATGATTCAAGAGATTTAAACGTTAAATGATGGAAATAAAAACGTTTTAATTCAGTGTTTTTCTAAAAATTTTTGTTAAAATTTTTGAATGATCGCAATTAAAAGAGAAAAAAAGGGAGATATCAGTATGTCATGGACGTCTTGTTTTTATTGATAACAATGTGAATGTTATGATGGTAATTAAATGCTTGGAACAGTAGAGCATTGAATCTGTGATTTCAGTACAAAGTTGAAAGTCATTTTTAATAAATTATAATATATGTATGACATACTATAATAGTATGTGAACATATTTTTTTGAATCAGAGATGTTTATTTTGAATATTTTAATTTAATTTTTATAAATTGTGATTTTTTCTTCCCTAATTTGAAATACTACACATAATATTTTTTAGTAAAGATTGGTTTTTGATTGCTTTTGATAGTTATTTGCTGAAATGCCTACCCCAAAGGGGTATTAATGTTTTACTTTTGTTTGTTGTAATAATTTATTTTTTTGAACTATCTCTTATAGTCGAACTTAAAACAGGACTGGCAAATATAAGAAGGCTATTGAAATAATTTGTTTGCTTTTAACAAAAAAGAAGTTAATTAGCCTTTTTTTTATTTAACTTTCATACAGACGTCTGTTTGCCACCTGCACAAATAAGTAAAACCTGATCTTTTTATTAGTCAGTGGCTTGAACTTAAGGACTTTTTTTATGGTTTAAAGGATAAGAAGCTTGTCTTGCATGAATAATGATCTTATGTTTATTATGACGAACTTGCCTTACAGATTATTCTGCAAAAAGACTATTCAGTTGTTTTAAGGGGAAATATTGGTCACATTTAGGTCTTATAGTTTTCCATAGTTACTTCTAAAGTCATTTTTTCACTTAAAAATTAAAAGAACTTTTATCATTTGACCATGTACATCTTCATTCCATAAGTCTTTTTGTAGTATGAAGTTCAAACCCACCCTGATTAATATGGACAGCGTTTTTATCTGAACATCAGCTTGATAGTAGATATACCACTTTAATTATTTAATGATATATATATATTTTTATTGTTATCTTTGGGGAAATATATAGTCGCATATTTGCGAATCTTGTTTTAAATTTCAAAACGCAAAGCGAAGCTCATGACATCAGAGAGTAGACCGAAAGACCAGAGTGAGTATCTAATAACAAATCGATAAGCCAAGCAAACTTCCATGAATTAATCTTCGAGAGTGTTGCCAGTTGATTCTTTTTGTGTTTTCAGTATCAAATTGTATTCTGTGAATTACTCTATTCCCTGTAGGGAGGGGATAAAGGACATTTACATTGTTGTAGATCTGCAATCTATGCTTTCTTTTCTTCAAAAGGACGTCATTGATAATTTGTTGGATTCCTTCTCTCAGTGGAATGACCAAGTCTTCCCGCAACAAGCGAAACTGCACATCCAAATACTGTTCTCCGTCATCATAGTTCCCTTGCTTTTTGATTGGACGAAGATAGGACCTTTCTTGACGTATGTCATTTATTGTTGGGACCGTTGAGATTTGTCGGAAATCATCTGGTGGAGGCTTCTTGAGGAAATTCAACTTCTGCTTTTCTTTTACTTTTTTTTGTTGTTTCAGTAGTAGATTTTCTGACAAGGGCGTCACGTCGTTGAAGCAATTTGGAAATCTAAGACAACATTTACGCAACTTTAAACTCACCCTAACCTAATGTTTCTGTTTCCATTTCTTAAGAAACTTAAGAAACCCCATCTCGAAGTAGTTGATCACTGCATTGGATCTAAGAGCATCTATTATAGAGAACATGCAATACAAAAAACTGTCTTTTTAGAATGAAAGGTAGAAAGGAAAACTTACATTTTCATTTTCCTCTGGCCTAAAGTTCACTATTGTATCCAGGGGCATCTCACTGTAATATGATGGAAACAAATCAAAACATTGCTCAATGATTTTTGTCAGCCATTGTGTTATATTTTCAATCAGAACATTGTCACCAGTAACTCTCCAAATCTGCATGCTTGAACTAACATGACGCAATATAAATTGTGAACCAACAAGAAGCGTCAAAATTTCAGTTTTTATCTGCGATCTTTGCATCAAACAAACTTGGTGGAATATTTTCAACAGCAGTGGGTCCATTCAGGTTTCGGAATCTCGTAATTCAATTTTCCCTTCAGCTCACTCTTGTATGCCATCAACTGAACAAGATGATCATCTTTAACATCCAATTCACTCAAATTCTCCAAAAGTCTGGAAGTCATTCTCCCACGTATTTGTCCATGATGGTTACCTTGAATAATACAGTGAAACGCTAAGTCTTTACTGAAAATTCTATAACTAATTAGTCACCCCGTTCTCGGTATAGCACGGACGCTTCCATGTTATACTAGCAGTAACCTTTTTTCATGTGCTAGTAAAACTTGTTCTTATGATTTCAACAGGGTGGTTTATATTTACAGAAAGAAATCAGGATTTACCTGGAAACATTTTTTTTGCTTTTCTTAACCTGAATGAGTTTCTTATGGCGTGAAAATGAATTTTGTTAAAATGTTTTCAAAATCTTTAATTTGTCTGAAATTAACACAATTTGCCAATTTAAGCCTGGTGCTATTTACCTGAGGGGCCACCAAAATGCGCATTATGTATATTTTTATGTGATTAAATAAATAACGTTGTGGACTAAGTCATGGTTCAGAAGGTTTTATTGAATGATTTTCCGTGTGACTAGCTTGCGAGTGTAAACTTTTGCGTTTACTAATGTAAAATCTTCTTGCCTTTATTCATCAAACCATACAATCATTGCGTTGTTTGATTTTATGGTTTCGTATTTCTTGAATTGTTCTCCCTGCTTGACATTCTATTTTCCCTCATTGACTTAGTGAACTCCAACATTCCACGCATACACTATTTGTTGATGTAATGCCTTAAAGAATCATACTATTATTCGATCAGATTAATCAGGCTATCGGTACTATGGAATCCTTAAGTCGATAGCAATTAAAATGTATCCATGGTAACTGACTAACAAGCAACAACGTGATGTTTGATTGGTGCTTTTTGTGATTGTGCAACGTCATATACTTATGTTTACAGAATGCCTGGATGAAAAATCATAGTATTTATAAATTGAAAGAAATTGAAGTAAGATTACAGAGGTTTTGATTAGTGGTTTTGGTTTTTCAAAGTAATGAGCTATAACAATGGGCTTCAAACTGCAAGAGGTTTTTAAAACGGATGCTAATAATCGAACAAACGTGTATGGAAAAAGTTTTGATTAACTAAGTTTTGAAATCCGTTAACAGACGATAAATCCTACAAAAGGAATTTATAAACAAAATATTTTTAAGTCTTACCAATTCAGTCAATCTGATTATACAATGTTGTAGACCTCATCTTCAAAGAAGAACTAATTGCTTGGACAGCATTGTAAATTTCCTCAATTTGATAGGACAATACTGTAAATCTCATCAATCTCACTCTTTCTTCAGCCTTATTCAACGTTCTTATAAACCCAACATTTTTTTCGACCCCTTGAATGTTCCAGTTATAAAGAAGTGAATGGTTACTATTTTTCAATGGCAAAGGTTTTCTAGGCTGTTTTTAGTTCTTCTTTGGACTTTTCTTATCTGTGTTATATACAGGCATTTCAGGTAACAGTCAAATGATTGGTCTATTTGGATAAAGAGTACTGAAATAGGACTAGGCATTGATTGATAGGATATTTACTTTTTTCAAACAAATTTACCAACACAGTGAATGATATCAAAGTGAATTTGCGTACTGTATTCCATGGTGTTATAGTTCTTCCAGCTTAAGCAGTTCTTTCCAATGAAATGGTAAACTAAAAAAATTCTCCAAGACATTATTTTTGACTCACCTCGAAATAAATTTGTGTCATTTCCACGGTTTCATCCTCGTCCTCTCACATGATTGTGACCTGCTCTTCCACCTACCCTTCAATATCTTTGTCCTCTGCCTCGTCTATCATCTTCTTGCTCCGTCATCAGGTTAACTGGTATATCACCAGGTGGTCTTCCTCTGAACTGTCTTCTTCGCGTCTGTCTTCCTCCTAACATGACTTTAAATTACCATGTATTCATAAAAGAAACACTTACTCGTCTTTCAATTTTTCTCTGTTTTCTCTACAATCAGATTTTCCTCTTTATCATGGGTTGGTATTTTTTGTCTGCAACGCATTAATAATTTTACGAAGTTTTATTTTTCAAGATAGATAACTGTTATAAATGGAACCGACAAGCAAGTTGGCTTTTTCTTGCCATATCCTGTCTAAAATAGAAAACCTCCATCGTTTTTTTACATTGTCTCTGTGGATTTTTACTGAAATGCTTTTGCTCCTTCTGAGTCAAGCTGACAATGTCCCCCATTTCTGTCGCATTAATGGTTTTATGAGGTTTATAACGCTTAACAGTACCATTCCTAGAAACGCTTTTGATAATGATTTGGTCTGCTGAAACCAAGTAAATAGAGATCAATATCCGCCGATTTTCCATGCTCACTAAATCATCCAATACAACGTCAACAATTTAGAACATAAGAAGCAAAACAATTTAAAAACTAAAACGAGTTTTATCTTCTATGTTTTACGATGGCAACTTTATCGAACATCATGTAATTTACATTTAACAATTTCAACCGCTTTTTTTAGGTCTGTGAGCATTTTGTTACTCGATACGTCGCCCATTCAAAGAGTTTTCATCAAGTTTGATGACCTGCAATTGTTAGATAAACACCTTCTAAAGTAAAACAAAATGTTTTAATGTATTTGACCAACTTGAAATTATCCTGGTAACCGTTAAACAGAAGCAAGAAACGCTTGGGAATTTTATAAATTGCATTGGATAAAGACTATACAAGAGAAGTACTTCTTGGGATGCATGAATTCTTTTAAAAAGAATGCACGAAATTTGAACGAAAATATTATGACATAGATTTTATGTTGTGTCGTCATATCGTTCAATAATGAAAGTGAAACATTCAATAATGTATGCGAAACATTCATTCTTTACTTAGGTTTCAACTAATAGAAATCCCGTTGTCGTTGCTCTGTATAGCATAAACGCATTCATGTTATAGTAGCAGAAGCATCTTATATATGAGTTTCTTATGTTGTCAAAATGAATTTGGATTGGTAAACTATTAGAAAGAATTGAATTCCCGCAGGCAGTTAAAATTGCAGATCCTATATGTCAGCACACAGAAAAGGTGCAAATACAGAACGATTAGAAACGTTTCTAAAATGTATGAAAAGAAACAATATTGTACGATCCTTCATAGTTTTCAAAAGTGTCTGAGAAAGATCAGGAATTTGGAAGAACAGTAACTTTCAAAGCGTTTGACTTTATTCCACATGAGCTTTTAAAATTAACAGGGAAAGATATACATATGGCTTCGATATAAACTTTTCAATCATATTAAGAAGATAGATACGAAAGAAAGTAGATACAAGACGAAATCAAGATCATTAATCAAGAAGTTTATTAGCTATTACTAACTTTTCAGAAGAAGTAGTTCAACACAATATGAGACCTTGCATAGGAATCTACTTTAATTGTCGACTTTACTGAAAAGACTAATTCTTTTAGACTTGATATTTATTTTTTCCATGTTAAAAGACTTTAGACCACGTGGTTTAGAATGCATTCGACTGAAGCCGTGGTTTTATGAAGGCCATGACCGTCAAAGCTGTAAAGCCGTCTTTTTTTCATCCAAGTTTAACTTTCTATACTCCGTCGCACTTCGCCTAGCTTTGAAAGTTGATAAAGTCAGTTCCACCCTTGTTTTCATTTTTGACTCATTCTCCTATCTGAAAAGATGATACACTTAAGCAAGCATTTTATAAGCAGCCCTAGGCAAATCTTAACTGAAGCAACTTTCCTAGGCCCAAGTTTTTATCTAAACAACATATCGAAGATGAACTCTTCATTGTGGTGGACGATGATAAAAATGATGGCGCTAATATGTGGTAAATGAGCCATAATTAGGTAAAACACATCAACGTCTTTAACAAGCAGCTTTGTAAGGGCTGACAAGTGGCCACAAAATAAAATAAAAAACACGCATGTGCAGTCACAAAATGCTAATATGACCCACATGAGTCATAATTAGGCAAAACGTATCAAGAGTTTCACCAAGTAACATTTCAAGGACTATCAGTTGCCCATCTAATAAAATTAAAAATTGCGCATGCACAGTACTAAATCCACGCTAAATTAGCCATACTTAGGTGAAACACTCGAAGGTCTGAACTAGGTAACTTATAAAGATCTATAAAGTCAGGCTATTTCATCATCGTGCTGTTTAAAATTTCTGGGGGAATAGAAATTCTAACTATAAGAAGTCAGTTCTCTTTAACATTTACTTTCAAATAAAGAATTTTTCGCCATCGTTAAATATTTTGATTTTTTTCTTTTTGACTTTAGGACACCCGTGATGGAGTAAAGTCTTTGAACTACACGTGGTTTCTCCTCCTCCTCCTCCTACTACTACTACTTCCAGTGGGCCAATTTTCATGAAACTTTGCACAGAGCACAATTGAAAGGTGTCGATTTCAAATTTGAGAATGATTGTGCCAGATTTTACCGTCAACATTCCTATGACTTTTATTGACCAATAAAGCATCAGCATATCTTATCCCCACATCGGTTTTTAAAGCTGGTTCATCTTACCTTGGCCAGGATTGGTCATTAAAAACAGCAGTCCTATTTCGACTTGACTGCAATTCTAATGATTTACTTAAGTCGTAGAAAGACCATTGACGTAGATACTTGGGGGCTTCAACGTGTGATTCACAATCAACAATGTATTTCTGCATTGGTAGATTTTCAGCATCGAAATCTTTCAATCCATCGAGAACATGCCTGTAAGCTTCGAAATAGGTGAAGCTTTCAATCATTTCCATGCTGTCACTATCTTGAAAGTACTCTTTCACTTCCAACACATCAACAAAACGTACATCGAGTTCACCTTGTTGCAACTCTTCTGGCTTCCTATCAGCTACTGTTGCGAAAATCATCGTTTGAAATCCATCCTTCTAATACAAAGCAAGCTTCCATATATCAGTCGCTTGGAATGCTTCCAAGGCACACCTCGTGTGTCTGCAGTATCAAATGCTATTCGATGGATGACTCCGCTCTTACTGCATCGTGAATAAAGCACCTGAACTTTGCTATATACTTTCAAACCATGTCTCCTTTCTGTCTTTGGTATCCCCTTGATAATCTCATCTACTCCTTCTCTGAGTGGCGCCACAAGTTCTTCCCGCAGCAAACGAAACTGCACATTCAAATATGTTCTCCGCCGTCATAACTTCCCTTTGATTTGATTGGTCGAAGATAGGGCTTTTCTTGACGATGTATGTCGTTTGTTGTTGGAACGGTTGAAATTGAGCGAAAATTATCAGATGGCGGTTCATTTGTGAAATTGAATTGTGACGGTTGAGTCGCACGTGTTTCGCACTGTCCTTTCTTCCAAAAGACTTTGTATCTAAAACGAACAAATCTTTTTAATCAAAAGTGAAAATGAGAAACTGCTTCATTTCGTTTTAAATGAGAAGAAAAGAGTCCAGAAATGTCGCCAATCATGGGACAATGTGATGAGGGCGATTAAACAAAATTCTCAGAATTTTCCTTGGACTAGCCGTCAAGGCGGCGTCGCTTGTCTTCCATGTCCACCTTCAGCCTGCGTTGGGTTCACGAAAAAGAAAATTAGGGATTTGGCAATAATAAGTGTGCCCATGTTGTAGAGCTCGAAAAACTGATCAAAAAAATGTATGGGATCGTTCTGCTACGACCAACCGTTAGGGAGATATTGTTGATCAAAGTTTTGATGACGCCACAGACCCGTCCTCCCAAAAAAAATTAGACCCAAATTTTTCGTCACTATCACCTGTATCGTGGACCCCAAAAACGTCAGTTATCACTATTGGTTACCGAGATAATTTTCCCTAAACCCCGCATTCGATTACCGTCTCAATACAATGGTTTTACACTGACGTCGCACAAAATAAAATGAACTAATCTCTCTCACAGCTCAATCTACCATTTTGCGTGACAAACAAACAAACAGACGGAGAATCGGCTATTAATATATAGACTAGCCGCCAAGGCGGCGTCGCTCGTCGCCCATGTTCAGCCTGCGTTGAGTTCACGAAAAATAAAATGAAGGAATTGGCAATGATAAGTGTGCCCATGTTGTAGAGCTCGAAAAACTGATTAAAAAAACGTATGGGATCCTTTTCCTATGATCAACCGTTAGAAAGATATCTTCGTTCAAACATTTTGATGACGTCACAGACCCGTCCCCTAAAAAATTTAGCCTAAATTTGAGTTCACGAAAAATAAAATTAAGGCTTTATCAATAATAAGTGTGCCCATGTTGTAGAGCTCGAAAAACTGATCAAAAAAATGTATGGGATCGTTTTCCTACGATCAACCGTTTCGGAGATATCGTGGATCAAAATTTTGATGACTTCATAGACCCGTCCCCCAAAAAAATTAGACCCAAATTTTTCGTCACTCTATCGCCTGTATCGCGGACCCCAAAAAACGTCAGTTATCCCTATTGCTTACCGAGATAATTTTCCCTAAACGTCGCATTCGATTAGGGTCTCAATACAATGGTTTTAAACTGACGTCGCACAAAACAAAATGAAATAATCTCTCTCACAACTCACTCTACCATTTTGCGTGACAGACAAACAAACAGACAGACAGACAGACAATCGGCTATTAATCTATACTAGCCGCCAAGGCGGCGTCGCTCGCCGCCCATGTCCACCTTCAACCTGCGTTGGGTTCACGAAAAATAAAATTAGGGATTTGGCAATAATAAGTGTGCCCATGTTGTACAGCTCGAAAAACTGATCAAAAAAATGTATGGGATCGTTTTCCTACGATCAACCGTTTTGGAGATATCGTCGATCAAAATTTTGATGACGTCACAGACCTGTCCCCCAAAAAATTTGGCCTAAATTTGAGTTCACCAAAAATAAAATTAAGGAATTTGCAATGATAAGTGTGCCCATGTTGTAGAGATCGTAAAACTGATTTAAAAAATGTATGGGATCGTTTTCCTACGATCAACCGTTTCGGAGATATCGTCGATCAAAATTTTGATGACGTCATAGACCCGTCCCCCAAAAAAATTAGACCCAAATTTTTCGCCACTCTATCGCCTGTATCGCGGACCCCAAAAAACGTCAGTTATCCCTATTGGTTACCGAGATAATTTTCCCTAAACGTCGCATTCGATTAGGGTCTCAATACAATGGTTTTAAACTGACGTCGCACAAAACAAAATGAAATAATCTCTCTCACCACTCACTCTACCATTTTGCGTGACAGACAAACAAACAGACAGACAGACAGACAATCGGCTATTAATCTATACTAGCCGCCAAGGCGGCGTCGCTCGCCGCCCATGTCCACCTTCAACCTGCGTTGGGTTCAAGAAAAATAAAATTAGGGATTTGGCAATAATAAGTGTGCCCATGTTGTACAGCTCGAAAAACTGATCAAAAAAATGTATGGGATCGTTTTCCTACGATCAACCGTTTTGGAGATATCGTCGATCAAAATTTTGATGACGTCATAGACCCGTCCCCCAAAAAAATTAGACCCAAATTTTTCGCCACTCTATCGCCTGTATCGCGGACCCCAAAAAACGTCAGTTATCCCTATTGGTTACCGAGATAATTTTCCCTAAACGTCGCATTCGATTAGGGTCTCAATACAATGGTTTCACACTGACTTACAAACAAACAATCGCACAAAGAAACAAACAGAGAATCGGCTATTAATCTTATTATACTAATTCGCAATTGTGCATCCCACTTTTATTTTAGAGAGTGATATATTTGGTTTTTTTTGCACGGTCAAAACCTTCTTATTTTTTCCCTTTTCGTCGTAAAACCACGCAGCGGCGACAGACACTTTTTTTAATGTTACGTAATTTAAGTGTGACGTCGAAATTTTTAAACCAATCAAAACGCAAGAAATTATTTTTTCGCCAATTTGATTGGTTGACGATTTCCAAAAATAAGTTCGTTAATAACTGATTTTCATTATCGCAGTTGTTTTCACGAAGAAACACAGGTTTGTATACGTGCTGCTTATGAAACTGTTTATTGTTAAACTTTTATTGTTATTGTATTTCAGATTTTATTTTAGATTAATAAAAGAACAGTAACAGTGTAAGTGATTAGTTTGTTTACAATGTGAAAGCATATTGAGAATACAGAAGAAGTGCAGTAAAGTTTTTAAAAATTGGCTGTGCAGAACGAACGAACAGGTCTATACAAAGTAGTATTATCATAAAACTTTTATTGTTTAATATTTTAGATTAATAAAAGAACAGGTGAGTTATGTATGTATGTATTTAAATGTTTGTTTACGTTTTAGTTATCAAATATCGCTATACAGAAGAAAGCAGTTTGATGTTTATTTACACAGTAAGGAATGGTTTTAATTTAGTTTTGAAAGCTTTGAGTGGATGTCTCAGTTATTCTGTCGTTTAGTATGTGTATATGCTGCTGGATTAAAAGGAAGACGAGAGAAATTTGTTTTGGTAACGCGCGCTATTATTACATTAAAAATGGTCCTACAGCTATGAATGTTTTTATTTCTTTTATTTGTCTGAAATCTTTTTCTTTATTTATGCCTTTCAGTGTCAGAAAACTATGCTGGGAAGTAAATCGAGTGTATTAATTTGTTTACAGGTATGAAGTATAGAAAGTAAAGAGTTTAGAAGTGTTTGATAATGGCTTACAGATGATCAAAATCGTTTACTATCATGATGATGTGAATTGGTATTGAAAGGTAAAGTTAAAATAGTATCTATTTAGTTAAAACACAGTTAGTATTAGTGAATAAATAAAGGATATGAGGGATGTTTACTTTTGTGTTTTGAATTTTCCAGGGAGGAGCTTTGAACTGGAAATAAAAAATGGCTTCACAATGTGAATGTTTTCATATGTTAAAAATTCTTTTTTAGCTATACTAATTCTGTCATTATGTTTGTGTTTTTAATTATAATTTTTAAGGTAAATATGTTTTCAAAGTGTCTTTTAGTTTGTTTTGTTTTTCTTTCGATTTCGTCATAGCATGATTAGGTTTTTTTATATGTTTTTTGAATATTTTCATCTGTTAAAAAAGAAATGATGCACATGATGGGTTGAATTATAATGTTGAGTGGGTAACTTAAGAGAAGAATGGATTATGTATTTAAGAAGATCATTAATTATGACTGTGCAATGAAACGTTATTGGGTGGATTTTTCTTAAGTTTATATTTTATCATGTTTATGCATTATTTTGTGTTATGATAATTGTTTACGTACTATGCCTAGGTATATAACTTTGGCTTTATGATTTTATTTGTGACTTTTTATCTTCTGGGTAAATTTTTGTTCTTAGTTATATATTGTTTTTAGGATAAATGCGTGCTAGAATTCCTTTCTTTTTTGTTGTTGTTGTTGTTGTTGTTGTTATTTATTTCAATATTCTTATAGCATGATTAGGTTTTCGGTATAACAATTGAAATATTAATCTTTTAGGCAACAATAAAAAAAGCATAAAGAAGTGAAACTCATGGTTTTAATCATGATGTTGATGGTTTTGGGAAGAACAGACTATCATTTTAAAAATTCATTAATGGTTGCTAACCAATGTAACTTTGGCACAAAAGAAACACAATTGGAAGGTATCGATTTGTTTTCAATGCACATTTCGTAATGTTATTCAATGTTTTGTATTGTTCTGTGCTTTTGCTATTTTTACACAAAAGTTACTTCTCTTCTGCATATAGATATATAATCTGAGCCATATTGCTATTTGTTTCTGTTTTAAATTTTCTGAATGTAAGAAATTAATTAAAAAATTAATGCCTGAAAAGAAACTTTTACTCAAATTAAATTCTGCGACACAACGCATACTGAACATGGGTGGCGAGCGACGCCGCCTGGGCGGCTAGTCTTATTATACTAATTCGCGATTGTGCATCCGGTTTTTATTTTAGAGAGTGATATATTTAGTTTTGATTTACGGTCATCGTCCTCTTATGAGCGCGTAAAACCACGTAGAGGCGAGAGACACTTTTTTCACGATCATTCCAAAAGCACGTGGCATCATTTGACGTCAGTTTTTTTAAAATCACGGGGAACCATTACATTGCATCACCAATCGAACGCGACGTTTTTGGGGAAATATCTCGAGAACCAATGGGGATAACTGACGTTTTTTAGGGTCCGCGATTCAGGTGATGGGGTGACGCAACATTTGAGTCAAAATTTTATTTGGTACTGCGGATATGACGTCATCAAAACCTTTGATCGACCATATCTCCGCAACGGTTGGTCGTAGCGAAACGATCCCATACATTTTTTTGCTCAGTTTTTCAAGCTCTACAACATGGGTACACTTTTGAGTTGCGATTCCTAAATTGAAATTTTCATCACGGGGATCGTTCACGGGAAAGGCGATTTTGACCCATCCTTTTCGAAGTTAAGTTCGGTAAAAAGTTTTTACCCGGGATACTAGTCTTCTATATCCTAATACGCGGACGTGTGTCACACTTTTATTTTAGAGAGTGATATATTTAAGTAAATTTTGCGGTCAAGTTCTTCTTATGTGCGCGTAAAACCACGTAGATGCGAGAGACACTTTTTTCACGATTATTCCAAAAGCACGTGGCATTTGACGTCAGTTTTTTTATGATCACGGGGGATCATTGCATTGCATCCCCAATCGAACGCGACGTTTTTGGGGAAATATTTCGAGGACCAATAGGGATAACTGACGTTTTTTCGGGTCTGCGATACGAGTGATGGGGTGACGCAACATTTGGGCCTAAATTCTTTTGGTACTGCAGCTATGACGTCATCAAAATCTTTGATCGACGATATCTCTGCAACGGTTGGTCGTAGCGAAACGATCCCATACACTTTTTTGGTCAGTTTTTCGAGCTCTACAACATGGGTACACTTTCCAGTTGTAGTTGTGCGATTTGATTTTTCGTCAGAGCGTACGCACACGGGAGGAACGCGGCATTTGACACATCGTTTTCGAAATTATTAGCCGTAAAAAACTTTTACGCGAGTTACTAGTATTATACTAATTCGCGTTGTGTGTCACACTTTTATTTTAGAGAGTGATATATTTAGTTTAAATTTACGGTCATCGTCCTCTTATGTGCGCGTAAAACCACGTAGAGGCAAGAGACACTTTTTTCACGATCATTCCAAAAGCACGTGGCATCATTTGACGTCAGTTTTTTATGATAACGGGGAATCATTGCATTGCATCCCCAATCGAACGCGACGTTTTTGGGGAAATATCTCAAGAACCAATAGGGATAACTGACGTTTTTTGGGGTCAGCGATACGGGTGATGGGGTGACGCATCATTTGGGCCTAAATTTTATTTGGTACTGCGGATATGACGTCATCACAATCTTTGATCGACGACATCTCTGCAACGGTTGATCGTAGCGAAACGATCCCATACACTTTTTTGATCAGTTTTTCGAGCTCTACAACATAGACACACTTATTATTGCTAAATCCTCAATTTTATTTTTGGTGAACTCAAATTTAGGCCGAATTTTTTTGGGGACGGGTCTGTGACGTCATCAAAATGTTTGAACGAAGATATCTTTCTAACGGTTGATCATAGGAAAACGATCCCATACATTTTTTTAATCAGTTTTTCGAACTCTACAACATGGGCACACTTATTATTGCCAAATCCTTAATTTTATTTTACGTGAACCCAACGCAGGCTGAAGGTGGACATGGGCGGCGAGCGACGCCGCCTTGGCGGCTAGTATAGATATTAATAGCCGATTCTCTGTCTGTTTGTTTGTTTGTTTGTTTGTCTGTCACGAAAAATGGTAGATTGAGTTGTGAGAGTGATTATTTCATTTTATTTTGTGCGACGTTAGTGTGAAACCATTGTATTGAGACCCTAATCGAATGCGACGTTTAGGGAAAATTATCTCGGTAACCAATAGGGATAACTGACGTTTTTTGGGGTCCGCGATACAGGCGATGGTGTGACGAAAAATTTGGGTCTAATTTTTTTTGGGGACGGGTCTATGACGTCATCAAAATTTTGATCAACAATATCTCCGAAACGGTTGATCGTAGGAAAACGATCCCATACATTTTTTTAATCAGTTTTTCGAGCTCTACAACATGGGCACACTTATTATTGCTAAATCCTTAATTTTGTTTTTCGTGAACCCAACGCAGGCTGAAAGTGGACATGGGCGGCGAGCGACGCCGCCTTTGCGGTTAGTCTATACATTAATAGCCGATTCTCTGTCTGTCTGTCTGTCTGTTTGTTTGTTTGTTTGTCTGTCACGCAAAATGGTAGATTGAATTGTGAGAGTGATTATTTCATTTTATTTTGTGCGACGTCAGTGTGAAACCATTGTATTGAGACCCTAATCGAATGCGACGTTTAGGGAAATTTATCTCGGTAACCAGTAGGGATAACTGACGTTTTTTGGGGTCCGCGATACAGGCGATTGAGTGACGAAAAATTTGGGTCTAATTTTTTGGGGGGACGGGTCTATGACGTCATCAAAATTTTGATCGGCGATAACTCCGAAACGGTTGATCGTAGGAAAACGATCCCATACATTTTTTTGATCAGTTTTTCGAGCTCTACAACATAGACACACTTATTATTGCTAAATCCTCAATTTTATTTTTGGTGAACTCAAATTTAGGCCGAATTTTTTTGGGGACGGGTCTGTGACGTCATCAAAATGTTTGAACGAAGATATCTTTCTAACGGTTGATCATAGGAAAAGGATCCCATACATTTTTTTAATCAGTTTTTCGAACTCTACAACATGGGCACACTTATTATTGCTAAATCCTTAATTTTATTTTTCGTAAACCCAACGCAGACTGAAGGTGGACATGGGCGGCGAGCGACGCCGCCTTGGCGGCTAGTGTATAGATAAACTTCATGGCTGCTTTGTTGTTGTTTTTTTATTTCGTTCAAGGTATTCTAAACATCTCGATTTATTTCAATAATGATTTGATAGAAATATGATTATCGGATAGGAGAAAGCATGGGGGTGGGTTCAATACGCGCAAATTTCCCGAATCTCTGTTTAAACACCGAACAGAAATTCAAGAAAGGAACAAACAATTCTATTAATGAAACATTTCGCCCGATGTTAAATTTTAATTTCAGGAAACTCTATTGAAGAATCGTTGCTGCGTTGGAAAACAACATCTGGAGACTATTTACAGCTATTTTGCAAAGGAGCCTTCTCCAGACGTAGAAATAATAACCCGACTTTAAATAAATTGAACAGATACTTTGAACTTTAGAACAGAAGACCTTTTGGGTGTGAAAAGGTGCGAAAACAATTCCTAGAAGACTGAGAGCAAAGAAAGTAAATAGGCTTGTTTATATAGAAGTAGCATTATGTCATAATGTTTATCCTCAGCAGACTTTTACATATCTTGTGCCCTATACGTGAAGGTTGTATGCAACAATACATGTTATGTAAAAATGGCGAGTGACATTCAGTTCTTAGAAAAAAAGGTATTTTTGAAGTATGGAGGGTCCTTTTGGAGCCTACAAAATATGGTCAAATAAGGTCACACTATATTTATCTTATTTTTATATACTGAAAATGAGCAGAAATTCGTTCCAGATAAACAAACGCTGATATATAACTCACGAAGAGACAGGTGTTACGCCGACAAATGTAGTAACTCCGACCATAGAAATACGAAAATAGTAACTTTTCAACGACAAATGTGGTAACTCAGCTAAATATAGTAAAATTGCGCATGCGCCGTAAAAACATTTAGTTAGTATTATTACGAGTTAAGTTTGTGGTAAAATTCATTTGTGTATACATATATTTTCAGCGCTGCTAACAAAACATAAGAAGTGTTTGTTTGAAGGTATCCTGAATTCAATTGACGTCATACATACAAGGGTTTACTTCCTTTCCACAAATCAAGAACCGGTTAGAACTGAAAATTTACTTAAAAAGTGATTGTGACCACAGCTAATCGTGTGTTTCACTAAAGGCTGAACCTCCTTAAAGCGGACACCTACGGGACCAGAGATTTTGTCCGCTTTAGAGAGGTGTCTGCCTTGGAGAGGTTTTCCTTATTTTGACCAGAAACTCAGAAGAAATTCTACTCCTAAGTCGAGAGCCCATTAGGTATGCCCATATTACCTTTTGCTATTTCCCAGTTAGGCAAAGAAACATTCATGAAAGGAAATTGGACCTGAAAATAAACATGTGTGTGGCATATTGTGTGGCATATCAGAGGTGACTATAAAGTGCGTTAACCGGGGAGCTAGTTATGGGTTAGAGCTAAACATGTACGTTCCATGTTCGTTCGTTCAAACAAATAACATAAACCTTATAATAAAAGAACAAGAAAATATTGTAAACAGATGTTTAGAAAAAAAGAAAAAGAAAAGAAATAAAATACTGAGTTTTGATATTCTTGATATTCCGTCTTTAAGGAGGTTCCACTGTACTTGCTTGTGTTCCACTTAAATCAAATGAGTTCCAGATACCTTTAACAAAAACAGAACAAGAGGTACTTAACCTGCTTAAACATTTCCCTACATTGTCAGACGCATGATAGCCCTTGAAAAGTTACTTGGTGAAGACCTTCATGTACTTTGCCTAATTATGGCTCATTTCAATCTTCAACGCATTTACTACAATTGTCGTTGAGTTTTACTACATTTAACGTTACTGCAGTTCTCTTTGATTTTTACTATATTTTGCTGAGTTACTACATTTGTCGGCGTAACAACAGGTAATGAAAGGTTATATGATGTCTTCTTTCAAAGATTTCCATTCTTCTTGTAAAACGTCCTTTAGGAGAAAATCGTTAACTCGAACCTCAGCTGTCCGTCCTCCATTATATAAATCACCTTTACGCCCTTGCATTTGTGAGAATCCCGTTTATAAGAACGCAGAAGTTGAAAGTTCTTAGAAGAATGCAAACAAGAACAGTTTTGCGGTTTAGTAATCACATTGGAAAACAAATTTTGAAGACTTGAAAAATGACAAGTATTGATATGAGTAACTATGGTTATTATGTAGAATAGCCGCCAAGGTGGCGTCGCTCGCCACCCATGTTCAGCTTGCGTTGTGTCGCAGAATTTAACTCAAGTAAAAGTTTTTAACGAGCTTTTAATTTCGAAAAGGATATGTCGAAAATAGGTGACGAAAAATTAAATCACGTACGAAATCGTGACTGGAAATTGTAGCCATGTTGTAGAGCTCGAAGACCTGATCAAAAAATGTATGGGTTCGTTTCGCTACGAGCAACCGTTTGAGAGATATCGTCGATCAAAGATTTTTATGACGTCATAACTGCAGTACCAAATAAATTTTAGGCCCAAATTTTGCGTCGCCCCATCGCCCGTATCGCCGACCCCAAAAACGTCAGTTATCCCTATTGGTTCTCAAGATATTTTCCGCGAAACGTCGCGTTCGATTTGGGATGCAATGCATCGGTTCCCCGTGATCATAAAAATAACTGACGTCAAATGCCACGTGCTTTTGTACTAATTAAAATCAGTGTCAAAAAGTGGAAACCTAATAATTGTCCGTACCGTCTATGCAAAAACTATGTACAAAATCTCGGTTACATTTGAACTGCGCCCCTTTTCCCCTTTAAAACTGAACTACACATAACTGTAACTGACCGTTCATTTGCTTCTGAACTGTCCAACTAGTTTACATGACGTGAAAAATGCACAAAAACAAGTGAACTGTCAGGTACACTTTTTAATACTTTTTTATTCTTTTTTATACATTTCCTTTTATTTTTACTTTGATTATTTTTCTATTTTAACCGGAGCTAACTTGAATTAGCATCTTTCTCTTAGCATAGCTATACCATTCTTTACATGGATATTTGTATATATACATTGAATTATGTCAACTGAAAATAAGGAATTAATAATAATAATAATAATAAAAACAATAATAATCGTGAAAAAAGTGTTTCTCGCATCTACGTGGTTTTACGCGCACATAAGAAGAACTTGACCGTAAAATTTAATTAAATATATCACTCTCTCAGTTAAATGTGTTACACACATTGCGGATTAGTATATCGCGATAGTAACCCAAGTAAAAAGTGAATGGCAAATACGAAATCAGCATAGTCAAATTAATGCATGTAAAAATTTTCATGAAAATCGCCACGTGAAAATTTTTGCTCCACAATTCTCTTTTGAACATTTTATTATTAACAGTCACAACTTAATTAACCAATAGGCTGCAATTGGTTTATTCCAGAGTTTTGAAGCTGTTTTTAGGGGACATGACGACGGCAACGATCGTTTTGCATTTCAAACAAGCGTATGACTCATACGATTGAACACGTGTTCGAGGGTGAAAAAAATTTTCAAATAAATACCAACAAATGAAATACAACCTAAGCTAAAATTTAGACATAAAACAAAACTTTTTTAGGTTTTTATTCTCCATATAAGATATTCGAATTCCAAATCACGTGGTAAAAAGAAGTTGATTATTTTTTATGTATATGACGTATCAATAGAAACGTTTTTCTAAGAATTCAATTCAATCATTGATTGTGATTGATCTACTTATTCAAACTTTCACAAGATGATGTATTTATGAATTTGTAATAACATCACTGCTTCCTAGTAACCATACCAACCACAGCATAAATTTACGAGCGTAAGCGAGCCAGGAGGCATAGTTGTTTCACGGAGATAAGCGAAACTCAGTTTTCGAATTTGTTCATCATCATGATCTTCCAACTTTTCGTGTTCCTGTTACACTGCGGTATACAATTATTAGCTGACTTTGCTTTTTTCCCGTTTCAAAGCATGATACTGTAGGTAGGAGACAAAATGTTTTTTCTTTTATTTCTCCTCAATTAGCATCATATTTTATATGTTACTTAGGAAGGTCGTATGCTAAAATTGCTTTGACATTTTTCATATTCCTTTTAGTTGTTTTAGTGAAGGGAACGGCAAGGATTTTGAAGCACAGCTTGAAATCTGAAATTTTGCCAACCATGCATTTTATTTAAATGGATTTCTGTGTATGCAAGAAAGCCATATTACAAATTGCTGTTTTTCGTATTTTTCTTCTTTAACTGTCCAAACCTAGTGTGATAATGATCAATAAAACCTTTTTATACTTTTTTCTTAATTTTTTTATGTAAACTTTTTGGCTATTTCCTTGTTTTGAATCAAAGTTTGAAACGCAGATTTCAAATGGATTTTTCGCTTTAATAGATCTTTTCGGAAAATACGTCACAGCAGACGTTGCGTCGCTTTCAAACCGTACAATAATGATATTTGTGTCGTTTTTGAAAAGAAACGATACCCGACAGGAAAATTTTGCACGAACTGTTTTATCATTCTTAATTACATAAATAAATTTTAAACATCAGAAACGAGGCAAGACCTGCAGTGACGTAATTTCCGAAGAGGTCTATTATTTTTTGAAAAATCTGTTCTTTCTTTTTTTTGGCTCTTATATAGTTTCTTTAACAAATCTTGTTTTGATTATAAAATACGTATGCATAGTTGCATGAAGTTGGTTTTAAAATACCGCCACTACTACACTATGCCGCATGGTTACACTACTCGTTAAACTATTTGTTGTATTGTAAAACTTTTTAACTATTGCTTCATATGAACAATTAATTGTTCTTGTAATTGGAAAAGTTATCGTAAAGAAAGTTTAACTCAATTCTAATGCAAGTGAAAAACTGTGAAGACCATCTGTCAATGAGTTTTCAAATCTGATCTCCCTTTTCAAAATGATCATGCTCACAATTCTTCTTGTTTTTATTGTGTTTATACAATGTTATCAAAAGTTAAAATGTATATATTTGTTACTGTGAAAAGTTTTACAAAAACATCCATCTTAATTTTTTGATCTCTCTTCACCCTTGTTCTTTCAAAACAAAAAAAATGACGTCATAAGACATTGCTTGTTCTTTAAATGACCGTTGGCCGATTAAATAGTTTTTCAATTATCGAGTTTGTCCTGAAGTTCAATTGATGCCATCATATCAACTCTTTGAATGAAGGGTGTTATTGTATGCCTGTTTCGATGCATGTTACAAATTAAATGTTAAATGCTACTCGTCTCGTGATCATAATGCGAGACGGTTCTAAAACGATTTTCAGTGAGTGTTGAGGAGCTTTGAGGCTTCCTAAAAAACTGGCTTTGTCGAAATATTTAAGCATATAAGTATGCCACTTACCAGGCCCACAATAAACCAAAACATTTGTTTTCGAACAAAACTTATTTTTATTTCCGTTGCATAGCTTGCAATGTATAGCTTGCTGTGTATGCAAATTGAAATGCTTGAGTGCGGAGGCATTTTTTAGCTAAAGCTACATGCTAGTATACATACATTATATAAAAGGGGTTTTGTTTATTTAGTTTATGGACTTGTGCTTAGTTACGACTGCTACTTAGGACATCTTGTCAGTGTAGGATGGCTCAAACAAAACAAAATGTGGCATAATGAAAGTAGAAACAGAAGTGTTTCACACGTTACACACACGTTACGGACACGTTACACTTGTTTTTTGGCTGACTTTTGAATAAGGTACACTGTTTTAGAACACGTTACACACGTTACATCAACTTTTTTTAAAAAAACAAATACATATCTTTTTATAAAAAAAAGTGTGTAACATGTGTAACGTGTCAAATTCCCTATAGATTTCTTAGAACATTAAATAAAACGTGTGTGTAACGTGTGCGTAACGTGTGTGTAACGTGTGCAATGACATCCCTAAGTTTAAAATTACTTATTATAGTTCTCTCATAAGAACAAGGTCTGCAAAATGGACAGCTTCGTATCTTGAATCGTGTAAATCTTTGCGTATGTCTGCTGCGACACGCCATTTTTTTTACAGTGAATGAACTAACATCAGCTGGCAACTTGGGTATTTGACGGATAAGAGGACACTTATTTGTTTTAGTTAGTCTGGGTAGATTTCCCTTTTTTGTGGATCTTGTGGTGAGTTGCCAGACAGAATAGGTAGCTTTCTTAGCATGTGAATAAATACTTGACTGCTAATGTTCTTTGTTTACATTGGAAAGAAAACGTTTCTTTCAAGAAGAGAGGTTTTCCGGGAAAGAATGATACGAAAATTATGTCCATATGATCGAAACAAGTTACTTATATGAAGAACTGTTTAGGTTTTCCAACAAAAAGAAGATCCACATGTGCAAAGCCAAACTGTCACAACTAAGTCCGCCATTACGGATATTTCGAAAACTGTTTATCACTGCAATTTTAATGTCAATGGTAGTTTACAGAACCAAAATTCAAAGGCCTATCACACACGGTTGCCAAGCAATCAAGCATTTCAGTTTGCAATTTTCAAACAACCCTCCACAAAATATATTGGGAAAACTTAAAATATTGGTTTTTAAAGGAAAAATGCCCCTGCAAGTTAATAAGCCAGGTCCCCCCTGCCCCCCAAATTCAATGTTGTTTATGTTGAAAGATCACAGAATGTTTCTGGGGTGAAGAAAAGTAGTCGGGGGCCTAGCAACACTTCATACAACATTGAGATCAGAGGGAAGGGGGTTTTTCCAAATATTTTGTGGGGGCTTGTAGGAATTCAATTCAATCTTTGTTTGCGATTAATCTATATATTCAAGTTTTTACAAGATGATGTATTTATGAATTTTTCTGTCCGAGTCGCCATAGCAATCAAAGCGTAAACATTAATGCACGAAGTTTATAAAAAACATTTCTAGCACAATAAAAATAAAGAGTTTGTTTAATGGACCAATCAAATTGCCTGTTCACATTTTGCGGATGAGGGGAATTCCTAAAGTCTTCCAGCACATTTATTACATGATTCCATTTTTCTTTTACTTCATTAGTGAGTTCCACAGTTTCAACTAGAAATTATGGAAAAAATCAAATATTAATATAACAAAATGGATGAAACTTCGTGTGATATTGGTTCATTTCTTGTATTTGGGATACCACATATGGTTGGGGGTTAGTTTGGGACACATCCTCGATAAATTTGAAGAACAGTATCCAGATAAATGGCGTGTGATAGTGGCAGGAGGAATTGTTTCTCTTCCATTTGTTGCAAGTCAAGTTTTATTAGGATCTCTCGCAATTTGAAAAAGTATGTTAAATAGTTTATTTATTTATTCTTTTAAAACGTATCAACACGATGTGGTTCCTATTTCGTTCCTTTCTTCACACCATACTCGAACGTCATTTAATTAGGATTAACAAAGTTTATTGTGATACGCCCTTCTACAGGGTGTCTTGATTAGAATATTATACTTGACTCGAGCCTAAATATTTTTACGTTTTTATAATAAATCAACTTGAAAACATTCGCTCGCCTTGATTATCTTCAGTAGACACTGAAAATGCAGTTTTCAATCCGCCTGTTTTGACTCAGTAAAACAATTTGAGGATAAGCATTGGCCAATTCGTTATCGAAAAGGAAACATATAATGTATGATAGTGTCTCCCAGAAGAGAATTTGATCTTCCATCACGACGGATAAACATTTCAAAATTCAAAGTGACAAACTGCATTTTAGCAAAACAAAATAAATGAAAAAACCAAAAGACAAAAGCATGGTTCTTCCACTGATAAATGTTGTGTCGATCTTACATTTAGGTGGAAGAAAGTGGTTGGCATGAAGTATATACACTGGACAATGTTATTTTTTATCATCTTTTCACTTGGGCCTAACGGAATGGCTCTTCATCATGAATATAATTGTGTCAATCCAAAATTAAATTCAACTATGCGTGGTACCAAATGCGTTAAGAATAGTAGTGCTGAATCGTCGTGTTTTGTAAGTTAAGCATGTTCCATGTAGAAAATTACACTGTTTTTAAATCTTCATAAAAACAACTGCTACTTCCTAAGGAGTAGTCACAATGAATCAAGAAAAAAGAAAAAAACCAACAGAAGTTCAAAACTGCCAAAAAATAAAATGTTTAAGCTTTGTTTTTTCATTACATTTGCTTTCAGGATTTGAAGATACCGGACGAAAGTTATGTCATGTTTCAAGTGGCATTGCCACTTCTGGCTTTCACCTATCTTTTCTATCCCTTCCCTGTGGATGACGATGCTGAGACCTGGGACTACTTGGTTTTAGGAATCGAATTTGTTCATGCTTTTGATATGATGGACCTTATGTCAGATATTGGTTGCATACAAACATACGGAGATGGTTGGTTCGTCCTCTTCTTTAATGTATAATCAGCCATGATTATAAATTCGTGGATACATCAAATTGTTTTGATACCGAAACTTTTCAAACAGAATTTTCGGTGAAATAATTTTAAGTGATACATTTTAAGTAACATTTTTTGATATTTCGCCGTTAACATTCCAGTTTTTAAATCATTTTCCTCAATATTTGTTATAATTCACTCTTAATGCTACGATAATGTATAAAAATTGCATTAAACCATACTTTCCAAACAAGATTCCTTTTTTGACACGATCGCATCTTCAACACATGCATGTACATAAAGAACGCATAGAACAGCAAAAAGATTTTGCATTTCATGTGAAGTCAAAACGACTACACTACGAACACTTATACATTCATTATGAATGTTTTAATCTTCTGCTATAAACGCTTGCTGTACGCTGTACACGTAAATATAATATGCAATCGTTTAAGCGTTCTGAACACGTCTATTACCCATTCAAAGAACCCTGCAAAGATGTTATTGAAATAACGAAATATTAAAAATTGTTCACGAAAATTTAGTACCAAAAGTCATTTCACTGAAAGTTTTGACCGAAAGGTTTCCTATTTGGTATTGATATAGAAAGAATGTTTTGTTTGTTATTAATTCTGTTTCAGGGTTACTGTGCTAAAATTTATACTACATTTAGCTTTAGCTAAAAGTGCCCCCGCGCTCAAGCATTCCAATTTGTATAGACAGCAAGCTATACATTAACAACGAAAACAAAAACAAGTTTTTGTCCGAAAAAAAATGTTTTGGTTGATTTGGGACCTGATATGAGGCAAAATTATTTGCTTAAATATTTCTACAAATTTAGTTTTTTAGGGAGCCTGCCGGCATTTCAAAACCAACTTGCAATATGCAAATCAAATAGATCTACACTTAAACAGATGAAAATATGCGAAAAACTTTATTACTTTATATTTCTGATGCTAATATACCTTTCAAAATGTGTAAAAAAGTCTTAACAAGTAATATCAGAAAGTATTTGCTACAAACAAAAGCAATGTGTGAACTACAACCATGGATACGTATTTTATAATTAAAATAAGATTCGTTAAAGAAATTCTGTAAGAGCCAAAAGAAAAAAAACAAACTTTTTCCCCCCAAAAAAAGCGAAAAATCTATTAGAAATCTGTGTTTCAAACTTTGATTTAAAACAAAAAATAGCCAAGCTTACATAAAAAAACAAGAAAAAAATACAAGAAGGTTTTATTAATCATGATCACAATTTGCAATACACGCTTTTTTTATATAAGAACAATTTTATAAGAACACGAGCCTCAGATTTAGCCAAAAAATAAGAACAAAATAAGAACAACTTGAGGCTCTAATCAATGTTTCAAAAATTAAGAACATTTTAAGCCTGAATTTTGTTGTAAAAGAAGAACAACTCATGATGTGAATTCTCTCAATGTCAAATGGTTTAGAAAATTATTGCGTTTTCACCTTCAATAAAATGTGGGAAATATATTAATGATGGCGCCACTTGTGGCCTGCTTAAAAACTTACATACTCATGTTGGTTCATTACCGAACAGCAACCATACTTTTGACCAGTTGTTTTTAAAAACGTTTTTATTTATTTTACTGGAAGTTCCATAAATAAGAACAAAATGAGACTGAAATTTGAAACTGTGTTCTTAAAACTAAGAACAAAATAAGAACAATTCAGGCTGAAAAAGCCTCATAAAATAAGAACAGCCAGCCTCAGGTCACATTTCACTGGTTCTTAAAAAGAAAAAGCGTGTATGGCTTTCTTGTTTACACAGAAATCCGATTAAAATCTTTTTAAGGCAAGTTCCGCCAAAAATCAGTGCATTAGATAAAATTATTGAATGAAAGATCTAGAGCTAAAACATTACAAAAATAAAATGTATGGTTGGCAAAATTTCGGATTTCAAGGTGTGCTTCAAAATCCTTGTCGTTCACTTCACTAAAACAACACAAAAGTAACATAAACAAGATGCCCTAACAGGCAAAAGGATTTCTGCAAAATCTGCTGAAAATTGAAAAGTGAAAGACCATGTGACTTGAAATGTGCAAGAGATTATATATATATGATTTCCAAAATAAAACATCACATTTCTAATCATGTACTCCCCAAGGCATTGTCAAAGGATAATTGACACTATCTGAGATTTATAATGTATATACTGCCAATAAACTGAATCACATTCTTTATTTTGCTAGTACGAAACAATATCAAGGATATATTGATCCTTGCAGATACCATAATGAATGAGCACATAACTCAAACTCTAAAAGATATGAATTTTTGAATTTGATAACTTGGTGTCAATCTTCCTAAATCACAAGCACGAAAAAGCACACAGATTTTGGTCTTGCAAAATACATCTACATAGACCAAAATAAACATATAACTGAAATCAGACATTTTTGTTTTAGTTTGATTAATAATATGACATACACTCACAAACATTCTTAATCTAAGTTGACATGGCCTGTTTATAAAAATTCTTTATATAAGAAATTTGAAAATAAGGTTGAATGACAACACAGCATTGCATTTCTGATTTCGTAGGCACCCAGGGCATTGCGAAAGTGTAATTAACACTGTGTGATGACATAAACATCCTTTATTTTCGGGGAACGAAATATTAAGCTTTTATTGATCTTTTTATATATCACAGTGATTTCGTATGTAAATCGTAGCTACTCTTTAAACATTTTATATGTACCAACAATCTCCTTAATTATGAATGGATTTCTGAATATTGAAAACACAAAAAGTAATAAAAAGATTTTGAAAGTATACTTATAGGTATGTATACTTATACTTATATGTATGCTCAAACACACACAAAAATTATATAACTGAAAGGAAAGTTTTGTATTGTTTTTTCATGTGCAGTGTTTTGAATTTACAGACAGTTGGAAGTTGTTTTAATTCGCTGATTCGGAAAACCATTCATAATAAGGGACATTATCGACATTGTATAATTTAAAAACTGATATAAAATATGAAAAACATTAAAACATCAAACATTAAAAGTAAGTGGTGCAGAGAGTAGACAAACATTTTTGATGTTGGAACTTAACAGGAAACTGAGCTGAGCTTAAGTATCCAGAGCATAAAAAGTATAACAGCCTATATACCAAACAAACAAAGATGTTTTCAGGCTTATAAAGAATTTCAAGACATGTTTCCACTAAAAACAAACAAATATATACCTTTTTGACTCTTCTGTTTACAAAACGTTGAGAATTTTGTTTTAGTTAGAAAAGAACGATCACAATTCAAGATAATTATAATCTTCTTCTATATATTTTTGTTTTTCATCTTACAAATCCACTTGTGTAAATCTAAAAGGGTTTCTTCCTCCACAGTTCTTCCCGTTGCACGGTGCTTTGGTTTCGTGTAACCACACGCACGAATTTTTAAAAAACCGCTAGGTTTGGACAGCAAGAAAAAGAACAGAAAGAAGAAAAACAAAGCTGCTTTTAATGTATTTCTTGCTTTCGCAGAAATCCAAAAACGTCTAAGCAATTTTACCATACGAACTTCCTAAATAACATAGTATAATATAATAATAAATTAGGAAACAAATACGACAAAACACTCTGTCTCCCACTTACAGTACCATGCTTTGAAACGGGAAAAAAACAAAGTCAGCTAATAATTGTATACCACCGTGTAACGTCAACACAAAATGTTGGAGGATGATGAAGATGATGATGATGATGAACAAAATCGGAAACTGACATTCGCCTATCTCGTGAAACTACTATGCACATTTACGATTTTGTAACAATCTATTTCAATATTATGCTGTAATTACTCGAATATTTAAGATATTGATTTTTAGGAGCGGCACTTGTTCGAGAAAGACGCTTTTTCACAAGCAAACCTCCTGAAACGTTTTTACTTTGTGTCATTGGAGATAGCACTATAAAATCATGACGAAAACGTAAGCTCAAATAACCTGTTACTATTAGGGATTGTTCACAAATGACGTCAACCATTTTCTCAAGATTACGCAATGTTTCTCTGATCAATCTCCATCTGTGCTTATTGTTTTACGTTCGTGCATCACGTGAGCGAAAAAACGGAACGGAGCCAACAAAAACAATACGGAAGGACTTTCCCACGCCATGACAGACCACATCAAGATCACATTCAGTGTAAACATTTTCATAAGAGACTTTTACTTAATTAGAAATATCAAGGTTCTGAAAATTGTCTTTGTCTTCAAGCTCACTCAACTCTGTTAAAAGACAATAACAAATTACTCTACATCTCCTGTTCTGATCTAAAATTAGAGTTTATATCATTGATATGTTGTTTCAGTTTTCAAAGCAAAATCCGTCTTCAGTAAAATACAATTTTGTTTCGGCCTTTCTGCTTTTCATTATCGGGCTAGATCTTCTATCACTCTAGAGCTACTCAAACAGGTGTGAAACATTGAAACCAGTTAGGAGTTATATTCTTAAAAGCAACATATGTTAACTTCAACTATTCTCGATTTTGTCAGAACCTCGTAGGCAATCAGAACATTAACTTTGTAGATTCTGGAGATTTTTTTTTGTTTTTATGTCAGAAAAAAATGCATGTTTCTCAAAGGAGGTTTTTCCACCATAGCCAAATTTATACTATATCATTATGTGTCTTGTGGCGTTCATTACTCATGAAAAGGACTATTCTTTTTTTTTTTCCATGCATATTTACTGGATGCTTTTCAAAATTCTATCTATTAGCTAATATTTTAAGAGCTTTTTTTTAAATATCAAGATGTTCTGACTATGGTCAACATTACCGAAATGAATTACTATTATTTTAAGGATAATCATCACCCCTTGCTGCATGTTTTCAGTTTTGATGTGGTTATTTTTTCATCAACAAAGTATATCTTTTTGAAAACCTAAAAGATTTACGAAAAACACTCGTTAAAATAGCCTTTCCTATTCTTTCAATTGCAAAATATTACGTCGTGATACCTCTATCGTAGGGGTTCCTGGAGGTATTTAAGGCCTAAACCCCCTGAAAAAATTATTTTGAGATAGGAAAGTTATTTCAAAACCTTTTATGCACGGTTTGTTAGGGTATAACCAAACTAAGAAAAATTTGAAATTTTTTTTGAAAAATGTCGTCATGGCGACCGACAATAATGGCGGATATCCAAAATATTGACATTACCCCGGCAGAAATTCAGAGCCAACCAATTGGAATTATGACTGAAAAATATGGCTATATGGCCACAAGATATAGGTCTACAAAATAAATGGAACAGATTTTGTATAATTTGTTTCATTTTGGTGCACCAGTGCACGAAAGTATGCCTAAAAATTTAGGCGAAAATTTGACAGTTGAGAGGTCCATAAAAAAAAATTGAGGCAAGATACAGGAAATCTGTTTCGTTTATTTTGTAGAGCTTCAAAAGATGAACTTTCAGTCAAAATTTCAGGTCAATTGCATTATCCGTTCTTAAGATATCCTTGCCGGGAGATCAAAAAAGTACGTTTTGGGATATTGCGGTTTTAAGTTAGAAATGAGATAAATTATTTCACTAAATCAGTTTTATAGCCTTTAAAACCTAGAAAATAGATGATTTAAGACTAAAAAATAATATAACAAAAGAAGCAAATCCTAAGAGCAAAAATATCTCCATCTCCGTATAGGGTTGAGTATCTCAACTTGCGTTTTTCTATTGAGCGTTCAAATATACGTTTTGCTCCCTCAACCTCCATCCCGTTGGCAGAACCTGTATAGTTGTAACTACAGGTGTGGTTTACCTTCCAGAGATCATATTTAGCTGGATCGGTCTGTCTAAGCTTTTCCTTCAATGTACACCCTTTGCAATATCGAGACATCGGCTCTACGTCCAAAATTTTACCCGTTTCCATAGAAATCGCAGCCGTACAACCACTAAGCGAAGAGTGTCCTCTGCGTTGCCATGTACCGTCATGAGAAATAGCTGTATCTACTGTACCATCATCATCACCACTTTCTAGGGCTTTGGCTCTAATTTCATTTGCACAGTCCATCATTGTTTCCTCCGCAACTTCTTTTGATACTTCGGAAAAATGTTTTGCAAGCTTATCGTAATTATTTGCGGTCATCGGTTTCGGCATATCCATAAGCGTACATAAAGTTGTGACACCAGAGTACCCTTGGCCACATGACCTCATGGTATAAACAATCCTTTTATTGACATCAAAAGAATGGTCAGTGTGTTGTTTTGAGGTGTAAAAGTCATTTTTATATTCACATTTGCTGCAAAACACGTACAGCGACGACGCAAGCCCCTTCTTCTGGCTGACGTTCTCTTTTAATTTCAGTTTCTTTTCCTTGCATTCAGGACAGACTAGATTAGAGATAACACTGTTCATTATTTCAAGATCCATAAACCTATATCCTGTTACTGGAGCTGTTGACATTGGAGTTTCTGAAACAAGATTCTCCAACTTTTTGTGCGATATTGTTTCAGTGGCATCGGCGGAACCACATGGTGTGTGTAATGTTGGTACTGGACGAGGTGGTGTATTTACAATATTTACAGCAGGTGGAGTATTTACAGTATTCACAGAGTCTTCAGAATCATCATTGATTGGTTCTTTTGAAAGCTTCTTGATGTTGAACCCCTTTCTTTTCTTACGTCTGATGGTACTCTGCTTCACTCTGTCTGTTTTTGTCATCTTTCTACTTTGACTTTCGCCTCTGAAATGAGTTTGTGTCAACAGTGCAGTAAACCTCACTATTCCACGGAACAGGCAAGAGCATTGTAGACATTTTTCACGCCACCCTGGGGTGGTATTTAAGGATTCACAGGGTAAAACAAAGAGCCAAATATTGTTGCTAAGGGCGTTGTTAAGGAGTTTAAAATCTAGTAGGTCCTAAAGAAAGCAGAATTGTGGAAAATAGAAGGTCGGAGGCGATTTCTAAGTTTGATATTCGAAATCTACACTAAATTTTGGTTCGGAAACAGTTGTTTTTGAAATTTTGAAATAAATTGATTTTTTTTGGGGGGGGGGGGGGGGGGGGGGGGGGGGGTTTACGCCTTAAAGACGGAGAAACACTTTTTGAGAAAACGTCTTCCAAAGAAATTTCATTTTGCGATCGCTTTAATAAACAACATTACAAAAGAAACAATATCTCGCATTTGCTTTACGTCTATTGTAAAAAGAGATCGATCACAGTTCTTGTAACATGCTAAATAGGTTCTGTAAACAAATTGCAATAAACATGAAATGAAATGGCACTAAACTTAAAACATTGTACCAAATAATAATTTTTTATAGCATCATATGTACATTTTCAGAAAGCTCTCTGAAAACTTTATTTTCTACGAAATAAAAAAAATTGATTTTTTTACTGTCATAACCTTTTCATGAGTAATGAACGAACGCTTTAAATAAACGTGACCACTCCTTCAACGGTTGCTTTTTGTGCTATCGTCAATTTATCAGCTGAAATATAAACTAAGGTGACCGTGACTGATGGACATGACTGGCGGACAGAAAAATGTCATTTGATATCAACTCAAAATTTCTTCACAAAGAAAATACGATTGTTCCACGATCAATTCCAATCTTTCGTTTTGAAACGTCTAGTCGGCAAAATCGTCAAAAACCACTTTTATTGATATTGCGTGTACATTTCTAAAGAAATGCACTCCTTCGCAGAGATTTTTTAATAAATGTGCCGGCTGGGATGCTTATAGCACAATTATCAACTGATTTTCAATTTGTCTGTCACGAATTTCAAGGAACATACTTGAAGACCGTTATATAGTTTTATAAAATGTTGCAAGTCATTTTATAAAATGTTGCAAGTCATTTTTTAGCATAGAAGTTAAAGCTACTTTGACATTTTTTCTGACACACAACCAGCATGCAAACGGCTTACTTTCATGTTTGTCCGTCACATTTTCATTCAGAAAAGTACTTCTCGTAATACCATTATTCACATAACTGGCAGTCAAGCTATTTTTTAACAATAGAACGTTTCATTTTGTGAAAGAACAATCATCACAAAGCTTCGCTCATCTCACAAAGAAGCAGGACCAAGTATAATTTGGTTGTAAATCAAAGTTTTTTACCTGTACGATATCCTCTTCTAAGCTCTTCACTTCTTCTCGCCAAACCACCTCTAGGAGGAAATCGCGTAGCTGAACCTTTATTCATACCAGTGATTTTCTATCTTTTGTGATATAAAACCTAGGACGATATAATGATACTCCTACATAAAACTCATCAAAAATTCGACATCAATCGTCTGACGAAACTATTCAATATGTCATAGTTATTTATTTATGTTAATTTAACAACAGAAATGTTATTCCGGGAATTCGATCGTATATTGAATTGTGATTGGTCTATTTGTTCAGAATAACCATGGTAACTATAAAGTACAAAAATAACACAAAGGAGAAGTTTTATACTCATACAAATTCTCTCTCCAATGTCGGGCCAAAAAAATGCACGGTAAACATGTAACTGAATAAAAATAAACATTCTTAAGATGTACCAATCAAATCCTTTCACGTGTTCGGGAATTTCCGCAGATGAGGGGAATTCCTAATTTCTTGCAATATAAACGCTTGAAGGACATAATTTCAACTTAATTTCAACTGGGAAAGATGGGACAGCCAGATACTGAAATAACAAACTGTATTCGTGTGGTAGTAGTCCATTGTTTTTATGCAGGATACAACATATGGTTGTGGGTTAGCTTGGGACTCATCCTCGATAAATTTCCTGAACAGTATCCAGATAAACGGCATGTGATAGTGGCAGGAGTACTTTTTTCTCTTGTTTTCGTTGCAACTCAAGCTTCATTGGGATATCTCGCGATATGGAAAAAGTATGTTAAATAGTTTCTTTATTTGTCCGTTGTTTATTTGTTCAAACGTATCAATATGATGCGGTTCCTAATATTCCGTTGCTTTCTTCAAACTAAACTTATTCAGAAATTGTCACAACACAAAACTGGTTTTACACTCAAATTCAAAATGCCAAACTGAATTTTAGCAAAACAAAATAAATGAAAAAACCAAAAGACAAAAGTATGGTTCTTCCACTGATAAATTGTGTTTTAATCTTACATTTAGGTGGAAGAAGGTGGTTGACATGAAGTATATACACTGGACAATGTTATTTTTTATCATCTTTTCACTTGGGCCTTACGGAATGGCTCTTCATCATGAATATCAGTATGTCAATCCAAAAATGCATTCAACATTGAACGTTACCACAAACGTTGGGAGTAATAGTGCTGAATCATCGTGTTTGGTAAGCATATTCTGTGTAAAAAGCAACACCTTTTCTCAATTCTTGTAAAATCAACTAACACTTCTTTAGGAGTAATTTGCACTTGGCCACAACAGATCAAGAGATAAAACACAAAACATAAAAAAAGTACTTTAGTATTTACAATAAATAAAATGTTTCAAATTTGTTCCTCTATTATATTTGCTTTCAGGATTTGAAGATACCGAACGAAAGTTATGTCATGTTTCAAGTGGCTTTACCGCTTCTAGCTTTCACCTATCTTTTCTATCCCTTCCCTGTGGATGACGATGCCAAGACTTGGGACTACTTAGTTTTAGGGATCGAATTTGTTGATGCTTTCGATATGATGGACCTTATTTCAGATATTGGTTGTATACAAACATACGGAGATGGTTGGTTCATCCTATTCTTTATTGCATTGGCGCTATCGGTAGTTCTTATGGCATTCCCAAAAGGCTTGGATAAAGATAATCATGAATGGCAACGATTGGTTAAAACGTTGATGACATGGGTTTCAACAGATGTGTTATTTTGTGTTCTAAGAATAGTGGTTATGGCGAAAGAAGGTACCGTGCAAATAGGTTTCAACTTCTTGTTAAAGAATTTTATTATGGTGATAATACGATTCTTGATGATTGTCATTGCCGGACGGAGACAACCTGAGATGACCTGATGATACATGATACAGCAGAGTCCCAATAACTCGAACATTTGATGCCTTGAACGCCCAGTAACATGAGCTGCTTAGGTATTCTCCTGTCTAATACTGTCCCATATAAAACTATGGAAAATTCGAATATCAGGTCATATTGGTTTGCATAAAAAGAACTTGTAACTATATTTTTTATCTGATATAACATTATATTTACATAAAATACCATGGCTTGAAGACTTGAAGGCGTTTCACGATTTCTGCACTAGTTTCGGAAATGCTACAACACGATCCATGAAACAAGCAAATGATTAAGGATTAATTGATTGAAAATTTTAAAGATTCGGAATACGTGCTAGTTATCTCCATTAAACATTGTGCTAAACGCCACTCTATGATAAACGCCGCATCTTGAAAAAGCGGCGTTTATTAGAAAACAGGCTAAAAAAGAAATAGTTTAAATAGTTTAATAGTTTTATTTGTTTGCTATCAACAAATTCTTCTACGTTTGCATGAAATTTAATTGATTTGTAATTAATTGCGAGGAACATTCAAACCAAATTCTCATATTTTTAAAAAATGCAACAAGCATGATGAATTCAATCGGTAACTGTCCCACTAGAATTTTCTTGTCTGACATTCCAATCCCATAAAAAGAATTCATCTTGTCCAACTGGTGCTGATTTATTGAAACAGGCAACGGAAGCACTGGATTAAGATAAATCTTCTGAAAATCCTTTTCAAATTTTCGAGTCTGACGTCAGCGAAAGCTGTGAAAGTTTTCATTTCCTAGAAGGAAATGGCGACAGTGTTATTCTTTTTTTTATCATTCTTTTGATATTCATATTCGTTGACATTTTCGTATAATGTGAACATATCTTTTGTGTAAAACATTTTTATGACATTCATATTCGTTGACATTTTCGTATAATGTGAACATATCTTTTGTGTAAAACATTTTCATGACATCTTTTGTAACGTATTTTAGAAAAAGAAAACATTGTTGTTTAAAGTCTGTTTTCATCTCATTCTTCATTTTGTAATAAACGCCGCCCTCTAATGAACGCCCCCTTCTATTAAACGCCGCATACAAATGTTTTAATTTGTAATAAACGCCGCGGCGTTTAATAAAGGAAATACGGTAAGTCAGTAATATGTAAATCCGAAATAAGCAGGTTTGAATTGTACGCTGTGCTGATTTATATGGAAATTGAAGAACGTTCGAAATTTGGTCAAAATTTTGACAATTTTGGTCAATGGTGAAAAGAGGTGAAGAGGTGAAAAGAGGAGAAGAAACTGGGCATTTTAAATACTTTGTTTCTTTACGGTTGTTCTAAAGTCAAAGTGTTTGCTGGGTGTAGAAAAATGTTTGAAAATTTGAAAATCAGGAAATGAACCGGTATAATCCTTATGGGTTCAAAGGCATCATATCTTTATATTAATACTCGATTCTCTGTCTGTCTGTCTGTCTGTTGTTTGTTTGTCTGTCTGCCACACAAAATGGTAGATGTGAGCTGTGAGAGAAAGTATATCTTTTTTGGCACGCGACCTCAGTAGGAAAACAATGTATTGCATCCCAAACCGAACGAGACGTTTTGACTGGGAAACACTGTTGACTAGGCTTTGAAAAAAATACATTAACTTGATACAAAAAACGAAAAGATTAAACATTTTCGGCATGGCACACCAGAGATTGCATCGACTGACTGCACACTGGCCTTTCGGCAAGTCAACTACTAGTTGCAAGTCGGCGGGCAGAAGAACCAACCATTTCGGATGGAAGCCCAGGGACTCAAAACTCTCGGTTACTTACTTACTTACTTACTTACTTACTTACAGGTTCGAGTCCACCTCAGGCCGAACACAAATTGTGCGAGCTACTGATAGGGATCGAGGTCTGTGACCACCTGTCACTAAACGCTGGACAAAAATCTAAACTTCTATCCATAACAAACCGTGCTGAAAAAATCACTAACAGAAAAGTACCGGACATAACCAAACAAATTGAAAAGCAATCTGTTATACAAGTAAGGAAATTTATGGAAGGATTGACCACAGAAGATTTTGAAAAGTATTTTATCATGAGAAATCATTCAATATCTACACGTAATAATGGCTTTTTATTGCATGCTCCTAAAGTGAAACTGGAGTTCGCCAAAATTGGCTTTTTCTCAATGGGTGTAAAAAACTATAACTCCTTGCCCATTGAGATCAGGCGAGCTGAGACTTTTTCTCACTTTAAGAAATTATGTCAAGAACATTTCTAGTGATTTGCTACAGCCTTTCTGCTTCATCTAAACCTACTTCGTTCCTTTTTGAGTCGGTCGATTCAGAGAATTTTTTGTCTTTGCTTCTCGTATTAATATTTCTATATCTACATTTATTTTTACTTAGTTTTTAAAACTTTTATCATTTGTATTATAAATTGCTAAATTTTTTACTAATTTTTTACTAATATTTGCAGGACACATTTTAATAGCAGTGATTTATCACTGACAATGTTTTATCCTGGTTAAATATTCATTATAAATAAATAAATTATAAATAAATAAATAAAAGATACAGACGATGGTTTGATGAAAAAATTGGGCACAATTTTCTTTTGGGACGGGTCTGTGATGTCATCAAAATCTTTTACCGACGATATCTCTGTAATAGTTGGTCGTAGCAACACGATCCAATACATTTTTTTTGATCAGTTTTTTGGCCTCTACAACATGGATTCACTTTCTGTTGCGAATTTCTAAATTTAACTCTTTGGGTGATGGACGGCTAGTTAATCTATTATTCTGACATGCCAATAGTTACAGTACACTCTTTTTTATCAGAAAAAACTTCATAGGAAAGTTGAGGTTCAGATCAGAAAATGGAAACAAAATAAGAATAAGCTGAGGATAGATCCAAGATCAAGATGCAAATACTGGAAGTAACGTTTCACAGAAAACATTAGTCTGTCTAGTGCTTTATGTTAATGAGTGCCATGATACTGGGTGCGAAGCCATCTTTCACGCCATGCTTCCAATCTATAACCAAGAGCTAACAGTTCTGATAATGAGTAGATGGATTTGGGGTTAAACTAATATCAGATGGGTTGAAACGCCTTGCTGACTCCCTATTTAGCAAGAGTGAATGTGGTGCCAAAACGCAAGGTGAAAAGGTGAATTTGTACAAGAAGGGTGGTTTTATCTGCAATTAACATAACAGCATATCTGACATCACAACAAACCTATTAGAGAAAATATGAAAAGTTCGTTTTGCACCACATCTACAACCAACCGAGTGTTCGAATACTTTCAAGCTAATGAGCTGAGCCACTTTTTAGTTTGTGTGCTGCTCCTGAAATTTTCACACGAAATTCAGAAAAGAAAACCAATGAATAGCTGTATGGAGAAGTGATATGCAAGAAAATAGTTGTATTTTCTCGGATAGAAGCTGCCCTAAAATGTAAACTGAAGGTTATATATAATGTAATGGTTTCTGGTGGAATATTTAAGGGATACTATTATCAGAGAGCGTCATGCCTAAAAAATTTAATCAAAGGGGAAAATTATAAAAAGAAAACTATAGGGAATGGAACTTTTTGTGAGAATACGGTAAAAAGAAGCCTCCCTCAAATAAAAAGAGCGCTTTGGGAAATACAGTTTACGCTCGATAAGTGAAACCCCGCATAAGTGGAACTTTCAATAAGTGGAACCATTATTTTGGTCCAATGAGAGACATATTTAGTCGCGTTAAGTGGAACCTATTTCGAAAATAATTAAAGAACGTTCGAATTGCGCGTTCGAATTTTCATGGCAAAAGATTCGAATTCTACAACAAAAAAATGCAAACCTACATTGTTTCTCACATTTTAAAAATGGCAGCGGTGCAGACAGCCAAGCGAAGGCTTGATTACAGTAAGTTTTATAGATAAATACAAGGCATTGAAAGAAATCGAAGGAGGTCAAACTTGTATAGCTACGGCAAAGAAGTATGGTATTGCGAAAAATACAATTCACATTTTTTAGTTAAAAAAGAAAACATGAAAACGAAAAAAAAAAAAAAGAAAAGAAAGAAAAGATTATTTTTCTTGTGGAGTTTAGAAATAAGAAACAGAAGAAAGATTCAAATGTGTTTTGTTAGGCATACTTTGTTTTTTACTTTCCACTTATCGAGTGCAGACTGTAAAATTAAATGGAAGCCGATAGATGGATTTCTAAGAACTTGAAAATATTTGCAATTTTCCCCATGTGTGTGCTACAATGTATAATGCGATGCTGTATCTTTTTAGAAGCCGACTCCATTGAGAAAAGATGTCAAAAGATGTCATTTTCAAGTCAAAGGAAATCAGTTTGTATACGCATAGAGATTTGGTTGCGTGTGCAGGGGTTCCTGTTGCTGTTGTTAATTGTTGCTTACAAGCAGTTAGTTTTTAGTTTAGTAGCAGGGACGTAGAATTAGGGGGGGCTTGGGGGCTTTAGCCCCCCCAACTTTTTTGTCAAGCATAGTTGATTTTTTTTTTATATTTCTTTTTTCTACTCACAACTCATCAAAAGATCTCCAACGGCAATGACATTAGCACTCCCATCCTTTCGTAATAACAAGTATGTGATAAAACAAAGAAACTGGAGCTACTGCCATCAGTTTTTAAAGAACCTTTAACAATGCATAATGTGTTTAAACAAGCAAGGGAAATGAGCTCAAGTAAGAGGAACCTTATCAGTCAGGTGGTTATCCTCATGAAACTTATCATGGTAGCACCAGCAACAAATGCCGAGAGCGAAAGAATCTTTTCTGCCATGAAACGAGTTAAGACATATTTACGTAACAAGATGACGAACGAACGGATGAACAATTTAATGATCATGCACGTTCACAAAGATCGACTAAATGATCTGGATTTTCTTGAAATCGGCAACAACTTTGTGAGTGCCAATCAAAGGAGGAGAAACAAATTCGGTATTTTAAACAATTTAGATTAGGTAAAGTCCCTGGAATTACATCTACAAGAGAATGTACAATGCAAATCGATGTTTGAATCACAGCCTAACATAATACATGTATTGTAGCTAATTTTTATTTTATGGTCAAAGTGAATACATACAAAAAATAAAACATTTTTCTAGTCCTTTACCTGTCAAATTAGCGAAAGTAGCTCCAAATACCGGTGAAAATAAGTTCAAAAAACATAGGTTTAAGTATGAAAACTCTTGATTTTCAGTGCTCAAATAAGCAATCTAGGGGTTGTAAAATTGAAAAATTTTCTTGGTCCCTCGGCCCCAACCATAGTGGGGCCTCCTTAGATACTAAACATGTTCAGCCCCCCCAACTCAAAACACTTTGCTACGTCCCTGAGTAGTTAATTTTGAAGTTTCTTAGAACAACCCCCATCCAGCTGTCTAGTTTGTTAATACTTTTTGCAATCGAGACTTGGTTGCTTATAAAAAGAGTGTACAATGCTAAAGACAGTCAATTTGAGAAATGGGAATTATAAGCTTGTAAGCTTATACTAAATAGTATTTATCATGCTATTGCTTCACAACCATTTTATAAACAAAAACTTTAGATAATCCGTTTACACTAATTATTTTCTAGGGATTCCTAATTACAACGCATATTGATAGCTACAAAAAACTATGTTATGTGTGCTGAGTTCTTACCATTTTCCATAGGCGTATTCAGAGCTAGTCAAAAAAAATGTGGCGAAGTTCAACATTGTAATATTTCTTTTCAGTCTTAAGTTACCTGCACGTTTTTCTCCTCCACAAATTTTGACTGAGCTCTAGCAACGACTTTGATTTTTGGATCTTAGGTTTAGTGTTTCAATCATTTAAAGATAATGAACTGATATAGAAATACAGATCTGGTTGTTGAACTGTGATGATGTCAGCAGTGGGAATCGGAAATTAGAACAATTCGCAATCGGTTCGCAATCGGTTTGACTTAGATAGCTCTAATTAAACATTTCTAATTAAACTGTTCATTATCTTTAAGTTATGGCAGATTGATTTACGTTTTAGGTGTCAGAAACTCAGAAGAAAGAATCAAGTCCTTCCTTTCCTTTCTTTTGAACAATGTAATGTCAAAGTCTTGGAAAAAGGAAGCTCAAAAAGTGATAATTCATAAAAAGGAAAACGTTTTTTTGCCATCTTTTTCCCTTTTTCAATGGTTTTCAAAGTAAAGAAGTGCATTCAATCTGTGAGTGGATGCAAAATTGACTTCCCATATAACAGGGAATAGCATTGATTAGATAATATTGTGCGTTTGGTACGAAGTCGCCCATAGTTAACTTTATTAAAAGATAACTCGAATAAACTGTCAAAAATACAAAATAACTCGAACAAAGTGCTAATATTACAAAATAACTCGCATAAAGTGGCAAAATTTCTCGGTAATTTAAAGTCTTAAATTTCTTAATTGTTCTGGATCCAAATTGAACAAATTGTTGGCTTCTTGCGAGTATGCAGCATACGAAGAACCATCCATCTCACCAGCATGATGATTACCAGCAGCTAGCGCATGGTTCTTGCACCACACCCTGGACATGTGCTTGTCTCTGTAGCACCACCACATTCTCCGATAGCATAGAAATGTCCGTTCGGACATTTGAACCAATGACCTTTACCAAGTCCAACTGCTGTAGCGATTTCTACTAGTTCTTTCTCTGGTAGTCCATTGACGGAATATTTCTTAATAAAATTCTCCAGTTGCTTCTTGATGACACCAAAATCCTTTCTCAAAATTTTCTGAGAACGTTGAAGGACTTCTTGCATTTTTGCCAATACTTGTCCGTCTTTTTGGGACCATTTACATATTCCTTTTCTTATTTTTTCTATGCAAACAGTGAGATTAAAATGACTTCGAATACGATCCAATTCGAGTAGGTAGTCTTTTAGTTGTTGGTCACTCAATCGTTTTTGATGTGTGACGAAATGTTCCAAGTCAGCATTGTCTCTCCAAACCAGATCCATGTCTGCACTTCCAATAATGCGATGGCGGAAGCCTTCCAATTTCAAGTTCCAAACCCCCTTCAGAAGTTTAGCTTTATCATGAACAATGGAAACATCGTGACGTGATTTCAATGAAAGTAATTTTTTATCAACCATGGATAGAAAGTTTTTCCTTTTGTTTCTAACTTCTCGCATTTCTTCATCTTCACACAACTTCATCATAGAAAACTCATTTTCAAAAGCCAATAGTATTTCTCTAAAGAAAACGTGTCCTGTCGCTTTAGAAATTGCAGTCATCATGTTGCTGATCTCCACAAAAATTTTGTAGCATTCCTGTTTCATTGATGCTATATTACGATTTGATTCACAATTGTTGATTTGTAGTTTCATCTTATTGATATCTGACAACAGCCGTTTCACAACGTTTCCATAACGAAAACTCTTTCGAATGACCATCTTTGCACTTGGGGCATTCTTTTAATTTTACGTTCACATCTGGACTACGAAGATTCATCCAGTTGTCTAGACCATTTACTTCAAATTCATGACCACAGTCTTCTAATACCAGAAAACGTGCATTTTCGCCATCTTCACCGCCAAAGAAGATTTCCTTTACTGACTCTTCACTACATATGCGACATAGCTTCGGACACTTTTCCCCACATAAACCAACACATGGATGGTGACACCGCAATAGTTTTGAACATGGCTCATTACAAGGTTCACGATCACATAGCTCACCACAACGGCTTGAACATTGTTTGTGCTTGCACTTCCACAAACACTTTTCTCTACAAGGAGGGCAAACATCTCCACACTTATGTTTACATTGACTGTGATGGCATCTATTTTCACAACGCTTTGAACATGGCGGGCAATCGTTTGTACAAGGCTCCCTGCAGATATGAGAACAAATCAATATTCTGCCACATTTTTCAGAACATTCCATATGTAGCCGCCCATTTTTGCACCCGCCACACGTACCAGAACAAGAGTGTTGACAATTCAAGATTGCGTCACAAGGAGATTTACACCGCACGTTTTCCACGTCTGCATAACATGGCACGATTTGATAATGATCACAAGGCAGCAACCTCTTAATAGGTATGGTACATTTAGACTCATCACAATCACGACCACAAATTTGTAGACACTGATGACCACATTCTAACATTTGTTCACATCTAGCTTTACAAATGTACTTTTGAGGAGATTCGTGACACTGCATCTCTTGTATATGACTACAGGACGGTATCAGCTTTTCCACAATTGTTCTACAAGGTCCACATTCTTCGCCATGATGACATTGCTTCCTACTACGATGATTGAGAGAACATATTATTTTGTCGCATAATTGCAAGCAGATGTATTCGATGTGTTCAGGATCCCTTGGATGGCATGACATCCTGCAGACATGCCCACACTCCAGTCGGGTGTCACATGGTCTAGTGCAACCGCCCTCTGGAGCTTCATTGAAGTCAGATGCTGTCTTGGCAGTCATTTGAGTGTCTGGATGATTTTGGCAATACAAATGAAGTTCGGTATCCAAGCCACCCACCTGTTGAACAGCACCTATAATCTTCTTCCACAATCGGCTGTTTGCTTGCATTATTTCAAAATTTCCCATCACGAACAAACCATACTTTGCTCTCGACAATGCCACACATACTCTATTGTCTTCACTCAAGAATCCAATATTCCCTCTACCTTCGTTACGATTATTGCTACACACCAATGACAGAAGTATGATGTCATTCTCTTCACCCTGGTAATTATCAATCGCTGTCACACGAATTCCATCATATTTCGATTTTGGCATTTTGCTTTTGAGCTCGATTAATTGTCCAGAGTACCCTGTAAGGATGGTTATTTGGCTTGCATCGTATCCCTGCTGCAACAGATACAAAAACAATGATGCCATAAAACTAGCTTCGTGTGGGTTCGATTTCGATCTCGTGTCTAATGTTTCCCTTTCCTTTTCGCTATGATCAATGAACACGACGTTCTTGCTTATTCCGCTAATTTTTGGACAATTCAATACAGACGGATGATCACGCAAGTTTGGGTAGATGTGCTTTACCAATTTTGAGATATCAGGCTGCATTCGGTGCTGGATATTTAACGTATGACACTGCATACCATTGTTGACCATCCTTTGAAACAGAGACAGCTCCAGATGATAGCTTTTTGCCAGCTCATATGTTTCTGGATTCGGTTTCAACTGTTGGTGATCTCCGATTAGTATCAAATGTTCTATTCCAGAGTTTAAGGACGTCAAGACGTGAGCTTCGAGGACTTCTGCAGCTTCTTCAATGACAACGATCTTCGGCTTAATTCTTTCTAAAATGTCTCTATTTCTCGCTGCGCACGTCGTCGTCATGGCTATGATGTCGGCAGTTTTTAATACTTCTTCATCTTTGTGACTTTGCATCTCCTTTAATTGCAAACATTTTCTTTCGATATTTTCCATTGCTTCTCCATGAGCAACCTGACTTCCAATAATCAGTCTTCTTATCCAATTCTTGTAGAGCCTCCAACGATCTTCTAAGTTTAACTGTCATGGATCGACAACACTATCTGCTTCTCCATCTTCCATAGCTTGGTGAGCTTCAATACCTTTCCTCAGCCTGCCCATTCTGACATTCTTATTTGGAAGTACGTACTCAAACCCATCATTATTACGTATAATGTCGCGAAGTTTCTTCTCATTCTTTTTTTCGTGTTTTTTCTTTGTCTTTGTCTTCTCTTTAACCTCGTATATTGTGGTATCAGGAACATACCTGTCTGTGAGAACGTCTCCTTCACCTTCTACATCTATACCTTCATCAACTACTTCAATATCATGGTCTTCGTTGTTTTGATGTTCTTCCGTTTTATCTGCGTTTTCAGCATCAAGTTCTTTCTGTTGTGCTTCTGCATCGAGTAATTGACAATCAATCAGATCTTCAGGAACCATACTTATAATCTGAAGGTAGATTTCAAAAATAGATATTTTTAGCTTTCGGCATTGCTGGTCAAAAATGTTAAAATAATCGACGTGTTGCTTTTTCATGTAAACTTGAAGAGTGATGAATTGGACCAGTTTTCCTTTCAGGAGGCCATTTTGTATCTCAACCATTTCTTCGGTCATTTGTTGAAATAATTTGATTTCTTCTTCTAGTTCTTCATGTGCTCTCGCAATTGCTTTTCTGAAGTTCCTTGATCCCTTCTGTAATCTGCCATTCTGGCGGGCGTTTGCAAGTGAATACTGCTGAATATCTTCATTAGCTCTCCCACCGACTCTTATCACATTCTTATGTCCAATTTGAATTATCCCGTTTAAGAATTGATCTAAAGCGTGGTTTGTATAACAAACCATCAGCAATGGTGTATCTTCTTCCGCGTTCCAACAACCTTTGTTTCTTAATAACGCATCTGTTATTCTGATTCCAACATGTGTTTTGCCTGTACCAGGTGGACCTTGAATGACCACAAACTCTTTGGTCAATGCCAGTTTTACAGCATCTAGCTGAGATTTGTTCAATGATGTGTTTTGGTGAATTGGCCAAGATTTGTCGTTGAGAATTTCAATTAACTTATCTCCAGATGATATGTCCAAAGATGTTTCGAGATGATAAACTGGCCTGCGATACCTCCTCAAGTAAGCAGGCGCATCCACATCAGTATTTGCTTCCACTATGTATTTCGAGAGGGGAATTTTCTCAGCACTGAACTCTTTCATTCCATCCAGAACATGACGATATGCTTCGAAGAAAGCACTGCTTTCAACCTTAATCATCATCTGTTGGTTGCCTACATACTCTGCAAACTCCTGGTGTAGATGTTTTATATCAAGTACCCCACGTTCCAATTCTTTTGCGTCTCTATTAGCTACAGTTGCAAACACCATCGTTTGGAAGTTATCCTTGCTGAAGCAAAGCAAACTTCCATGAATTAATCTTCGAGAGTGTTGCCAGTTGATTCTTTTTGTGTTTTCAGTATCAAGTTGTATTCTGTGAATTACTCCATTCCGTGTAGGGAGCGGATAAAGGACATTTACATTGTTGTAGATCTTCAATCTATGCTTTCTTTTCTGCCAAGGGACGTCATTGATAATTTCTTGGATTCCTTCTCTCAGTGGTATGACCAAGTCTTCGCGCAACAAGCGAAACTGCACATCCAAATACTGTTCTCTGTTTGATTGGACGAAGATAGGACCTTTCTTGACGATGTATGTCATTTATTGTTGGGACCGTTGAGATTTGTCGGAAATCATCTGGTGGGGGTTCTTGAGGAAATTCAACTTCTGCTTTTCTTTTACTTTTTGTTGTTGCTTCAGTGCTTCTGACAAGGGCATTACGTCGTTGAAGCAATTTGGAAATCTAAGACAACATTTACACAACTTTTAACTCACCCTAATCTAATGTTTCTATTTCCATTTCTTAAGAAACTTAAGAAACCCCATCCCGAAGTAGTTTACCATAGCATTGGATCTAAGAGCATCTATTATAGAGAACATGCAATCCAAAAAAACTGTCTTTTTAGAATGAAAGGTAGAAAGGAAAACTTACATTTTCATTTTCCTCTGGCCTAAAGTTCACTAACATATCCAGGGGCATCTCAATGTAGTTTGATGGAAACAAATCAAAACATTGCTCAATGATTTTTGTCAGCCATTGTGTTATATTTTCAATCAGAACATCGTCACCAGTAACTCTCCAAACCTGCATGCTTGAACTAACATGACGCAATATAAATTGTGAACCAATAAGAAGCGTCAAAATTTCAGTTTTTATCTGCGATCTTTCCATCAAACAAACTTTATGGAATATTTTCAACAGCAGAAAGGTCCAGTCAGGTTTCAGAATCTCGTAATTCAATCCTCCTTTCAGCTCATTCTTGTATGCCATCAACTGAACAAGATGATCATCTTTAACATCCAATTCACTCAATTCCTCCAATAGTCTGGAAGTCATTCTCCCACGTATTTGTCCGTGATGGTTACCTTGAATAACATAGTGAAACACTGAGTCTTTACTGAAAATTCCATAACTAATTAGTCACCCCGTTCTCGTTATAGCACGGACGCTTCCATGTTATACCAGCAGTAACTTTTTTTCATGTGCTAGTAAAACTTGTTCTTATGATTTCAACAGGATGGTTTATATTTACAGAAAGAAATCAGGTTTTACCTGGCAAACTTTTTTTTTTGCTTTTCTTAACCTGAATGAGTTTCTTATGACGTGAAAATGAATTTTGTTAAAATGTTTTGAAAAACTTTAATTTGTCTGAAATTAACACTATTTGCCAATTTAAGCCTGCTGCTATTTACCTGAGAGACCACCAAAATGCGAATTATGTATATTTTTATGTGACTAAATAAATAGCGTTGTGGACTAAATCATGGTTCAGAAGGTTTTATTGAATGAATTTTCGTGTGACTAGTGTAAATTTTTGCATTTGCTAATGTAAAACCTTCTTGCCTTCATCAAACCATACAATCATCGCGTTGTTTGATTTTATGGTTTCGTATTTCTCGAATTGTTCTCCCTGCTTGACATTCTATTTTCCTTCATTGACTTAGTGGACTCCAACATTCCACGCATACACTATTTGTCGATGTAATGCCTTAAAGAATCATACTATTATTCGAACGGATTAATCAGGCTATCAGTACTATGGAATCCTTTAGTCGATAGCAATTAAAAAGTATCCATGGTAACTGACTAACAAGCAACAACGTGACGTTTGATTGGTGCTTTTTGTGATTGTGTAACGTCATATCCTTATGTTTTCAGAATGCCCGGATGAAAAATCATAGTATTTATTAATTGAAAGCAATTGAAGTATGGTTACAGAGGTTTTGATTAGTGATTTTGTTATTTGAAAGTAATGAGCTATAACAATGGGCTTCAAACTGCAGGAGGTTTCAAAAACGGATGCTAATAATCGAACAAAAGTGTATGGAAAAAGTTTCGATTAACTAAGTTTTGAAATCCGTTAACAGAAATTACTACCCAGACGATAAATCCTACAAAAGGAATTTATAAACAAAATATTTTCAAGTCTTTCTAATTCAGTCAATCTGATTATACAATGCTGTAGACTTCATCTTCAAAGAAGAACTAATTGATTGGACATCATTGTAAACCTCATCAATTTGATAGGACAATACTGTAAACCTCATCAACCTGCCTCTTATTTTAGCCTCATTCAAAGTTCCCATAAACCCAACATTATTTTCGACCCCTTGAATGTTCCAGTCATAAAGAAGTGAATGATTACTATTTTTCAATTGCAAAGGTTTTCTAGGCTATTTTTAGCTCTTCTTTGGTCTTTTCTAATCTGTCTTATATACAGGCATTTCATGTAACAGTCAAATGATTGGTCCATTTGGATAAAGAGTATTGTAATAAGACTGGGCATTGATTGATAGGATATTTACTTTTTCAAACAAATTTACCAACACAGTGAATGATATCAAAGTGAATTTGCATATTGTATTCAATGTCGTTTTAGTTTTTCCAGCTTAAGCAGTTCTTTTCAATGAAATGGTAAACTAACAAATTTCTCACCTCGAAATAAATTTGTGTCATTTCCACGGTTTCTTCCTCGTCCTCTCACATGATTGTGAGCTGTTCTTCCACCTCCCCTCCAATATCTTTGTCCTCTGCCTCGTCCATTGTCTTGTTCTTCCGTCATCAGGTTAACTGGTACATCACCAGGTGGTCCTCCTCTGAACTGTCTTCTTCGCGTCTGTCTTCCTCCTAACATGACTTTAAATTACCATGTATTCATAAAAGAAACACTTATTCGTCTTTCAATTTTTCTCTGTTTTCTCTACTATCAGATTTTCCTCTTTATCATGGGTTGGTATTTTTTGTCTGCAACGCATTAATAGTTTTACGAAGTTTTATTTTTCAAGATAGTTAACTGTTATAAATGGAACCGACAAACAAGTTGGCTTCTTCTCGCCATATCCTGTCTAAAATAGAAAACCTCGATCGTTTTTTTACATCGTCTCTGTGGATCTTCATTAGAATGTTTTTTCTCCTTCTGATTCAGTCTGACATTGTTCCTCATTTCTGTCGCATTAATAGTTTTATGAATAATAATTCATGCGTATTCATGCGTAATAAATACGTTTAACATTCGCTTAACATTCCTAGAAACGCTTTTGAAAATGATTTTGTCTGCTGAAAACAATTAAATAGAAATCAATATCCGTAGATGTTCCATGCTCACTGCATCATCCAATACAACGTCAACAATTTAGAAGATAAAAAGCAAAGTTAAAAAGCAAAGTTAAAAAACAAAACAAGTTTTATCTTCTATGTTTTACAATGGCAATTTTATCGAACATCATGTAATTTACATCCAACAATTTCAAACGATTTTTTTGGGTCTGTGAGCATTTTGTTAAGGCTCGTTTCCATTTAAGTGCATTTTCTGCTATAGCGTAAAAAACTGAAGAGCATTTTCATAGCGCATGGGCAACTTTCAAAAAATACCGCTGACCGAGAGAATTTATGCTCTTCAAGATTGCTCTTGAGTTTAGCGGCAACGTTGAATTCATTGTAGTTTTCGCGGCGTGTTTTTTCTCTCATGACTGGTAGCCAATCATTTTTCAGTATTTTGTAAACATTACGTAACTTTCTCGGAAAAGAACATCGGGAAGATTTTTTGATGATGATTTTGAAATTGAGGGAGCCACCCAAGAAAGTAATTCCTGAAGTCTTACTGTTGACATCTTGGAGGCCTTAAAAAATATTCTTGATCAAACAACATAAGATCTTTAACCAAAATTATGAACAGTCCCTTCGAACGTCTTTCTTGAAATATATTTCTCATCCATAGTTTCTTCGTTTTCGTAGTTTTGTATTTTTGTCTGCGACGTAAACATAAGATAAACAAAGCAGACACTTTTATGAAGTAGTAGTAATCTCTTCTTCACTGCAAACGACATGTTTAAAGAGATACGCTTATAAAAGAAAAGTGATGCTCAATGGAAATAAATTTTTATAAAGAGAAAAATGCTCTTGAGCTTTTTACGCCGCAGCGTAAAATGCAGTTAAATGGAAACGAGCCTTTACGCGATACCTCGCCCTTTCAAAGAGTTTTCAGCAAGTTTGATGATCCGCAATTGCTAAATAAACACCCTCTAAAATAAAAACTAAATGTTTTAGTGTATTCGACCAACTTAGAATGATCCTGGTCACCGTTCAACAAAAACAAGAAACGGTTGGGAATTTTATAAATTGCATTGGATAAAGACTTTACAAGAGGAGTACTTCTTGGGATACATGAATTCTTTTAAAAAGAATGCACGAAATTTGAACGAAAATATTACGACACAGATTTTATGTTGTGTCGTCATATCGTTCAATAATGAATGTGAAACATTCAATGTATGCGAAGCATTCATTCTTTACTTAGGCTTCAACTAAACGCATTCATGTTATAGTAGCAAAAGCATCTCATATATGAGTTTCTTATGTTGTCAAAATGAATTTGGATGGGTAAACTATTAGAAAGAATTGAATTCCCGCAGTCAGTTGAAATTGGAGATCCTATATGTCAGCACACAGAAAAGGTGCAAATACAGAACGATTAGAAATTTTTCTAAAATGTATGAAAAGAAACAATATTGTACGATCCTTAACAGTTTTCAAAAGTGTCTGAGAAAGATCAGGAATTTGGAAAAACAGTAGCTTTCAAAGCGTTTGACTTTACTCCACATGAGCTTTTAAAATTAACAGGGAAATATATGCCTTTGATATAAGCTTTTTCAATCATATTAAGAAAGATAGATACGAAAGAAAGTAGATACAAGACGAAATTAAGATCATTAATCAAGAAGTTTATTAGCTATTACTAACTTTTCAGGAGAAGAAGTTCAACACCACACGAGACCTCGCATAGGAATCTACTTTAATTGTCGACTTTACTGAAAAGACTAATTCTTTTAGACTTGATATTTATTTTTGTCATGTCGCAAGACTTTAGACCACGTGGTTTAGAATGCATTCGACTGAAGCCGTAGTTTCATGAAGGCCATGACCCTCAGGCTGTAAAGACGTCTTTTTTTCATCCAAGTTTAACTTTCTATACTCTGTCACACTTTGCCTAGCTTTGAAAGTTGATAAAGTCAGTTCCACCCTTGTTTTCATTTTTGACTCGTTCTCCTATCTGAAAAGATGATGCACTTATTTTTTTTAATAAGCAAGCAGTTTATATTAAAGTTAATCAACGAAGATATATAGAGCTTGTGATAGATGAACAGCGGTAAATTCACGCATGCATAAGAAATGTACTAACACGTCCGTATACTATTACTATGTACAGTCTTCTACAAGTTTTAATGTAATAGCATTCGGCGGGTTGATTGTTTGCCTATTATTGTGTATATAGTCGATGGAATGTAAACACAGGCGAAGAATTCAAACTTTTGATTTGATTTAGAAAGCAAGCCATGTGGAAATGTTGCTTGTATTCAAGATATCTCCGGCAAAGATTTTCAATTTCTATATATAAAGTTAGATCGTAGTCAAAATCGACATGGCGAGGAAGCGGTCGTGATGTTGAGGCGCAGAGGGACGAGGCGATCGTAATATCGAGGAGGCGATCGTAGTGTCGTGGTGTCATAACGTCGAGGAGGCGATCGAAATGTCGAGGAGGCGACCGAAATGTCGAGGAGGCGCTCGCAATGTTGGGCGATGGATATCAGATGAACGATGTTAATTGCCCAGAGAAATACTTGTATTTTGTTAATTATAAAAGTATTTCAACAGCAGCCCTCATTTTAATTACTGATATATTGGGAAACACAATAACCACTGTAATGTAACAGAGACAGTGCTTTTTTTCATATAATACAAAATAATCTCGTTAACAGAACCTTTACAAAAAAGAAGCCTTGCAAATTTTGTCACTCAATATCTAAGAAAATTTCACGAAAAACTTCTTTCATAATAGCCCAGCAACTTCTATTGAAGCATAGTTTCCGTTTTTTCCTGTAAAATCTTTCATAAAAATTCTTCATATTTTATTTTCTTAAAAATGTTGATTCAAGAAAAGATTAAAGTTTATCTAAAAACAACTTTTAACAGGAGTTCTTGAAACCCTCAAAGCGTCTTTTACATGCAGTTTATAAATTATATGGTGTTTCTGAGCAGCAAAAAATAACATGTAAATGTAAACATGCAGTTTTTAGTAATGAAAAATATATTCAGCCACATTCCCAGCGCTTCTGGACTTTTGATTAAATTTGAAAAGAGAAGTTCTAGAGTATCAAGGCTGAAAAATTCACTAGAATCTCAGAAAAAAAGACACAGCTGAGAAAAATAGAACCAACTTTATTTAAAACAAGTGAAACACTACGAAAAATGCTGCTGGTGATAGCAACCACATTTGAATTGGAGTTCTATTTTTTTCGGTTGATAAAGGGTGGTTATCCCAACCTTCCCAAAATAATTGAAGGTATTTATTAATGCGTGACACATAAATGTATTGCAGTACGATTAAATGAATTGTGTTGGATATATATATAAAAATACATTCTCCTCTAAGTAGACAAATACACAATGATAAATGTTTGCACACCCCACGAACAAGTCTTTCCAGAGTTGCTCTATTCGCTGGTTATGACAACTTTTAACAGCAATGAAGCTACCACGACCAGGCCCTCGCAATGGGTAATTAAACATATACCTTGCCACACCAACGTCTTATAAATATTTTATGGTCTTTTCAATCAGATCTTTTTCCATGTTTCACGACAACACTATACATATAATCCGTAATTCAAAAACGTCATACATACAACAAATACATTGTAAAGTAAAAACACTTGACTTGACATCACCCAAAGCTTGTCAAAATGAAATAGAAAATGGATTATATGAAATACAATAATTTATAAAATATTGCAAGAACTAAATAAACAACCCTTCAGAGCAACACTAGCTGGGAAACCTGACTATTTCTCTTTCTTGCTAGATCAAATAACGGAATATTTCTCCTGATATCTTTTTTTTCTTACCTCATCAAAAGGGAAAGGATAAGGTTTCCTACAGAATTTGCTTTGTATACAAGAACTGTCCAAGAAAGTTTCAATAGTAAGAAAAAAATACAAAAAGGAAACGTTTTCTCTTAATATTTTCAAAGAAAAAAAACTTAGCTAGTTCTATGAGTAAAATAAAAAAAAGACTCAAAATTTTTACATGGAGTAGTACCCACGTGTTTCTTTTTACCAAAACTTTGTTTTGGTTTTTCTACCATTATTTTTTTTTCCGACGCGAAAAACCTGCACTCACTCACTGAAAAAATTCTTCATTAAATTTTCAATTATTTTGCTGTTAGCATACAACCAAGTTCCTTCTTCGCTGGACTTTTTGCCAAATTTAATTTATTGAAAGGTGTCATTTTTGTAGTATGGTCAGTGTAACCAAGCCCCCAAACCCCCGAACCTGAGACCGCGGCCTCGACATCTCGGTCGCCTCCTCGACATTGCGATCGCCTCCTCGACATTTCGGTCGCCTCCTCGACGTTATGACACCCACGACACTACGATCGCCTCCTCCCTCTGCGCCTCAACATCACGACCGCTTCCTCGCCATGTCGATTTTGACTACGATCTAATTTTATACTATATGACTTTTTCACAGAATGGCGTGGAATTTACTTTCTCTCCAGACTGGTTTAGAAGAAATTTTCTGTATTTCATTTATCAATATTTTGGATTCTATGCTATATGGTGTAGCTAAAACTATTGAATTATGACCACACTTTCCTCTTATGAAAGCGGTGGGTGTGCCTTGTTAACTTAACAGTCCTCTTATGACTGAAGCATTGTAACATAAAAGTATGACCGGGGCTTCCTAACTTCTTTTTTCACTGAAAAGGCTAGACCCTAGGAAGAAAAAAACCATTTGATTTCGACATTTGTGTACATTTGAGATTTGTATTTTTAAATCAACAAAACAATGTATATTTCGCTAATACACAACAATTCAGCATGTAATATTTTTTTTCTCATTTTTAACCAAAAGGTTATATACCAAAAAAGAACATGAGTAACATGAGTGGATCAACAAGAACAACACTGAAATTTCATTTTTGTTCTGAGATGGCAGATGTTACATAATTTTGTTAAAATTTTTTGTTGATTCTCACCCCCTCAAATATAAATCAAGTTACAAATATTATTTTTAACTGCATAGAGAACTGCAGGAGAACACAAAAAAGAACTTGTTGCAAATTTAAGGTATCATCCACACATCAGTCATCACTGCCTACTACTACAGTGAAAAAGAGGATAGACAACTGGGTTGGTAGTGTGATGGTAGACTTTCCTTCAAATAGCCACTGATCTTCCAAAAAGCAACAAAGCATAAAAGGCATATGTGACGGTTTGAGGGTAAATCATAACAAGTGATAATTTCTGATAAATTTATCAGTAAATTACTGATTAGAAAAAAATAGATTTCGATGAATCAGTAATTCGTTTGATTTATCAGTAATTTGTTTGATGAATCAGTATTACTGATAAAATAATTGGTAAATACTGATAAAGAATCAGTAATTTATCAGTATTACTGATTCTTATTGATTCATGGAACAAATTACTGATAAATCGAATGAATTACTGATTATTTATCAGTATTACTGATTATTAGCTACTGATAAAGTTCTGATAAATTACTGATTAATTTATCAGTAATATCACTTGTTATGATTTTCCCTCAAACCGTCACATATATAAATATAAATATAAGTACCGTAAGATGAAATATAAGACAAAAAGAAAATAGTCTACATCGTTCTCCAACCTATGTACTGCCTGTGTTAACTTAACAGCAACATTTATTTTAAAATGTTGCTGAGAGAGGCTCTTCAGTATTCTGTTGTTGTCAATTTTTAAATAAAAGATAGTGTAACACAGGGAATAGGGTGAAATCTATTAAAGGGATTCCTGCGTCCAAAATGATAATTTACAAATATGATAGAGCTGAAAAAGTTGTTTAACAAGTCTCTTTTCAGTATTTCAATTATTTATGGTTTCTGAGATATTTCGTTTTTAAAATCTTATATTTAATTTATGCAATGCATATTTATGATGTAATAAGATAGTAACTTACACTTTTTATTGCAATAACTTTAGATATGATTAATATTACATCGTTGTAAGTTACTATGAAGTAGAGGCTTCCACTCTGAGTTGATTTATAGAAGAATGAAGTCACAATATTTACTAATTCAGAAGTTATACACACTAACAAAATACTATCTTATTACATCATAATTATGCGTTACATAATTTGAACATTTTTAAATTGAAATATCTGCCCAATGAAACAAAATTTCCAAAAACTGTAAAAAGAGTTCTTAAACAACTTTGTGAGTTCCATCATCATCCCCTGAAATATCGTTTTGGACGCAGGAATATTTTCATAAAGGAGCAGGTTGATTGGCATATAGATTGCTTTGATTTTTCGCGACTATTCATAAACATGTTTCCCCTAATTTAAAAAAAAATCAAGACACAGGACCCAGACGGAGTGCTCTTCTCTTCTCTTCTCTATACTTTTTTTCATTTTTGAATAAGAACTTATGAAAGCGTTACAGTAGGATACATATATAAAACAATCTATGTCACCCTGCAACATATCCATATCTAAACACGGACAGTAAATCGTATAAAGAATGATTTTAGTCATATCATTTCTAGCCTCTCTACTGTGGTGAGTTTGTCCTTCCAACAACTCAATGTTGTCCATAATAAATTTTAAACATGACAATGTGTTAGGGAAGCTCATCGAGTTTTTAAAAAACAGAAAGCGCTCTGTTAAAGCCAAAGCCTCGTCACCTTCACCCACATGTATTCTATATTTTTTTGCTGAGACCTTTTTCTTCTTTCTTACGGGAGAAGCGGTCCCGTCCTCGTCCGCCATTTTGTTTATTTTGATTTTTTCTATCTTTTTCCCAGCCGTCTCCGGTTTAACTAATGACGAAGGATTCCTTGTTGTAGATATTATATGATTTTAGTGAGTGAAATCACGGTAAAATTTGCAAGTCAGCAGTTTTTAAAAATGAGGATCCTCGCTTCTTTTAGCTTCGTTGATTATCTTTAAGCAACCCTAGGCAAATCTTAACTTAACAACTTTCCTAGGCCCAAGTTTTTATCTAAATAACATATCGAAGATCAACTCTTCAATGTGATGGACGATGATAAAAATGATGACAATGATTTTATAGATTTCGATACTTCTTTGTAAAAATTTATGTACCATATCTTTTATAGTAGTTTATAGTCACTATTGTTTTATTAGAAATTTTTAAAACACAACATTCACTGTTTGTTATTTGACTTTTTTTCTTATTTGGTCTGATATTTCTAAACTATTCAAGATTAATGTAAGCAACCGTTTAGCAACTTTCTTTTGGATTTTTAGGCGAATTTTAATCAACTTTCCTAGGAGACAAAAAGTTGGGTTGCTTATAAAAAAAATACGTGTATTTAATTTGATTTAGTCAGATTATCAGGTGGCCATATGATAAAATCCAAAATCCCACATGCGCAGTAAAAAACGGTAATATGAGGTAAATAAGCCATAATTAGGTAACACACATGAACGTCTTTATCAAGTAGCTTTGTAAGGGCTGACAAGTGGCCATAAAATAAAACAAAAAACGCGCATGCGCAGTCAAAGAAATGCTAATATGACCTACATGAGTCATAATTAGACTAAACGTATCAAGTTTTTCACCAAGTTACATTTCAAGGGCTATCAGTTGGCCATCTAATAAAAATAAAAATCGCCCATGCACAGTACTAAATGCACGCTAAATTAGCCATACTTAGGTGAAACACTCAAAGGTCTTAACTAGGTAACTTTTAAAGGTCTATAAAGTCAGGCTATTTCATTATTGTGTTGTTTGAAATTTTTGGGGGAATAGAAATTCTAACTATAAGATAAAGTCAGTTCTCTTTAACATTTACTTTCAAATAAGGAATTTTCCGCTGTCGTTAAATATTTTGATTTTTTTATTTTCTCGTCCTTACAACCAAGGGCAAAAATGTTCACCACAGTTGAACCGTATGTTTCACTAACGCATAAGAAATGAGTCTGATTTAATTACACCACACGTTTGACATACCAGCAATAGTTTATTATTGTCGCCACGTTCTTTCTAACATAAAAGATATCAACAATGCCTACATGTTCAAGTAAAAATATCTTTAAACAGATGAAACAAATATTGACAAATATGTATGTAAGTTATCTAGGAGAAAGAAACAACCATAGCTAGTAAAGTAATAAAGGCGCTTTTTTTCATATCAGCGTTTTATTACTGTGCATGCCCGATTTTGGGTTTTACCATTAGACCACCTGATAGCACTTAGGGCGTTCTAAAGCGGTATATCCGCTTAGCTGTGACAGCAAATAGTTTTATTCAGATTAGATAGCTTCCTGGACTCTCCTTGACAACAGTTCCGTTAGAACAAATGAAGCAAACTAGGGTTAACGTAAATAAATAGTCACGATACTAAGTTATATACAAACACTCAAAAGCTAGTGAAATTAGTGATCCTCTGATATATTTACTTTATTACAATTAGCTAAAGTATATTTCTTTTTCCTTTTATCATGTTTTTCTTTCTTACTTTTTGTTTCTTCTTTCATTACGTTTGTGAAATAGCATTTGCAAACCCCTTCGGTATTTCTTTCCCGGCAAAAAGAAGATGATGATATCGGTGGTCGAATTTAGTGGAACAGCTAGCTCTCCATATACAGCCAAGTACATAAAGATGAGACGGGCCGGGTGGTTTGGCCCAATAAACATCAGTATACAGCGACTAATACACTGGAATCCTAGCAAGATGATGGTGCAGCTGGAAATAACAAACGTCTTGACCAATATGATGTGTCGATGGCTTGCCGTGTTGGTTTTAACTCGAAAAATCGACCAGCCGATGCAAAAATTTGAAGCGGCTAACACAAACCATACAATCACAACTCCAACAACACAGTGGGTGTAAAAGACTGTATCCCGAAACGTTCTGTCGGTATAAGGCACAGGAACAATCATGAAAGTGTCGTTCACTTGTTGAATACGATATTCAAGAAAGGAAGGGATGTTAATGAGTGCTGCTGCGACCGTGATGGCAAAAATTATCCAGTAAGAGCGCGTACTTGTGTGTTTCATTTTAGAGAATGGACTCTTTATACATTGAAGTCGGTCAATCGACAAAGCTGTGGCAAGGAAAAGACTGCAAAACAAAGTAAAGAATTGTAGTGGATGGCCAACATAAGCGAAGAACACGTCAAAGGCGTAGGATTGCTTTACAGATGGATATGCTGTCGGCAAAACTACCACAAACACAGTCACTACTAGCAAGCATAAGTCGGCGACAGAAAGTGCGATGAAGTAAGGAATACAAGTTTGTACCCGGAAGGGGTGGAACTGAGAGCATCTTTTCCATATAGCGATGGAAACAGTGTTTCCAATGATGCCAAACACGCAAATGGTTAGAGTGATAGGATAGTTGTTTAACCAGGTCAGGAAGATTAAGTTGGGTTCCATTGCCCTAAAACAGTAGCAACATTAAAATCATTACAACATTAAAATCGTAAGCGTGATGGCATGCAGTAATAACTTAAAGTAGAGTTTATCTGACAATTTGTCAGAAAAATCTGAAAAAATCTGATGAGAATGAGACATGGCTTTATTTTATGCTCACTGTCCCAACCAAATTTAACAAGGTTTTCATGGAGAAGTTTTTGTTGAACTCAAATTGTCATATAAATTATTAATCGTGAAAAGTGACTCACAGCGTTATCTGAACTAGATTAAGCGATAGCTTCTACCCGTCCTTGGTTTAGTCTTTTAACGGAATACCTTCTTGGACTTGATTCAGCAACGAACTCTCATAACCTCAGAGTACACTTATAAGCATTAACGAAACGCATGCGCACTTGAAATAATTTTAGATAAGTGAGATAATAATACAAAATAATTTTTTTATTTTCACAAAAGTGAGAATTAGCTAAAACATTTTAACACGTGAAGACAAACAAAATATTGTTTTTCAGTTTTCTTTCCGCTCTTTTGGCTTGTTTTGAAGATTTTTCCTGTGTCATCTCATGATAATTCGCCAATGAAAGCCTTATTTCACAGTTCACTATAGACATTTATAGGGCGCAACTTTTGATACAGTTGCCTTCGAAACTGATGAAGAATGAAATCTACAATACTATGCAATGATTTTGCATATAGCTACATCAGTATTATCAAGACAAGAAACATAGCAAAGTGCACTAAGGTTTGCTAGTTCTGTCATGGTTCTGTTAGTCGAGCTTCTTGAATAAGCTGTGCAAGTCTCTATCAGTTGAGAGGAGTATTCAGGAGAAAAAATGATTAATGTAATATGGAATTCAACTCCAGCATGGATAACTCTAGACCATGTAATATTTGTCCGAATTTTTCCCACTTTCTTCTACCCAGTCGGCAAAATCTCCAAAATGTCATTGCAATGAAGAGCATTTTCATAGAAAGAACGTGTATATTTCTATAGAAATACACTCCTTCGTGGTGATTTTTCAACAAATTTGCCCACTGGGTAGCTCGTGTTACTGGGAAGTTCCTTCAAGTACAAATTGTTTTCAAGTTGAGTTTTATTTTTGTTTCTTAAATTATTCAATGCAGCTTCCTTTTTTACAGTTTCGTACAATTTTACAATGTGCTAAAATGTTTTATAACTCTGGAATGACTTGAAAGGGTCAACTCTATCCCTTTCTTCTTTCTTCTCCATTATTCAAAATACTTAAAATGAGGTATCACTTTATCATTATGGACAATCAGAGTGTTTATATGTTAGTGTGTTTAATAGTGCTTTTACTCAAAACCAACACATCATGTTTGTTTATTAGTTTCGTGCGATGTATGTTTTTAGCACGTTGACGATGAATTGAAAACAGCATGGTTTTCAAAATGCAACAAACAAGGGTCTATTCATTGTTGTGAAAACTGTTTCGCACATGATTTTCTGAACGAAACATATGTTCCATTTTTTGAGAAAAAACAGAAGTGAAAAGTATTCTTTCATGGAGGATATAACTTTAAAATACTTTTAGTGCTCAACATGACTTGTGCTAGGCTCTCGTCTTATACTCCAGGCTCAAACAGTCTTTGAGAGATGTTCAAAAACTATGGACTACATATTACTACTATACAACTGCAACCCTGCACAAACAACATGGACATTAATAAATATAAAGAATGGCTGCTGCTAGAAGTTGCAAGTCAATGGGCAGAACCATTACGGATTAAAGTCCAAGGACTCAAAACTCCCAATTTCATTTTTCTCTTTTTTTAATTTTACAATTATATGCAGCAATGGTGTGGTGGTTAGTAATTTTGAGAACGTATCTCCATACTCCACTCCACGACGCGCTTCAAAAACAGTGTATCAACCCATTACGAGCCATCGACTGACTGCACAGTGGCCTTCTGGCAAGTTAGAGCAAAAGCTATACGTATCTCTGGCGGTAAGTCAACTACTAATTGCAAGTCGGCGGGTAGAAGAACCAGCCAAAAACGCCAAAAACGCCAAAGTTTCTGCCCTTAAAGTAATTATATTACTTAATTATAAAGTATGTTATAATTAAACTACTCCTTTGAAAAAAATTGCTTAGTTTCAGTTATTGGAATGTTTTGAAATATTCTGTTCTACAATGAAACTTTTTTCTAACGCAAGTTCAACCAGCATTGTTGCTTTTTCTTATAATAAAGTTTTTATTAGAAGCCGCAATCCTCGAGAGCAAGCAGAATCATCAACTATTACGAAGCTTTTTGCTATTTCACATTCTCTTCTCTATCGAACTCTTTTAAAGAAAACCATGTCCTAATCCACACAGACAACATGGCAGCCCCTATTATTAAAGGTGCTAGTAATAATCCTGAGATTTAACTATTGGTAAACAACACAGTTTTTGTAGAGAAAAGAATATTTCATTAAAAGTGACAGGGGTTGATAGAAAACTGAATTCGCCGTTAGATGGTTTGAGTAAATCAATAGACCATGACGATTAGCCAATTAACAAAATCAAATTTAGATAAAATCGAAGCCAACCATCTTTTACTGCCCTCCCTCCGTACCCCTGCATCACCTCAAATCTGTCTGTTTTAATTTTAGGTCAGAGCAGTTGCCACGGATTTTACAGAGCGTTAGGTGAGAATTATTTTGTTCTTTCTCCATTCTTGGAAAAAATGAGCTCCGATTGTTTTCAAGCTTTTCAGGATTATTTCGTTCTTTCTCCGTGAGCTTTATTCTAAAAAAAGCGCAAAATCTCGTTCAAACGACAGTCTGATCTTGTTTTATCTCCTTATTCGTTATAACGCGTTAAAATTCTGATGTGCTATCTCCAAAAGCCAAGCAAATACGGCTTATTCTATGTACAGATTGATGCGAGGTTGTTGATTTGCCCTGAAACCGCTGTTAGATTATCCTGTTAATAGTGGAGATCGTTTGTTTTTATTGTATTTTCAAAATGGCGAGCGTGGAAGCGTTTTATCAATAATAAGATACTGATAAAGCCTTAAAAGTGCATTCAAATTCTGTGGTTTAAATATAATTACAAAAATTAACGTCATGCAAATATAAAAATTCACATGAGAACATACAAAGGACATTAATCAATTGACAAAATAGCCAACCTTCACCCTAAAAATTTTAACGCAATCTTTAAATACGCAGTTTTAAAATATAAATTGCATAACACGGCACCAAACTTATCTTTTTTCACTTAAATGTAGTCTTACAAAAAGCAACATTAATGGGAGGGATATAGGTAAACATACTCTCAAGATCGTCTTTTTTTATCTTTGAAATCAATCTGCTGGTTTTCAAAACTTTTGCAAACGGGATTTCTGGAGATTTTTGGGTAGACTTTCTGGTTTGTTGACTCTTGGTCAGTTTAGCCTGTTTAAAAGAGTCGGTAAATGTTATTTTATAGAAGACATGGTTCGGAGTGTTCTTGCAGTGAACAACTGTTTTAATTGAAAAATACGGAACAGATTTATAATTAAGCAATGCAGCAACTTGAATGAAGTTCTTAATGCTGTCAGATTGCACTTGTATTACTATGAACACCCAAGTGGAGAAAATATCTCAACTGGAGAGAAGGCTTTGTCAAGTTGTCTATGAATATTATCAACGTCTTAAATGCTGGAACGACTAGGTTCACAAAACCTCTGTTCGATTATAACTATCTCTGAATGTCGAACAATAAACTCTTGAAGGACAGAGCAGACACATAACTGTTTCCATTTTGTGCGACGCACGAGTCAAACCAAAGTATAACTTTTTAATGGCAGGGTAATCCTTGAAAATTCTTTCCATCATTGACGTTGTAGTACTTGCAATGTCATTCTCTCCTCTTCCATCATAGCTCTTATGCCAAAGCACACAATACCCTTTCTTGTTTAATGAACAATATGTCCCGTCAAGTTGTATTGTGATAGCTTTCTTTTGTATTAAAAGTTTCCTACATTAGATTTTGGCAAGGTTATAACATTTTGTAATTCAATACAAACAACAGCTACCTTTTCATCTTTATTTTCACGAGCGTTTTTTCGTTCAGCTCTGCTGTCATTTTTAGATGTAACGTGGCTGTTGCATTTTACAGTCAGCTCATGCCAAAGACTTTTAAGGAAAATTTGTAGTTTTTCAAAATCCAAATTAAGATTATGGAGTGCCCAAGCAACTCCAAGTGATATAGACAGAAGCAACATAAAGGAAAATTGATGTTTTTCGTACTGATTGAAATATTTTTTGTCAGTTAAAGGTGAATTTGCGAGAGCATGGAGTTAAAACAAAATAATTTTAATAAATATCACTTGCTTCGCTACTATTTTGTTCTATCTCCATTTGCAAAATTTCCCTGGAGGAGAGTGGGTACTAGCAAATTTGAAATAAGTTTTGGTCAGGGGCTCCAAATACGATGTATTAAAAAAGTACCAAGTAATTTTTCATAGAAAGGATTCTTAAAGATTTTGTGTGGTTATGAAATTTAAAACTTAATTTTCTCAGTTTAAAGAAATTGGAGATAGTACAAAATAATTCTCACCTAACGAGAGGTCGAGAAAGTCGAGGTCGTGGACGTGGAACTACTTAATTGGTTTTATGTTACAATATGTTAGTTTTTCAACATTTTGTGCTTTCTTCTGGTTATAAAGAAAACTTAATGTTCGTATTAAAAGTTTCCTGGTTTCCAACGTTAAATAAGCAAAAACTGTCTGTTCCTTTGAAATTATTTTCATAGTCAAAATTTCTTTAATAGGGGAGGAACATGGTTCCGAGCGGCTGTCATTACCCTGGCCTTAGAGAAAGTGTCTCTATGATCTTGTCGCTTTTTGTTCTTTGTGTGTGATGTAATCTTTCGACGTAACAATGTTTTGTTGTCTTGTATTACGTAGCTCGTATTGTCTAACGTATTGTGCCTGTATTAGCTAGTTTAGAATTTAAATGCAAAAATGTAATTAACTTTGTAAAAATATTTTATACACTTTAGTCTTTCTGTTTGGCCTGTTGTATTGTTTTCTTAATGTTTTTTGTATTGTATATTGTTAATTGCTACTTACATCTTTCTTTTTACAAACGCTTCTATGTCACAACTTGTAAAATATCTTTAACATATGTGTTGAGAGTGCCTACTAGTGGGTAGCCGAAATATCCACATAAAATTAAAAATAAAAATGAAACTTCTCGTGATTCCTTTTGTTATTTCCTGATTTTCCGTTTGTTTGTCATAAACTGGCTACAACTCGATTTCATTCTATCTAAAAAAAACTTAATATAAACAGATCATCGAAATTAATAAAATCGAGCTTTAAATTTGCATTGTACTAATGGCTTCCAGAGTTAAGACGTGAAAGGGCTTTACACCAGTAATAGATCGTTGCCTTCGATTTTATTCATAAAATCGGGATTGCACTGCGGGGGCTTCGCGCCCTTGTACAATCCTCAAATGTTTTATCATTAATTCATAGCAAGATGTAAGAGAAAAAAACATTTCTCATTTGATATTTCTACCTCCGTTTGATTTTTTAAGATTTTTTTTAAGATTTAATGAACTATTCAAGAGAGCATATGCTGAAAAATTAAGCCTATACGAGCCGTTTTTTACCATCTTGGAATGGTGAGGAAGAGTTATGAGCTTTTATAATAAGTAAATAAACGTCGTTCAACCTAGGCTTTTAGGACTTCACTTCTCTTGCGAAACATTAGTTAATAGTAGTCAAGAGCGCAGAATCATTTCGTGGTTATTCCTTTGCGAAATTCAAATTTGCTGTCCATTGTGTGAACAAGCATACTTTCCCAGAGAATGCTTATTATACAATATGTCCGTCTGAAATCGTTATCATCAGACTTTCGGGGTATTAATCTGAGTTATTGAGGGTACGGTTGTGGTTTTGCCACTTTTTTAAGTGTGTTCCGATGTTAAAATAATAGTAACCGGGGACTCATCGAAAGGATGTCGAAGGGTGTGATCGACCTCTAGTTCTGAAATTAGGTGCCCTTTCTTAATTTTTTTCTTTTAATATGAGCAATTAATCATTCTAATAAATTCTTATACCCCTTCTAATTCTTAAAACAGTCAATAATAGAAGTTGCATGTATTCACAACTTGACTAACTATGGTACTATAACTTATACTAGCATGTAGCTTTAGCTAAAAATGCCCCGCTCTCCAGCTTTCCAATTTTTACACACAGAAAGCTATCCATTCAAAAAACTTTCCACCCAAACATTTTGTAATTTATAGATTTTTGTAAAAATGTTTTGGTTGATTTGGGGCCTGATAAGTGGCATACTTTAAATATTTCGACAAAGCCAGTCTTTTATGTATGGCAAAAGATACACAATATTTCAAAAACAAATCGTGATCAAAGTATTTGTATGCAGTGAAGAAAGAGCGTGCCGAAAATCACATATTTAAGTGTAAATACTTAAGTTTTACAAGACAACGAATTATTTAATGAGTAGTGTAACCTTGTGGCATAGTGTAGCAGTGGCTACACTAACTGGGAATATGCAAACCAAATAGATGTACTTACGCAGCTGAAAATCTGCATAAAACTTTGTTACTTTTTGTTATATCTTAGGCGTAACTCACACTAAATGCTAATATGCTTTTTAAAACGTGTAAATAAGGCTTAACAAGAGCCAGATGGCGCCAAACGGTAGCAGCAAAAGTACTTGCCACAAGAATACTTTCGAAATTTTACTTAAAGTTCTTAAAAGTTCTTAAAAGTTCTGTAAACGTTATTTCTTGAGATATCTTACTGGTGGAAAACAGGCATAAACGATAATAATGTTTAAAATTACTAACTCGTGTAAATAGGGTCTAATCGTAACACACCAGCAATTTAATTTATTAGAAGACAAAAGAATTATACATGCATGAGGACAGCTTTATACAGCCGCATAATCGCCGCGTCGAATTAAACTCTTTATTAAATGCGACGTAAATGCGATTGTATAAAGTGAAACATTAATTAAGTGCGACACAATGAATTAAGTTCAGCAGAGTTTGTCGTATAAAACGGCAATCTTCGACATAAATTCGGCATCACTTTATACAGCCGCATAATCGTCGAATTTAATAACAGCTTGAGTGAACTTCGTGAAAAAAAGTGCATGAATGTAGTGGACAGCGTGTAAGAAACACACGATGATAAATTTATTCGACATTTATGCGGCTGTCTAAAGTCATGTCGAATTTGATATGCGGCAACAAAACCTGTATAAATTGACTGTCGCATTTTTGTCGAATTTTACCCGAATTAAAGTAATTTGATTCGACACGGCGATTATGCGGCTGTATAAAGCTGTCCTGAGCTGTTTATAACGTACGTTTTTTTGTAAGAGCTTATGTAGAAAAAAACGCGTTTCTTCGAAAAAAAAAATGTATGTTTTGAATTATAATTTCTTGAAACCGAAAATGAATTCGAAGAGATAACTTCCTTTTTTTAACTCGATTTTTGAAAACTTTGATGTTCAAAGACAGAACAGATAACTAACAAACGTAGAAAGTAACAAGAACTTATGTAGCCAGGAGACCCAGCTACATTCTCTCAAACAAATTTCAAGTATCAAAGTATTTTCAGTTAGCATAAGTAACTATAAGTCTCATTTTTATGTAGACCTATTTAATTAATATTCATTACTCCATGAATTGAGTTAGAAAATATCATAGAAAACGTATTTTTAAATGTTTGATATGCAAAACATTAAAAAATTCGCAGACTGCGTTCCTTCGCTAGAATTTATATGGCGTTATAAGTAGAGTCTCGCAGACTCTTAATCGTAGACTAATTGCCATTTCGGCCGGAGGAGTGGTAGTAGTCCACGGGTGTTTTAATACGGTATTCGCTTTCGCTGCTACCGTAACAAAGTAGTATCAGAAAGTATTGCTACGAACAAAAGAAATGTGTGAACTGAAACTATGGATACGTATTTTATAATCAAAATAAGATTAAGATTTGTTAAAGAAATTCTGTAAGAGCCAAAAGAAAAAAATTAAAGCGAATAGAAATCTGCGTTTCAAACTTGTATTCGAAACAAAAAATAGCCAAAGTTTACATAAAAAAAACAAGAATAAAATATAAAAAGGCCTTATTGATCATGATCACACCAGGTTTGGAGGACAGAAAGAAGAAAAACACGAAGAACGACAATTTGTAGGCTTTCTTGCATACACAGAAATCCAATAAAAAGGCAATTTTTAAGCCAATATCCGCCAAAAATCAGTGCTTTGATTTAAATTTATCGAATGAAAGATTTAGAGCTAAAACATTATACAAAAATAAAATGTATTGTTGGCAAAATTTTAGATTTCAATCTGTGCTTCAAAATCCTAGTCGTTCACTTCACGAAAACAACACAAAAGTAATATGAAAAATGTCTAAGCAATTTTAGCATACGAACTTCCTAAATAACATACTATAATATAATAATAAATTAGGAAAAAAAACATTCTGTCTCCCACCTACAATACCATGCTTTGACATTGGAAAAAAGCAAAGTCAGCTAATAATTGTATACCACCATGTAACGTCAACACGAAAGTTGGAAGATTCTTTTAGACTCGATATTTAGTTTTGCCAAGTCGCAAGACTTTAGACCACGTGGTTTAGAATGCACTCTGTCACACTTTGCCTAGCTTTGAAAGTTGATAAAGTCAGTTCCAGCCTTGTTTTCATTTTTGACTTGTTCTCCTATCTGAAAAGATGATACACTTATTTTTTTTATAAGCAAGCAGATTAGAAGCAACCCTAGGCAAATCTTTAAAAAACTTAAGCAACTTTTCTGGGCCCAAGTTTTTATCTAAACAGCATATCGAAGATGAACTCTTCATGGTGATGGACGATGATAAAAATGATGACAATGATTTTATAGATTTCGATACTTTCTTGTAAAAATTTATGTACCAAATCCTTTATAGCCGTTTATAGTAACTATTGTTTTATTAGAAATCTTTCAACATTCAGTGTTTGTTATTTGACTTTTTTTCTTATTTGGTCTGATATTTCTAAAATATTCAAGATTAATGTAAGCAACCGTTTAGCAACTTTCCTTTGGATTTTTAGACGAATTTTAATCAACTTTCCATGGAAACAAAAGGTTGGGTTGCTTATAAAAAAAATACGTGTTTTTTACAGAGATGGATACAGCAAAAAAATTAAGTAGGTTGCGAAGCGATGAAAATTTATTGCGGACCGCATCGACTCAAACTATTTTGACTGAACAGCTGGGGGTGTTGGGGGCTGTAAACCCCCCAACTGGGGTCCGAAAAAATTCAGTTTTCGAGGGATCTGGGGAGCACTGACACTTCAATTTGAAATAGGATTTATCCAACCTTTTAGCGTTTGTTGTTGTGGAGTTTTTAACAAATGGGGAATAGTCTTGCAGTGGCATGACGATTTCAACAAAAATAAAAGCAAAGAATACAATTTATTTTAAATTTTTCTTAAATTCTTTACTTTTTGTGAACAGCTTTGATTTTGTGAATGTGAAAGGGAGACAGAAAAGAGAAGGAAAAACAAAACACTTCATGATCAATATTTCTCGTTTTTATATGCATAAGTTCTTAAAAAAATAGGCTCTTCAGAAGCAGAAAGAAGCACTTGGAAGTCAAACCAACAATAAATACATAACAGGCATCTTCCAAACTTTACCAAATATGTTCAAGTAAATTAACCTAGACATAATGATCAACATTCAGTTTTATGTTACAACTTTAAACATTCTTGAATCAGTCACATGTTCCTTTCAAATGAATGATCACTGAAGAAATCTTTGAATCAATGTTTCCTGATATTATTGGTTGATAACATGGCGCAAAATGCCCAATACTTCACATCGACATTGGTTACTCCCATCTTGGTCCAGCAGTTCCATTCTTTCAAGTATACCACATATTTCACGACTATAACTTTTCGTGTCAATTCATATTTTGAAATTGATCACTCTTGATAATGCCTTATACACCTGAAATAGTAAAACAAAACAGAGAAATTAATAACTGCATAGACTTTCCCCAATAAGACACATCTCATGGTGATCATCAATATTATCCCTGCTGTGCTTTATCTCAGACTTTAAGGCATTATTGAGATTGACAGCTTCAGAAACATTTATGTCTGAGCTTGTAAAAGTCTTGTGACAGGCAAAAACTTCCTTAAAATGTGCTGTGTAACAAGATCACAAATGAAATTGAATGAAGTGATGAGAGCCAAAAAAGCAGTAACTACGATGGCACTGAAGGGTCAGTTTTCTATTCACTTTTTCGAACTTCTATTCACTTTTTCCGAGCTTCTATTCGTTTTTTTCCGAACTTCTATTCACTTTTTCCGAACTTCTATTCACTTTTTCCGAGCTTCTATTCATTTTTTCCGAACTTCTATTTGATTTTTTTCCCGAACTTCCATTCGTTTTTCTTCGAACTTCTATTCGTTTTTTTTCCGAACTTCTATTCGTTTTTTTCCGAACTTCTATTCGTTTTTTTTCCCGAACTTCTATTGGTTTTTTTCCGAACTTCTATTCATTTTCTTTTGGAACTTCTATTCGTTTTTTTCGATTTTTTATTCGTTTTTCAATTTCTTCAATATGACACAATTCACTTACTTTGTAAGAACATTGTAAACATTGTAAGAACAAGTCATGGATATATTAACAGGTTATTTTAAACAAGGATTTACTTATCGTGACATCATAGATATATTGTACATTAAACATGGCTTGAAACTAAGCTTATCAACATTGAAAAGACGTTTGCGTTTCAATGGGCAAAGACGAAAAGCACTTCAAGGAGTAAGATCCACCTACGACGAAATACAAGAGGCAATTCAAAAAGAGCTTCGTGGTAGTGGTTCCAACATCGGTTATCGTAGAATACGTGCATCGCTCTTCTCTCATTCAATCATTTGCCGATACGAAGATGTGAGAAAGATTCTCAAGACCTTAGATCCCGAAGGAGTAGATCTTCGCAAAAGAAGAAAATTACACCGCCGAAAGTACGTTTCCAAAGGGCCTAACCAAGGATGGCATATTGATGGCCATGACAAGTTGAAGCCCTTTGGCTTTTCCATTCACGGTGCCATCGACGGGTTTTCCCGAAAACTTATATGGCTAGAAGTTGGACCTTCAAACAAATTACCAGAAGTTGTAGCAAAATTTTACCTCGATGCTGTAAAGAAAATCAAAGGTGTTCCAAACTTGATAAAAGCAGATAACGGCACTGAGCACTCAGTGATTGAACCGATACATATTTATTTGCGATCCTTAAATGATGCTGATCCTGGAATCGATTCTTTTAGTATTATTTCATCTACCGAAAATCAAAGAATTGAGTCATATTGGTCAACTCTACAACGAGACAGAGTTGGTTGGTGGAAACGATTTTTTCAAGATATGGTTGATCTTGGTATTTTTACTAACTCCGACCCTGTATTAGTGGAATGCATTCGGTTTTGCTTCATGGAACTGTTGCGTGAAGATATTAATAGTCTTAGAGACCAATGGAATGTACATGTAATTTCTAAAAGTCGAAATAACGGACCCAGGGGTCGTCCTGATATAATGTACGAGTTACCTCATCTATATGAGGCACATGATTGTTTGATTCCGATAGAAGCAGATGAAATTGAGCAGTTTTACCCATGCGTGGTGCCAGGTATCTTAAATGATACATCGGCAGAATTTAAGGAATTTGCAGAGGAGGTTATGCAACAAGCTGGATTATCTCATCCCAAACATGTTTCGCAGGGTTTAGAATTGTATACTTATTTACTTTCTAAAATAGAGCAATACTCCTGAATACACTGTTTATGTTTTAGACCCTGTTTTCTGCAGCACAAACTCCAAATAAGAAGGGAGGAGTATGCTTTCGCCTCAATGTTTCTGTTGGGTGGTCCAAAGTTAATTAAATGTAAATTTTAATGTTTACAGCATGTGGATGCAAATTGAATTGGGTCTTTATCGCACATTCGCTTCTGTCTCATAAACCTTTTTTTCAAAGGTAGTTATCACGTGGTAAGACTAACGAGCTAAACACATCTACAATATGATGCTAATAATAGAAACATTTTGTTGGAGTTATAAAAGAACTGGAATCATATGGTTTTTATAATATAAAGAAACATCGATTTTAGTACTGCGGGGAAACCATTCCCTCTCCCTGGCCCTTCAAGCACAAATAACGGAGAATAAGTTTTCCTTGTTGCCTTTTTTCATAACAAAAGAAGAAAATATACAACGCCGCTGTACTCAAAAGTAAGTACATATAGTCAAAACAAACTAAAATCTAACAAAACCAGTCAAAACAAAAAATAACAAAGCGTAACAGACCATTCAAAATATAACAAAATGAAAATCTTATGCATCTTCCCATTAAAGTGAAGAGCAAAAACAATATCTTGCATAAATAATAGTGATTTGCCAAATTCAAATAACTTGAGAACAATAAGAAAGGAATGGAACTAATTCCTAGATCCACATCATTTGGCACAATAAAAACAAAAATAGTTAACCCAAAATGATAATTAACAAAAAATAAACAAATGTATAAAAATATCAGAACATTTTTTCTTTTAACCTTTGGATCAACCTTTGCATCAAGGAGCTTCAAACGTAAGTTTTCAAAGAGGTATATAATGTTTTCTTAGAGTTTCAGAGGATTTGGTTCAAATTTTAAGATAACTAACAGAAAACAAACTATAAATCTGTATATATCTGTATATCTAAATCGAAACACTGATTACACTATGTCCATTTCCCATTCTGAAAGGTTCAATATATTACTGAATTCCTCTCTTAACTCGCAGTAGCTGCTGTACGTAGATGGCAGCTCTAAGCACGGCGTGCAAGTATGCGCAATAGGGCGTCGTGCATACGATGATTCAGGTTTTATAAAAATCATTTCAATACAATCAACTACCAATATATCCGAGCCAGTCAAAAATTTCATGAGCTTTTTAAGAAGGCTTGGATCCAGACCACGAATATATCTTTTGAGAAACTTGAAAGCATCTCTTTCTCCATCACTAACTGGGGAAATTTCTTTGAATAAACTGATCACTTTTTTAGGAGAAGGCTCCAAATTATCATATAACTTGCTAATAGCATCAACAGTGCAAAATTCAGGCTTCTTTCGGAGTTCATTACACGTAGCTAGCCAACTTGCAGCAATCAAATGTGGTTTCTGTATCATTTCTTGTCTTGCAAATTCCAAGAAGACTTGCTTTACATTATCTTTTTTAACAAGTGTGTGGCAGTTAAATTGTTCAAGAAGTTCTAAAAACTCTTCTGATGTAAAAATATCTCCAGCTACGTCATCCCCAAGTGCAGTTTTAACTAACTTTGCTTCATCTTTTGAGAGATAATTTATGAACGATGCCATTAATACATCATCTGTTACATCTCCATACAAGCAGAAAAACAAAAATGCTTTACTTATGAAGGTTGGAAAATAATTGGTGTCATGAAATCCCTTTACAATAATCTTTCCAATTGATTCCCATTCAGTCATGTAAAGATCATGGCGAATATATGGAACTCTTTCTTGTTCACCAATAAAAAAAACATCTGAAATTTCTTTCCAAAATGAGGAATATATGTCACGACCAACTCCTGATCCCAACCTTCTTCAACTTTTCCACGTGGATCAATCCATTTGTAGTTGACTGTGTCATCTAAGTTGATCTATTTACATAAAAATATTGTGAGTAATTTGTAATGAATGAAAAACTATAACATGTTGCCAGAATGAGATTTAATAATATCTTTTAAGATTTATTGAAAAGACATAGAAACTGAATTAAAAGGACAAGATGACACAACAAAAACCTAGAAGAAAAAACTTAAAGGCCAGTGCAATTATTTTGATCTCATTCTGATAGGAATAGATATTTCAAGTACATCCAAATAGACCCACATTCACAACATATACCTCTTTTTTCATAAATGCTTCCATCATATCTGACCTCAATTTTAACCGGTGAATAGAAATATTATGTATTCTTGGTGGATTTTCGTTATCTATAGTTTCTGAGGTGTTGCTAGGAAGTGTTATATCTGCTGTCAAGTTCACATCCGGTGATTGTGCTTGAACATTAAAATTTCTCATCCTCCTTTCCCCAATTCTTCAAGTGAAGGTAATGTTTCTTCTTCTGCAGTGGGTTCTGCAGTGGCTTGTGGATGCTCGGTTAACTGACTCAAACCATTTTCATTCAGCTTTAGAAAGTCTGACACACTTGACATATTATACTCTGCATCTTGGATACATTTTAAACAATCTGTTCCCAAGTATGTGCAGGCAACAGACTGCGCATATATGACGTTTACCAGATGTTACAGTTGCTGCTTCTGCTTTTTTTTGTTCTTGATCTTCAATATTACAAACATCAGGATCTGTAAGAAACTCATTCTCTCTATAATCGTGTGAAGTTGTGGGCATATTACCGTAGTCTACCAATTTTGTAGATAATATGAAAAAACATTTACTGAGGAACAAGCCTTTTTTACTGATAAACTCCCAAAGATTTCTATCTTCGGACACACTTTCACCATTAGGGCCACACAAAGATATATAACATTCAGTTTCATGTTCAAGAAAGCTGTTCATACCATAATTATCAAAGTAAAGGTTTGATACTTTTGCTTTAAGTTCTCCAAATGTTATTGGGAGTCCTTCCTCTATCTGCAAGAATCTGTAGCCACCACCATCTTTTGCCTTCACTATGCCATAACTTTCTTTATGTGAATCATAACGCGACCATTTAACCTGGAACTTTTTCATTTTAATGGGAGCAGCATTCGTTTTTGAAACATTATTCTTTTGCTGTAATTTTGAATTCTTGCTACCTCTTATTTTGGACAGCAAATTACTTAGCCTCCTTCGTGTTTGTCCGTTCTTGGAACTGCTACTGGAGTCACTTGTTACTTCTGTTGTGTCATTTGTAGCTTGCACTTTCTTTAACTCCTCGTGTACTATTCCTCTAATTACATTTTCCATATTAGTTTTAGATCCACATGTGAGTTGTTAGTTGTTAAAAGATGGCTTCTTCGGAAACAAAACAATTTTGCTAAAAGTACGGCGACGATTATAAATTTTCATAATTTTGAATAGAAGTTCGAAAAAGAAAAAGTGAATAGAAGTTCGAAGAAGAAAAAGTGAATAGAAGTTCGAAGAAAAAGTGAATAGAAGTTCGGAAAAAAACGAATAGAAGTTCCAGAAAAAACGAATAGAAGCTCGGGAAAAAATGAATAGAAGTTCCGAAAAAACGAATAGAAGTTCGGGAAAATGAATAGAAGTTCCGAAAAAAACGAATAGAAGTTCGGGAAAATGAATAGAAGTTCGGAAAAAAATGAATAGAAGTTCGGAAAAAATGAATAGAAAACTGACCCTTCGGTGCCATCGTAAGTAACCTTAATGAAGAGTCCCTGTTAAATTGTTTATTTTCATTTGTACCCATGTCTTCAAGGCAGGATAAAATAATACAAAATCATTTAAGCCGAATAAAATTAGAAGCAACAGTCTCACGTTTATGTACATTTGCATGCGCACAAAACAGTAGAGGAACAGTGATTATGCCTAAATGTTCGGTTCGCAGAAGTACCCTCATGGCAAAACAAAATATT
>BQMF02000556.1:0-258288 GCA_027922465.2 Turritopsis dohrnii | reverse complement strand
CCCCATGGTTTATGGGGGTAGGATTCCTTATATATAATGAAAGAATTGGATGCGTTTAAAAGATGCTGAACATAATGGTCGCGAGAAAACAGTTAGTTGCCTAGATGGGGAATCTCCAAAAATGAGCCAATCATGTGTTTAAAATTGTCAGATCATATGGTTTCCAGGCCCCTTTCTTATTGTTGTAATGAGGGATCTCCACTGCAGACATCAGCATATTGCAACCCTAAAAGCCAGTATATTACTCTCACGAAACCTGTTTTTGATTCTTCGCGCGTTTTTATTCACATATCGACCTCATCCCCAGGCTTTCTTGCTTTTTCGATAATCTAGATTTGAAAGCATGAGGATAAGGTTGTGTCAAGCTACTGTTTTTTTATTCGTGAGAGAATAAAAAACAGAAGAGAAACTATTAAACAAATGTAACGTCAATAGTGAAAGAACTCCAGTTGATTCTCCTCATTATACCATGGGTCTACCTATCATCTATCTTTGCTCATTCTAGCAGCTTATTCTGTTTGAGCAGCCTATTTCTTTTCACTTGTAATCTGATTCTTCACGAGAAGATATACAGCAACCTTACACCATATCAGCCTCGATCTTTGTTAAAACTTTAATTTATATTTTGTTTACATTGATTATTTGTTTACAAATTCATAAACAAACAAATAGATCCAGCTATGTATGAAGAACAAAACAAGAGATGGACAGAATTTACTCTCAGAAAATACCGATGTCTGACTTTCAACATAGTACGTTTGCTTTCCTTGTTGCATACCGGAAGATACGCCACATCATACTTTACTCCTCCCTTTTTAAACTTCTTCAAACACAAACAAGTTTTCATTTTAACCTCGAGATATGCGGATCCGAATATCGAAAATATAAGAGACTCTGGGCTCGAGGTTGGTTTTCATTTGTAAAAACTTGGCTTTTCCTAACCATGTTTAAATTAGATTAAATTAGATTAAAAAAATTAGATTCAAAAAAAATATGCTAGGAATTATACTTTTTGGAAATTTTAGATTTATAGGACAGGATCGCTACGTTATGCGGACAGTGTGTGACTACTTATAAATAGACAAATAGTGTATTTTCAACAATAGCTTACAACATATTTTATATTTCACCCCGCATATAAAATCTTGTCGAAAAGCCCATAGCCTTGCACCCAGATGATACAGGCTTATGTTTTGGGATATGCATTATTTGGGATATGCATTATTTGGGGTAAAAAGCCTCTATAGACGAACCTTACGTTTTCAACAATATTTATCATACAACATATCCCTGTACACACCTTCTACAAGAAATTTACCAGGTCGTTTCGTAGGAATACACCTTTCGCGAATTTCTGTTTAAACACCGTGTTATAGCCTAGCCTCTTTTTCAAACTCTTAATTACTTCTAATTATTCCACTGGGGAACTGAAAGAACGAGTAATATTACTTACTGAAAACATTATGCAATTAGAAAAACAATGAAAAACATAGAAACGAGGCGAAACTTGATGACTAAGCATTAACTCGGCATTTAAACAGAAATTCGGGAAAGGTGTATTGTTTGACAGTTTGTAGAACCCAACATCTTGGATATCTGATGTCTGTATGCTAGAAGAAGAAGTTTAAAACATAGGAACAAAATAAAATTCAATTTTACTTTATACGGTAACCGACAGAGATGTTAATGGCAAGCCGAAATTACCTTGTTTGTTTAAAACCGTAGTTTTAGTTTCATAAGAATAATGTTGAAGTTGGAATTCATTGAACATCGCCAATTCGTTGTCGTTCGGAGCTCCAATTCATATTTTTTTTTACAAGAGGGGAAACTAGACCAAATTTCAAATCCAAGCTTTTGGAGTATTTATTAATGAAGGAAATAAGAATTCTGGGATATCAATAAAAATAAACCTTGATCAAAGTAAATAAAAGTTAATAAAGACAAGAATATAAATTAAAGAAAATATTACGAACGTGGAGCAGAATTCATCAAACACACGCAGAAAAGTGGAATTGCTGCATAATGGTAATCTTTTGTAGATAATCGATTCTTAAGAAAAAGTAGAAACTCTTTTTTTTAACCATGGTAGGAGAACCTGGTGGATGATGGATAAATACAACTTAGGTAAATCAAAGATCGGAATTTTCCGGGAGAATTTGCCCGGCGGAAATTGGAACGTGTTCAATTAATTTCTGTGATCACTACACAACGTGCCATATGATAACCAATGCAAGTAATTAACCTTTCCCAGATTGTTTCAGGGACGTAGCAAGACATTTTGAGTTGGGGGGCTCAATAAATCTCTATTATCGAAAGAGGCCCCACCATGGTTGGGGCCGATGCGCCAAGAAAATTTTTGAAAAATACTACCTCTCGATTGCCTATAAAAGCACTCAAAATCTATAATTTCAACATGATTTTCAATTATTAGGAAAGGCAAAAACAAATTACTCATAATTGACAAAAAAGTTGGGGAGCCCCCAAGCCCCCCCTAATTCTACGTCCTTGTGTTTGATTGGTTTTTATAATGAAGTAATAACTTGTAGGAAGCAACCAGCGAAGGAGAGTGTGGTAGAAAGGGAGAAGAAGCATATGTTTTAAAGCTTCCCTTATTTTGATTTTTTGTTTTGTTTCTTAAACATTCAAGATAATGAAAGGTGTTAAAAAATTTATTTAAGTTAATGAAAAATGCTAAAAATTTGAAACTTCATTGCTGTGTTCTTCAGCAAAAGCAACTGAAAATGAATTCAGGAGATTGGAATGCGTAATTTTGGAATGAGATACATTTGCTTACATTTGCTTATAAGGCGATAGATGTATACAAAATGGTGTTGGATGAAGTCTTGAAATTTTTTTTCGACTACTGAATTGTGATTGGAAATTAAGTCATCCATTTATTTAGTTCGTGTACGTTTAATTTGTTAAAGTATTTAAAAATAAAGCTTACAACCTAGTACTGCAACTTAGTGTAATAGCCTAGTGTAACAATTTCAAAAAATGTGCTGTTGGAATGCTAGTTTTGCATCATTTCAAAATTTCATGTTGGTAATTTATCTAAGATTTTAGTAGTACTGTTGGTTAAGTCTATTTCCTATTTCCTATCAAGGAAATCGAGACATCTTGGACTTTTTCTTGTGACTATGGGTCAGTGGACCAGTTTGCCTGTGATTCAATTTGTTTTTGCTAGTGCTATAATATTATACTTCTCATTCCGGCTTGAAGCTATGGGTAATCCTCATGGGGGTCGAAAGAGTATAGTATCAAAAAATAATGTAAAAAGATCAAATCAGGGATTGCCCAATAGCGCATGCGTAACAGTCACCACTTTATTTGTAAACTATCTTTCTTTTGTCTTCATAGCATTTTTTCATCTTTCATCAGCAGGTATACCCGGCGTAGCAGATTACACGTTTGTTTTTATAGAAACCAGTTTATGAGAAACCTACATGTAGAATCTCAAAAATTGTTTATGACTATATTTTTTAAATCAGAAACTTTTTCCATATTTGACTTCAAGGAAATTACATTGCATTACATTACATTGCAGAGACAAATTAGTTCCAAACGCATTTTAAATTCGAATGCTTTCATTTTTTAAGTTAAAAACAAAAGGAATGATTCAAAAAACTACACAACATTTTTGAAAACAAAGCAAGCAACTTCTATCATTCATTGGATATACATTTTTAACAAAAATTATAAGAAACCGAATAAGAAACTTTTAGAACTAAAAACATTAAAATTTAGACCAAAATGAAGAAACTTTTAGAACTAGGCCCTTCCCTAAGTTTCTTATAAAAAAACAACGTGTATTTTGAATCCTGGAAAATAGTGACTCCTCCCTTCCTTACAAACCAGAGAAGGTTTACTCCCTTCGTAATAAACTCGAAAATAATAACATCCTAAAGGACTCCATTTAATCGGCCAGAAGTTGAGAAAACACGTCCGTTTAAATCATGTTGCAACTGATTATTTTATTATGCGCATGCGTGGAATTTTCAAAAATTTGTTTACGAATCGCCTAGGGTGAATCCGCCATATTTGGTCACATGTACCCTAAAAAAAACATTCAATTTGGGCTCTTTAAAGTATTATTTCAATTAAAAAAGTAATTTGTCCAATTTCAGTTGGACCAAGGATTTATATTCTGTGAATGTTGCATAATAACAGCACGTTCTACGAATATTATAGCGCGAAATCTACCAAGAAAGCAAACCAGCCACATGCGAACTTACCTTCACTTTGTATTGGTAATTTACAAATTCAAGAGTTTTTCAGGCACTAAGTCCAACTGATCCTCAAACATATACCTTTTCTCTACACTGTGTGCAAGTATCTTGGTAGGCCCAATTTTTTTAAAGAAAATAATCTCGATTGTCTAAGTGGTACTGTAGCCCCACATAAAACATGGCGTCCCTAAGTACACACATGGAAAAGCTAGCTTTGCTATGCAGAATTTGCAGTAACTGTATCGAAGAAAAGCCTAAAGCAGTTAAGGGATTGTCAGTAGAAATAAAATCAGCTTTCTATATCAATATTACCAACGATTCGATCGAAACCCACCCACCCAACATGTGCAACAAGTGCTTGAAAAAAATGAGGAACATAATTTCAAGAAATACCACTTTCGAAAACAACCTTAAAATAAGTCAGTGGACTGAACATACAGAAGACTGTTTAATCTGCAAGCTACCCACTACCCAATACAAAAAAGGTGGACGACCAGTCAAAAAAAAAGGAAGAGGAGGGAGACCCAAGTCGGACAATTCAATATGGACCAGACCTGTTTTAAATTGTTTGAAGGAAACCATCAAAGTAGTTCATATACCTAACTACAGCATTTCGGAAAATATCAATCCCCATTTGCACTTGTGTGTTTGCAAATTATGCAACAACATTATTAAACAGGCTGTTACCCTATCCTGTCAGCATTCGTTTTGTTTGGAATGCATTTTTCCATACATCGAGGGAAAACAAAAAGAAAGTACAGTTTGTCCAACATGTGGCAGTAATTTTCATAATATTGTTGAAGCAAAGACAGTCAACGAAATGTTACTGTGCTTGAAAGTTGAATGCCACAAAAAATGTGGAGCTACGTTTTCAATGACAGAAGATGACAAAAAAACACTCCATCAAAATATTTGTAATGGCCCACATAAAGCAACAGAAATGAAGGTTTCGGAAATATTCCAGCTTAATGAACAAACACCAATTCCTCGGGAAGTAGAAGATGCAGTGCTACATGTCGTGAAAAATAAAATATCAAAAAGTAGCACCGGTTTGGCAGAATTCAAGTCGGGTGGACCGAGGGTAAGAATCTCATAGTATTAAATAAAATTATATCATAAATTTTAAAAACACAGGCATAAACAATACTCTCAAGTTCCAATAAATCAGGCCAGGATGCTTTTTCAAAGAAAAAATCCACTAATGACCAGTGAAATTATCTAACCTCTGTTTATTCCACAGACTCTTACTATTCAGAGCTTGAGAGTATCATTCAAAAATAAAATGCTAAAGTGCAAATATTTCTACATTATATTTACTCTATCTTAGCCTTTATTTATCCAAACAACACCAAAAGCTTACACACCTAACTCCACAGCATCCAAAAGCACCTTGCGCAATAGAACAAGAACGCTTCACCAAAATTTAAGTCATTCCTCAGGAAGTGATGGAAAATTGAATCAAACATCGTTGTTGGTTAAATCCTTCACAGAAGAGGATAGACGAAAAATTTTAGAAGCAGCGCATATTTCACCTATTGAAATTGGGCCAGAAGCTTTGGTGGCTTTAAAAGCAGACATGGGCATTCCCTGGACTAAATTGCAAACAATGGCCAGGCAAGTACATATTCTATTACTTTCATTTATCATTGATGCAGCTCATAACAGTATTACATTAAATTTAGATGGCTTAAATCTTTCAACATTAAAGCTGCATCTTCTGCTAAACAGAGACAAGTAGCATCTTCTTGGTCATCGGATAACCTGAAAGTGGAAGAAACACCTTTGAGCTTTGAATCCAAAGATAAAAAAGGCATCTATGAAATCCGTTCCGCACCCTGGGCATATATTGAAAATTTGCCAGAGAATATTACCAACTATATAGATAATTTAAGCAAGTAGGTTTTCTGGGCTATTTTGACATAAATGTTCATGCATGCATGCATACTTTATGTATTATAATATTGTTACATAAATTTCACTAGATTTGATCGTTTGATTGAATTACCTTCGTTTAATGATGAGATTCACTTGAAAGTTGGTGGAGATCATGGCGGAGGGTCTTTCAAAATGAGCTACCAGGTTGCCAACATTGATAAACCAAATAGCAAGAATAACACGGTTGTCTTCTCCCTATTTGAAGCAAAAGACAGACGAATTAATTTAAGCATAACATTGTCTCGCTTCAAAGCAGAAATTGAACAATTGCAAAGATCATTTTGGCAGTACGTATTCTTCAAAGGTTTTCTTACGTCACTCCACCAACTTCTGATAAGACAAAATTTTCTTTCCAGAACAAAATCAATACGGACATTCATGTTTGGCGACTACGAATTTCTTTGTGTCATGTATGGCTTAACTGGTGCAAATGGTAAGTCTTTTGGCATGATCATTCATCTTTACAAAGAGCCTAGAACAGAATTTATGAACAATTATATCTGATACAGGACGTCACTGTTGCCTGTTTTGCAATATCACCACCTCTGAAATGCAGAAAGCTCTCCATGAACGTGGAAGATTCCAAAACCGCACATTGGATTCACTCAAAAGAGATCATGAGAATTTTCAAGCTGGTGGAAGTAATGTTAAACAAGCTAAATTGTTTAACAATGTGATAAGCGAACCAATCTTTGATATCCCTATTGATCAGGTACAACATATAGTAATATTTTTAAAAGAAATTATGCAATTCCAAATTTAACTGTTCATCAAAATATAGGTTGCACCACCAGGACTCCATATATCTCTTGGGATATATTTGAAATTCTTCAATATGTTTGAAGACCGTTGCCATCTTCTTGACTTAAAGATTGCTGAATCGAGTAATGTAGGATTTGCAGAAATCCAAGAATTTGCAAAACTACAATCCCAAATTAAAGATTTACAACGTTCCGTCAATGACTGTCATGAAAAAATAATCTTAGGTATTATAAATCAATATTATCCTTTTGTTAGAACCAGAATGAAAAGATTATCCTTTGTTGATAATTATTGGAAAATTTTAGTACATGATGCGATCGCCCAAAATATCCTTAAATCACCAGATGAGGAAAGTATCATTAAAGGCATTTATCTCCCCAGATTAGAGCATCTGCAGAAAAAAATGCAAGAAAAGGTAGGCATTAGTTCTAGACATTTTTAAATGACAGAGATAGAGATAATTGACACTGTTTTAAAAATATTAAGTATCTTCTTAACAGGAAAAAGAAATGGATAAACTGATAAAACAAAGTGACGTCAACCGAAATGTAGGCCCCTGTGTGAAACGTGTTGATGACCTTTTGTCAGAGGTCCATGTCCACAGACAAGCGTACCACGGAAAAAGCTTTGTTGGCAACCATGTACATAAAATGCTGAAGGTAAATGTCATACCATAATCAAGAATTTATTTGAACACTTTCCAAGTTTTCTTGACTTCTTTTTTTCATCGTTTAGAGCATTTTGATTATTCAAGCCTATAGAAAATAATTTACATATTCATATATGTTCATATATATATATATATATATATCTAGGAGGAGAACATTATCAAACTCTGTAACTCCATGCCAATTCTAGTCAAACATTTGGGGTTTGCTGGTACTGATATCCATCATGAATCGGTGACATTATGCCAGCAATTTAAACAGCTTTTTTTAAAGTACAGTAGATGTCACATGTTAATGAATTCTACAAGTCACTTCAATGATGAAAAGTTAACTCAATTAGGTTTGCATATTTTACATGATGTATTTAGCTGCCTGCAACATTATAAGATTTTTTATCATGTTACTTTTCCTCATTTAGATAATGCAATTAAAAGTTTGATGAGTTATTTCCGTGTTCACTGGCCAACTGAAAGCATCACTCCAAAAATGCACATACTTGAGGACCATGTGGTGCCTTTTATTGCAAAATGGAAGTCAGGACTTGGCCTGTATGCAGAACAGGGGGGCGAAAGCATTCACCCTGAGTTTAACAACCTAAAAGCTGTATATTGCAGAATGCCGTCGAGTGTTTGTAGGTTGAAGGCTATGATGAAGGAGCACTTCATCAGAACCTCTCCAGCTAGTCAAGTGTTAAGACCAGAAAAAGTTTCAAGAAAACGAAAAGAAAGGGAAGAGTGACATAGAGAGAAACAGCATATTAGTGCTGAGTATCAGTTCAATAGTTATTAGTTAATTCTTAAAGAAAATAACATATTTACCATCGCATTTCTATATTTTTCGATCTTCTCAGTGTCTCCAAATTTTCAATAACTTCCACATCTTCGTGAGTCAAGAAAAAAATTGGGCCTATAACAAGTTTGGTATCAATGTTTAGGAAATTTAATACTCTTCCAAAATATGTTTGGTTCAATGCAAGGAAAACTTCAGGAAACCCGTAAATCCACTCTCCCTGCAATGTACTAAAAACTCACTTCTTCGACCAACATGCCTTCAAAACTTCAAAACTAAATTACCTCGTGTATATTGTTCCAGATGATTGCTCACGTGCTTTGTATGATAGTTGTGCCAGCGAAATAAAACGGTCAGCGGTTCTAATTATGCGCAAGTATTAAATAAGAGGCAGTCATAAATTAACAAAATTTTTGCTATATTTTCCTGACTCGAAACCCGAGGCAGAGGCCATTATGAAAATCGCGTGTTTTTAGCGCGTGCGCATAATAACTTGTGCATTGCAAACGGACGTGAAAAGGGAGTAGTCCTTGTGAGTAAGAAACTCCTCACATCACAGTTCGAAGTCGTAATTAATTTCTATTTTTTCTAGAGGTGATTTTTTTCAATAAGTTCTTATTCGTCTAATGATTTATTCAGTAATGGACGTATAATATAGTTTGTTACCTGTTTTCTTTTTCACACTTTGTGAACGAGTTGTCATACAATTCCCCTAATTGCCCCATTTCTAATATGGGAGTCAGAATTTACAACGACACCGAGATGAAAGATGATCATATAATAGCCTCTTAGACAGGAATTTCTTTCTTTTGCATCGTGAAGAGCTCTTACAAGACGGTTTAAAAATGACAAAAATCTTCACAATGTTAAGAATGTTCATTTCAAAAAAGTTAGGATAATTTTTTTTTTCAGTAATCTTGAGGGTTTCACAAGTTTTTACACCGTAATCGAATGTTTTTCAATCAACAAAAAAGAATAAATATTGCATCTTTGTTTTGCAGTAATTCGATCTAATTTCCTTGCCTCCCTTGAGAATTCCAAACAGAATAAAAGAAACTGTACATCTTGGAAACCAGAACAAAGAAGCTACAAAGGGAAGTTTTTGTAAATATTAATTTTCTTGGTGTGGTGTAATGAATTCTTTGACATTTTACTTGAAAGATTATGGAAGTACTCTTTTCGGGAGTTGAGATTGAAAAAGTTGTTTACTGTGTTTAGCTAAACAAACGTTGACCTCGTCTTTATTATTTTGTTGTTATTTTTTTGGTTTATATTGTACAAACTTCTGTTTGGCCACGCTGGCTGCATTTCTTTCCTATTTCTTTTTGAACTCATCTTCATAGACTAAGCTTAATTAGAGATGTTTACAGGATGGGCCTGCCTACACGGAAAATACTTTATAGATCACGACATGACATTTCTTTTAACTCTTTCGTTCGTGTTAAATTAAATAAACTTATGTGTTTCAAAAAATGATGACTCAACAACTACCTGCCAAATAAATAATTTTCTCATTTATATACTTTAAATGTTTTGAAGGTATATACGACTGAGGTAAAAATAAAAATTCGTACAATTTTGTTTTTTAAATGTTATAATAAGCACATAATGTAATCTAGGCTTTAATTAGCGGCTAAATCCGAAAATCAGTACGAAACCTTTTAACGAGTATTGTTTTTATTGTTGTCGTTGTAAATGTGTTTAGTAACAGACATCTAATAAGATTTACGAACATTGCTTAACATAACATGAAATTAACACACCATAAACTCCATCTCTTAATACGCGGCTAATGTTTGAGGAAAAAGAACACGACACACAAAACTTTCAATTAAATTTAATGAAGTCGTTTATTTCTTTCCTCTGAAGATGAGATCATGGATAATGTTTTATGAACGGATTGAAATTATGCAGTTTGTTGTGGTTTCTTCTGATGAAGATATTTGTTTAGATAAATTAGAGCGTTGAAATTCAGTCATCTACTTTGAACTTTGGTTTTGAATAAATCGAGAAATGAAAAGCTTTTGTGAAAATGGTTTTTATCTTAATTCAACTTTAAGTTGAACACCTTCTTCTTTTCTTTGTTCTTTAATATCAATTTACTCTGACTTAGTTCAAATTTTTGGATGTTGTCAACAAATCAAATTCTTTTCTGGTGAAGAATTAATTTGAGATTCGTTGTTATAGAGGGAAATGTTTTAACTTTTGGGATTGGTTTACACGAATCTTTTCAGTGGTTGGCTTGGCTTAACTATACAAGAAAAGCCGAGAATGGTATTATGTGAGCATTTATTGTAAAATTTGTCTGTTGTTGAATTGTATAAGTTGTAAGAACTCACTCGGAATAATAAACATGTTAGTGGTTGTTTACTTTTACGCAAGTCATTCATAAGTTTGGTTGTTGGATGGCAACTGAAAACATATTTCACTAGATGTAAAATTTTCGAATTCAGTAACCATAACAACACGTTTAGTTTAAAATCAATGACATCACAGACTGATGATGCATGTTCGTTTGAAGCATTTGAAAGTTCTTCGTATTTTTGTGAAGAAAGAGACATATATATCCAGTTGAATATTTGTTTGTAAAGGCGGTTCAGCAAACAAAATCTCATTCATATGACGGTTTCTTATTATCCATTGACAATGTGTAATAAATTTTAATAAATTGTAATAAATAAATTTGTCTATTTTACAATGTTTACTAAAAGCCAAATTTTTTGTGAATACATCATGAATACAAATCAAAATTAAAAGATCCATCACACTAGACAGGGCTTAAGAGGCACTGTGAATTTAAGACCTGGTTTACATGCTTGACTATTTCAATTAAACAATACTGAAACTTAATGCCATATTTCTCTACGAAAGGGTTTTGTGTAAAATATCATTGAGCCGGAAAATTTATGTCGATCTCATGATGATGTCATCCTCTGGGTATGAATAAGAGAATTTTTCGTCGAAATTTTAACTTTTTTTATTGAATGAAATCGTCAGTTAGCATCTTGTTCCGGATTCTTGGTTAACCGCGATAATATTTTAAAAATTATTGGTGTCGGATGGATAACAAATGAGTTTGTATATTGAAGTTCTTTTGAACGATAATCCGGTAAATGATGAGGTTGTTTGTTGTTATGGCAACGAAAAACCGGGACTTACTGGTTTATTAAAATTGCTTGGCGGGCGAGTATTTGTGGATTTCTATTATGGAAGGAATTTCAGATTTGATAGAAAAGCATTTTTAACGTCATTTGATTGGTTAATTTGCTTACTTTCTTTTGTTTTTAACATTCAACTGTACAAAGGTTTTTCTCACTGTTTATTCTGGAAATAACTTTGTAAACAATTTTCCAATGAATTGTTCCGTATTTAAGTAGTACGAGGATTGACATTATGAAAATACCTTCATGGTATCGACAGCATTGGAGTATTGTCAAGTAAGGAAATGAGAAAACAAACCCGAAAACGAGAGCTTACAACTTTATATTGTGGTAGATAGTCTACATGACAGAATATAACTGGATTATGAACTATTAATACTTGCTGTTATGTTTGTGCTACTATCGCACGAAAAATGAGTTTAAGCCTTTAAAATAACTTTTAGAATAAAAATGCAATATGGTAAATATCGCTTGGCTTGTGTTTATATAATTGTGATTTGTATCCAAGGAACCCATAGCAACAGTGAAAAATCATCCATACGTATTGCTGGTGAGTATTTTACAACTAGATTTTCGCCATTATGACGATTCAGAAGTTCGTCACTTTTTTCCCAGTACACATGCGCGAAGTGGGTCCCAAATTTCCCACCTGATATATCTCGGCCTTTCAACCCCCATAGCCCTGGAGAAATTCACTTAAATAAGACATTCATTAAGTGTGTGTGAGAGAGAGACCCAGTGGGAAAAATCGCCAAAAAGTCACTGGGGTGAAGTGCATTTTCATTGAAATTGCGTGTATATTTCTATATAAAAATACTCCTCCGCAGGTATTTTTCAACAAATTTGCCTAGTGAGGAGAGAGAGAGTTGCAGATGTGACCCAAGTCCCAATATCCTCAAGTATACCTTATGCGTTCTAGTTTAGAAATGTTAAAACATTGATCTTAAATTAAATTGGGTGAATTGCTTACAGTTAGAGTAAGATGGGTCGGTGGGGTAAGTCGGGTCATTAAGTCATGAAGTGTAGATAGAGTGTAGATAGAGCGTTAGAAACCGATATTTTTAACATAACAACCATCACTACTCGCCTACCATTTTGTTCCGATAAAAATATCGGTTTCTAAGGCATAGAGCCTTCTACACTTCAAGTTATAATGACCCGACTTACCCAGCCGACCCATCTTACCCCCATATTACCCTAATATCCCCCTCTAAGGACAACAAACGCTAAGGTGTGAGTTTAATAAATTTAACAAGAAACAACTATGTTGTTCAAAGTTTGAACATGAATTGTTTTGAACTCGAGAGAGAAATTATAAAAGATTTCTCTGAGTCTCGATGTTTGTGACAAAATAGAGAAATTTTGTGATGAAACCTTTGTTTCTTTCCAAACATTTACAGTGGCGGATCTAGAGGTATGTCGAAATTTGTGTGGGAGAGTGTTAGCAATCTAACCATAAAAGAAAAGCGTTCAAATAATCCCATTGGTAATATAAATTGGTAAATATAATGTTAATGCTCTCCTACACAAATTTCGACAACCTCTAGATCCGCCATTGTCATTAAAGTGTGTTTGACCCACCGTTACTTTAAGGTTTCAAATCCCATCTTCTTTTCGTTATTTTGAAATCGATACCATAGAGCATCAATCATGATTTTACAGATCTCATTTTATACATAGCGCTTAAATTGGAAGTGATGCGTTGAAAATAGGGCGGAGCTTATAAACATTTTCTAGAGTTTAGGGTGGCCTAACTAAATGGCGTTGTTTGGCTTTAGTGTTTACTAGAGGATTTTTATCACAAGAAAGTGAGAAATATTTCCATTTCCGATACTATAATCCCATAAAGATAAAAAGATTTTCAACGCAAACATCTCTCAAGAAAGTCACGCTTGATGAAAATGGCCGACCACTATCAGATGTGTTCCATGCAGATGATATTATTTACATCTTTTATTACGCATTATTCTTTCTTTCTTTTTTTTAACAAAACGTCATGAAGAGCGTTGGATATCTTTTCATTGCGTATATTTTTATCAGTCTGCGAAATAAAGTGTTTTTCTTTAAATCCAGCCAACACATTTGTTAAAAAATCACTGTGAAGGAGTGCACTTCTATAGAAATATAAATGCAATTTCAATGAAAATGCACTTCCTCGTCGTGACTTTTTGACGATTTTGCCCACTGGGGAAGCTCTTTTCAAAATCTGATTTCAAAACATGAAGGGATTAATTTTTGCGTCTTTTGCGACTTTTGGTCAAAGTCGCAAAAATAAATCCACACAAAACTTCAAGACATGAACGATTTGCAAAAAAACATCCACGCAAAATTTCATGATTTTATTTGCTTATTTTTTGGCTCTGTGTACCTTTCGTATATTAACTATTTCCATGTACTTATCAAGCATCCATTGGTTTTGCACTGTGGCAGGCATGGAAATGGTGATTTTTCGCTGCTACTTTTAAGCTATATTATAAAATATACGCATTGCACTTTGTTCACATTCGCAAAAATAAATCCAAACGTTTTCCTTGAGAAGCTCTGACTCGCAACAATGAATCCACGCAAAATGCTCTCAAACCGTGGCTCGCAAAAATAAGTCCACGCAAAAATAAATCCCCTTAAGGTAATCAGTCATATGACAAGACAACAAACTTAGAAAAAGACTGCTAAGTAATTGTTAGTCTGTGAGTCTTATTTGTGAACTTTGGTTGAAATGAACCAGTAAAAATTCAATATTACTAACCTCAACTCCATCAAATTTGAACCCAGGAACTCTTCCATTATTGGTATACAATACAAAAGACTCTGGGTTAGAGGTTGCGAATACATCGAAATGTGAAATAAAAGTTCGCAATAAACTCAATAACAGTTCTGAAATAAAATTTAACATTGATGATGGTAATAAACCGAAAAAACTTTTACTTAAAACTAAAAACTAAATTGTTAGTCAGTTTTAGTCAGCTGCTTATTGGAAAAGGGTTTCATCGTCGTCGACTATGACTTTCAAGATTCCCAGCCGGCACATTTGTTAAAAAACCTCTGCGAAGGAGTGCATTTCTATCGAAATATACACACAATTTCAACAAAGATGCTCTTCCTCGCAGTGACTTTTTGACGATTTTGTCCACTGGGTTATTTTTGGTCAGCACTATTCAAGTGAAAGAAAAACAAAACAAAAATGCCGCTGACTCGCTGTGATAACCAGTCGCATTATTATTATTATTATTTTATTATTTTTTTTACATTCTTGATAATTCTTTAAATCCATAGTATTTCAAGATTAAGAAATTCGACAAATAGGTTCTCCACTGTTATTATTCTTTTACCACCATTCTTTCACAAAACCCCTGACGTCATAAAAACCGGCTTAAACGTTTATTAAGCATGTTTAAATTTTTACAAATTATAAGCTCGTGTGACCAGTGATATATGTTCTTCTTTTTAGATTATCTTTATCCAAAGTTTTTCTGGCCGTTCGATTACCAAACAACAGCTGCAGAAGTAATCGAGAATGTTAATGTTGTTGAAAACGGACCAATCGGGATAACCGGAGAAAAACCAGGTTATTGCCGTTTCCATTTTCATCAAACATCGGTTACCCTGGGCACATTTACCTTGAAATGTTTGAGAAAGCCAAGCGATTGCAAAGATGGTTTGACCATGGCATTCTGGATCCGCCTAACTGACGTGACATTTCACAAGGAAAGTATTTTAAAGGAAGAAGTGTCGATTCTTCGAACATCACACTCAGCATATGCACAGCATTATGGGATACGAATATGGTATTCTGTTTTGAAAGGTAAGGAATCTTATTATCAAAACAACCTCGAATCCAGGGTCTCTTGCCTTTTCTAGACTTTCGACAACTACCAAATGACAGATCAAAGGGTGACATACATCAAGTACATTAGACCGACCTTTTTTGCGTTGCCTTATTTATATCGCCAAATTAAAGTTGCAGAAAATTTAAATTTCGCAAAGATTTTCCCCAGACCGAAAACATGGCGCCGTCATCCGTATATCGAAAAGGCAAGAAACTCTGGGTTCGAGGTTGCGCCGCTCGAAAAGGAAAGAGACCCTGAGTGCGAGGTTGTTATCTAAAAATAACAGTCGTTCTAGGCCCCATGATCAGATTTCTAGATTTGAGGTTGTCAAGGAGAATGCGGAATTGATTTTTGTTTGACATTGTTTTGATCTCTTTTCCTACCGTATGCAACGTCGGTACCAATCTACGAACTATTGCATGATTTTGTGTGACATTTTTAATACAATTTCTCGTAGGCGATGTTAAACTACATGCTTCTGTCATCTTAAACGAGGAACAAGTCACTGAAGTCAGCATAAATGCAATGGAATGGCATCACGTCGTTTTATCATTTTCAGTGAATTCTGGTCTGCAGTTCTTCGTCAACTTCAAAAGATCACGGATTACTTCTAGGCATAAACATGCTGCCCTTAACATAAATGAAGTCAAACTTTTTCTTGGACAATATCCAATAACAAGAGGAATTGGGAGTTCTTTGCTTAGCTCCAAGTTAAGCATTGATAATCTTGCTATATGGAATCGACTACTTAATAGAAATGACATCAGCAAAGTGTATTTGGCAGGATTAAGTAAGTTGGATAAAGGTTTACCGTGAATGTTCAAGTAAGCACCTCGGGCGTTAGGGGTTTATCAAAATAATGTAATTTTACATTCAAGTAAACGCCGCCCGTTTTTTCTGAAATGTGATTTAGGTTTTGCACACAGCAAATATTTCGCTGGTGGACCATTGTTTTGGAAAAAACAATTGTGCAATAAAAATTCGCTTCAACGAATTTTTAGCCGTCAACAAAAGAGGTTCAGTTCAACCTTTTTGCTTGTTAAAATTCACCCGTGATAAGTAACCAATCAAAATACATACAAAATGCTGATTCAGAGCTCGACTTCTTTGTAGCGGGAAATGTTAAAAAAAGCAAAACATTTTTGGGTGCAAAATGGCAGAACTTGTAAACAAGGAATCGTAAACAAAACACAAATCTGAGCAAAATCAAACTAAACATTGTTTTGATAAAAGTGTCATTGGAAACTGAAATGAACCTACAAACGAGATAATAATATTCTTGGTGGTCGAACTGTCATATAGCAAATTCTTGCATAAATTTCAAGCTTTCCTTTTACAAGTTTTTATTCAAAACTTTATCTCCATGGCAACATGAAGTTAAAACTTCAGTATGACTTGCATTGCCCGCTTCCCATATTATCAAATAGATGAATTCAATTTTTACATTTTTTATTTAAAGCCCCTTTCATTCACATCAACAAACTTTACTTAAAAAAACCATCTGCAATTTTTTAATTCTTTAAATCACCAATAAATTGATCATTGCAACAAATTTCTATCAAATAAGTATTTATGCTTTAATTTTGTAAGGAAATTAGGCCCTATTGCACTTTTGTACCCCCTATGTTTATTCATGATTCTCAAGGAACAACAATACAATAAATACACTGCCTGTCAATAATAAATAATTGCTACATTGATAAACCAAATTATTAATCTGTCTACAAATCTTTTTCAGGAAATTTCCCTATTATACAGTATCTCAATGGTAAATAAGTCATGTTTGCCTTTTGATAACCTTTGGTAAACACTGGAATTGAATTTTCTTCAGGTCATATCAATGTGCACAAGGGATGTCTAAATGACAAGAATCAATTTGCTGTGACATGGAATGGAACAGCAGACTACTATTCTCATTTACGAAATTATCAAGTTGTTTGGTGGTCTGGAAAGAATGGAGGAAGTAAAAAAGAAGCTTCTAGAATTGTTTTGCCGTCAAATTTCTCAACTGTTACGGAAAAAGAATTAAATATTGTCATTGATTTCTTTGGTGAGTGAAATTTTATTGAAGCTAAAGTTTTTTTATTATGAAATTTTTTTATTATATATGTTTTTATATATGTTTTTGTATGCTACGAGCTAGGAAGACCCTCTGCAGCTGGAATTCATTTGGAAAGATCAATAAACTTAATGGAAATTTCTCCTGCAAAGAGGATTTTCAGGAAATTTCCCTATTATACGGAGGATGGTCCAAATTTGTTGTCCCAAATGTGAGGCAAAATGGTTGCTTTATTATTTTGATCATCCAAGTATTTTTACTTTTGGTATTTCATTTTAGAATGATTGATTGATTCTAAAAATTTTTCTTGTGTTATTCATTCATTAAGATTGAATAAATGAATTAAAGTGCAACATCACTAGGCACAAAGTGTTAATAGCGCATCGCATACCTGAACCAGTAGGTAGTCCACATTTGCCACTGGAGTGGTTGCAAAAGTTTGGACACATTTGGGACCGTGACATCAAATTTGGGACCGTGACATCAAATTTGCTCTAACATCAACAAAGTTTTGATCATAAATGGTTTATCATTATCATTACTTATTTGGTCAGCTTTTTAGACCACAATGGTAGTGCCATTTTCTGTAAGCAATTTGAATTTCATATGGATATAAATGGAGTTGGAACTATTTTTAGCTATTTAACAACATTATGGTAGCATACACAAACCTTACCGTAATGATAATGTATAAGGTCAAAAGGTTTTTCTAAGTTTAAGGTTCAAAATGTTTTTGTCACGATACAACAGTTTCTCTTTGTTTTGGTTAGCCATCCATATGAATTATTGAGCATTAATTTAAAATTAATAACAATTGAAATTAATTTTTAAAATTTGTTTATGTACAATCTAAATTTATCAGTTTATCAAAAACATTCTTTCATTATTCTCATTATGACTTGGAGAACTCATCAAAGAAGCTTGCTTTGAGTGTCAACATGAAAATGGCTAAAAAAAGGTTGCTTAAAGCAATCTTTATGTTTTTGTTCCTCAAAATACAGGCAGTTAAGATAAAACTGGTTATATTTCAAGATAATCCACCTTATAGCATTGGGATGTCAACAGGTATAAATGAAAAAAAGGATATCTTAAGATTCGCTCTTAATCATCTTCAGAAACGCTATTCCAAACATGCAGGAATTAGTCTTGAATTTGATCATAATGTCACACAATGGTCACACAATGATATCATTGAATTAATAACAAACAATGACACCAACAAAATCCGTCAACAAACAAACATCGACAACGAAACGTACTTGATGGTATCTGCCACTTCTTTTCCTGATTTATTCTTGGTTAATAAAAATTTTAAAAGGATGAAATTAACAACGTCATCAGGAAGTGTTGTTATAGTGCGTAATGAAGATGCATTGTTGCTCTTAAAGCTTTTTTCTGGAATTAGAAACTGCTCTGCTCTTATTCTGTTTGGCTTATTAATGGGCATACTTGTGTCTTCTTTGGTGTGGTTGCTAGAACACAGACAAAATGATATGTTTCCACAAACGTTTGGAAGAGGTTTATGGGTTTCATTTTGGTTTTGTATGGTTACCATGACAACTGTTGGATATGGTGATAAAGTGCCACAGTTTTGGGCGACACGGATTATATGTGTTTGTTGGATGGTATTCAGCCTGTTATTCATGGCAATGATAACTACTATTGTTATGGAGGAAGCTAAAAAAGGCCTTGATACATATGGGAAGAATGTTGCTGTTCTTGCACATTCAAAAGAACAATCTGTTTGTCGTCAGAAGATCAATGCAATTCCATCACCATATGCAAGTTATGAAGAGATATTTCGTGAAGTTGTTGAAAATAAATCATTGGCTGCTGCTTTTATTGATCAGAATGTTGCTGCATGCTTCTTTAGCAACAACAAGCAGGATAGTTTAAAAATACAACAAGAAGTCAAGTATGAGTATCCAATTCGTGCTTTTCTATTGAATCCGACCAATAGAACATTTCATAACAAGACACTCAAATTCTGTATGGATGAAAACTTTCAAATGTTCATGAAAAATAAATTTACGCCACCACTGATTTTGAAACCTTACTATTTCAGAGCTTTGAGAAATCTTTGTGATAAGGCTGACAATGGTTTGATGAGATACGTGGTTTTGACTACTGTTGTGGTTATTGTTCTTGCTGTATCGAGTGAATTCATTCATTGTTTCAGGAAAAGAAAACGAAAAGAAACATTAAATATAGGAAAGGAATGTTCAGTTTTGAGTGAAGTGGTTGAAGAGACAGAAAATCAGACAGAAGTCGTTCAACAACAACTTGAAATAGAATTCAAAAGATTGCTTAAAGATGTTCTATCTCAAAACAAGTTTCAAAAGAATGAAACAAAAAAATGAACAGTTGTTTCAAAACAAAACGAATGAGTATTATGCAGCCCTCAAAACAACAATATACCAATATTGTCAAGTATTAAATATGAATAAGGGACTTTAAAAAGATGTTTTCATATCAAATTCCAATGTGCATGGCAGATGTTATGCTTTTAGTGAGTTAGTAGGTTTGGAATTTTACTTAAACAATCAAATGTTTGAAATCTAGCACTACCAGTGACAGGGCATTGCAGTCACTATCCTTTTACACTATCCTTTTTTGTCTAGATAAACACATTTTACTCAAAGGTTATCTAAAATGTATCGATGCATTCCTGTAATTCACATAAACCAAATGATTTATTTATTTTTTTTAAATTTACAATTATACATGATCTAAATAAATGTTTAACCATCTGTGTGAAAAATTAACAGTTTATTGCAACCATTATCCATTGTCAAGTTAAAATCATGTTGTCTTTTTCATGATTGTCTATTCTTACTTACCAATAAAGTAATAGTTTAATACTGACTTATCAAAATGTTCACATATGATACACTACCATCTTTCAGGTACAGAAGGTTTGTGAATGTCATGAAACTATGATGATTGGTATACAGAGCCGTAATTTCGTAATTTGAAAGCTAGAATTAGGAATGATTTTAAGAAAAATTAAAGTAAAGTATTAGAGAAAACTTTTCATAAGGAGGCTCCAACCCCTAAAACCCCTGCTGGTGAGCTTCTTATGTGTTACTCCAGGTGATGCATGTGTATCCATCACAAAAGGCTTATTGAATTCTATTTTGATTATTCTTCATAATATTAACAGCCCTTCTCCACAACTGCTTCAATCTGTAGCATGGTTAGAAACTGTCTACATCTGTACAAACAGTTGCCTCATATGTGTTTGTTTTTTTGTTAAAAAACAATATGTAAGAGCTTGGTAACTGTTGAAAAGAAGGTGCTGTGCATTACTACAGATAACTTGAATTCATGATGAGTTATGGAAATAAGTAAATAAGTTGTTTTTGTTTCGCCAATAAAAGACATTAATATTTAATTCAAAATAAGTAAAGCAAAAAAAGGATGTTTGATTTTGTTGGAATCTTTTTATCATTCCTGAAAAGAATATATCTTTGTGAGCAAAGTTTAATTATTTTTTATAATGAATAACAAAATAGTATTATATCATTTTCAAAGCTCACTAATTTTGGAAAGGGAGTACACAAGTACACTAACATGAAAGTTGCTGAAAGCTTCTGCGTAATATTTATGTTTTGTTTTAATCATTGCTTTGCAAGAATTTTCCCTTGCACAATCGAACATGGAAATGAAAAAATAAACGTGCAAATGAAACTTGTTACCTTTCGTAGCAATCCACCTTACAGTATTGGGACATCAACAGTGGGGAAAAAAAGGGAAGATATTTTTAATTTTGCTTTTGAAAATCTGAAATTTCGCTGCTCAAAATGTGTTAATTTCGAAATATATGATGATAATGGCACGAAAACATCTCATGATGATATCATTAAATTAATAACAAATACAGATACCAACAAAATCCGTCAACAAACAAATATCGACAACGAAACTTACTTGATGGTATCTGCCACTTCTTTTCCTGATTTATTCTTGGTTAATAAAGATTTTAAAAGGATGAAACTAACAACGTCATCAGGAAGCGTTGTTATAGTGCGTAATGAAGATGCATTGTTGCTCTTAAAACTTTTTTCTGGAATTAGAAACTGCTCCGTTGTTATTATTTTTGGCTTATTAATGGGCATACTTGTATCTTCTTTGGTGTGGTTGCTAGAACACAGACAAAATGATATGTTTCCACAAACATTTGGAAGAGGTTTATGGGTTTCATTTTGGTTTTGTATGGTTACCATGACAACTGTTGGCTACGGTGATAAAGTACCACAGTTTTGGGCAACACGAATTATAAGTGTTTGTTGGATGGTATTCAGCTTGTTAATCATGGCAATGATAACTGCTGCAGTAATTGAGGAAACAAAGACAGGTCTTGATACCAGGGGTAAAAATGTTGCTGTCCTTGCCAATACCATGGAGCATTCTGTTATTCGGCAGAAGATTAATGCAATTCCATCACCATATTCAAGTTATGAAGAGATATTTCATGAAGTTGTTGAAAATAAATCATTGGCTGCTGCTTTTATTGATCAGAATGTTGCTGCATGGTTTTTTAGCAACAGCAAAAATGATAATTTAAAAATACAAAAGGAAGTCACATATGAGTATTCATATTCTGCTTTTCTATTGAGTCCGAGAGGTCAGAATTTTTGTCCTCATTATGAAGATAATGAAGATGAAGATGAAGAAGAATGTTGTGATGATCATATGCCTTTATTTAATGGAGAAGAAAACTTTCAAAGTAAAATGAAAAATAAATTTATCCCACCGGTCATTTTGACCCCTCATTATGTAAGGTCCGTTCCGAATCTTTTTGATAATTCGGACAATGGCTTGATGAAATACACACTGATAACAACCGGAACAATTATTATTCTTGCCATAATAAGCGAATTACTGCAATGTTATAGAGAAAGAAGTCAGAAAAAATCAGTCATTAAAGGAAATAGAAATTCAGTGTTGAGTGTGGCAATGGCCCCTGAACCACATGCTCAGAGAGAAATCATTCAAAAGCATGTTGAATTGGAATTGAAAAGATTGATCAAAGATGTTATGTTGGAAAAGAATAAAAAAGATGAGGAAGAAGTTGAATAATTTTAATAATAATTATCATAACAATGATATAATAACAATAATAATATATGAGGCAATATGAGACAAGATATATTCAACCTCAACGTTGAGATTTTATAGAACAATCTATCTACAATATCAATGTCTATCAGGGCTACTTAATGTCAATCAAAGTAGTTAAACTCAGCCTTCACTCTGTATTTTTTATTTTTGTTTGGATCATTAGTAGCTACTAGTGTCCGAAGTCAAAATGTTTACTGTATCTTACTTTGAAAACAGTGTGTCAGATCCCACTTTCCCCATGCTCGTATTAAAAAAGCAATGAAAAATGAACAATAATGAAGTGATAAACAGAAAGTTGTATGGCTCCAAAACTGATGAAAAAAAATGTATGTATTATATGTATTAGCTACGGCCAACCGTTATCATGAAAGGGTCTATCATAGATTTTAAAAACATTACATTCCTGTTTAGACACAAATTTGTTTGTCACCCTATTGCCATGTTTCTCTAGATTTTTTCCAATGCAATGCAATATTTTGTATCCAATGCAATATTGATCAACAAGTTTAAATTAAAATCAATTGCTACTATAAATGAAAAACAGGTCTCTTACGAACTCTATGATCAACCTGAATGTAACATGTTAAAAACAGTTACTCTCTCTAAAATAAAAAGTGGATACACACTTGCTGATAGGATATAGATTAATAACTATCTTGTAGCATGATGTCTCCTCTCAACCTGAAAAGATCTTAACCATAAAGGAAAAAGAATAAAACATTTTGCAAATGGGTTGATCAAAGTGAAAGGGTGTTTATGATACAATTTATATGTTTTTGTTCTGGAGAAATCCATGTACAAAATAACAACATAGGAATTGAGAAAGTCAATGGGAAAATAAAGATACAAATTAATAGCAATGAGAAAAAAATGCAAAATGGTGCAGATCCTTTTCCAAAACAGTAATTGGAACCAATTGTGTGCTTCAAAAAAAAAAATCAGGTTGTAGAAATAAAAACTGCATTAAGTAAACACTTATTCACGTTATTCACCCAAAAAATCTTTGGTCTTTTTAAATATTAATGAAGTTTGAATGTTTGTATTTATCAACAAAACTAAAATATTTGTTTGTGAATATTTGTATTTCTTTCTCAATGTTGGTCAGTTCCAATTTTGCAAAATACACAACTGTACAATGTTCGAGATCTGTATTCTGGTTAAGCAAAAACACCTTTTTATGATATTTTTATTGATATGCATCATTGATAATCAATTATCCAAAAAGCCTTCCACAAACTGTTTTTGTTAACTTGTATCAAAACAAGACATCAAAGAAGTTATTCTTTCCTGTTGCCTCTGTGTTGTTTATCGGTTGTGCAAATGAAATCTAAATCTTCAGATAAAGGTTGATCTAAATATTTTACCTGTAAATGAGGGAAACCTTATTTTTAATTGCTACAGCTAGATATGGCATTATAGTGATTGTTTATATCTTATTGCTATGATAAACATTACTGTTGATGAGAGAAATAATGTAAAAATGGTGTGGTTGAAATCTTAGAGAAAGTTCGTGTTAACGAGTAATGAGTTAACCATCAATGAAAGTCTGATGTTGAAAATGAATGTCTAGCATATCATACTTGTTTGAAAATATCTCAATTATAACTTGTAGCTGCTGTTTGAAAATGATCGTTCTTGTCTACTGTTTCAGAACTTTCTACACTCTACAATGTCCGTATTGATGCCCATACAAAAGGCAATATCACATTTGGAACAGAAATTCAATGTAGTACAGGAGATTCCACTAAAGGTTAGATAATTTTTGATTTTGTTCCGCATCTGTTCAAAGTGTTCCACACTACAGAATGAAAAAGTATTCTCAAGATTTTCATAGAAAATTGGTCTTGTTTAAGGTTATCCTTTTTGAGATGCAAGTGTTTTGAAGGATCTGTTGGTTTGGTTCCCTTTCAGAAATGTTTTCTAAATCTTGCTGTATATTGTGTTTTTTAAGCAATATTTTTTGTTGCAGGAAATACATTAAAGATTGTTGCTGTTAATCCTTTCACATTGTCAGTTATCTGGAAATCAATAGATGAATCCAAATATTTTGTTTATAAGGTAAACTCATAATTGTTTTGTTGATTCTGTCTTTGACTATGATAATGGTAAAAACATTTAACTCCTTTCAATTCATATTCATTTCATTTTCAATTCCTCTATTTTTAAGGTTACATGTAAGCAGATTAATGGTGAATTAGTATTTGATAAAAGAACTACCACATTATCACTTAATGTAACAATTGGCAATCTTATTCCACAAACTGATTACAAAGTCTACATAGAAAGATTGGATACAACCACGTTGATCAAATCTTACTATACAGGCAATCCAAATACACTGCCATTATCTTCTTTTGTCAGAACATCAGTTTTGAAAGCAGAAGTTGTTGGTGCAACATGGAGTACCGCTAAACTTCGGTTTATTTTGCATCCTGAATTGAAGGAACATCATATGAGATATATTGTGAAGCAAACAGGAGATGGAAAGGTCATATCAAAACGTTTTTCTGTTATGTTGATGGATAAAATTGATATGGATATCAAGGGATTGCACGAAAATACAACATATGCATTTGATGTACAACTATTTGATAAGCGATCAGGTGTTGCTGGACCAAACATGTCTGTACCTCTAATTGTTACCACAAATGGTAAGTTATATCAAATACCTTTGTTATTATTTATTTGGGCATTTCTTAAATCAAAATTTGATTTGAATCGAAAGTTTGTTGATAAACACCACAATGTCAATTCTATGGAAAAAAGGGTGGTTTACATGAGGAAGAATAATTTTTTACTGAAGTGCAGATAGAAGTATTCATTCCTGTCCAACGGCTATACTGTAGGATTGATGGCATAGATGTTGGCAGAGCTGAAATTTAGGTGTTAACGTACTAGCAGAAGTATAAAAGTAGCAGATTTATTTTAAAGGCGACCTTCATTTCATAATTCACTAAATTTATATACTTTATTTGTGGTACAGTTGTACTCAGTATAAAACATTAGCGCAGTGTGGTACAGTTGTACTCAGTATAAAACATCAGTGCAGTCCAAGTAAGGTTAGATCTGTTTTGGAATGATTTAAACATCAAGAACTTAAAAAAATAAAGAATGTTACTAAATAAGTAAGATGGTATTTATTTAAGAAATCCATTTACTAATTAGATAATTGTAATAGTATTGGGTTTTGATAATTTAAATAATTTCTCGTTAAGGGATACTTTTTTTTCAAATATCTAATTTTAGCTCACTGTTTTAATTATATATACACCTTTATTTCTTTTATTTCACAGGACATCTTAGATAACAGTGCATATATGTGAGATACTACTGAAGATATTTATCTTGTATAAATATTTGAGAATAATAATAATAATAATTATAAATGAAAAGTTTTTGAACGTGATTGTTTTCAGAGACAAATTGGAAGATTATATACTGTTGCAGCATAAGTCAAATTAAGCACCTATTTGAATAAGTTTTTAGAATTAGTAGATTTTGAAAGATTCTGAGAACATTAATTACAAGGGCAATTGAGTCTCCATTATCAAAATTAATGTGCAGTCCTTGAAGTACTATGAAACCCTAAGTCAGGATTTCAATCCTCTAACAATTCTTTAGTGGAGTTCTTTATGTTTCAAAATGGTTGAACATACCAGAATTCTATATAATTGACTGTCTTTCTACTTATTTAGTCCGATTTCCTCCACCAATCGATATGTTTATCATCAACGCAACTGCTAAGACGATAACACTGAGTATTACTTTACCTAGTTTAATGGCGAAAACTCACTTGCATGTTACCCATTTAAAAGTTTCATTGTCTCTCCAACACCTTCATGAACATAAAATTATCAAGATAAATGAGTCCAATCACATTGTGTGGAATAACTTGGAACAGTATACAACATACCAGATATCAGCTGTGACTGGAGATTCTGAAGGAAATTATGGAGAAGTAGGAAAAGTAATATCCGCTATGACTTTAGGTAACAACAGCGTTTTCCAAACATGTTTCACTTGTTTTTCTATTTTTTCGTCAATTATGAATTTCACGACACAAGTCTAATTATTATTCACTTTGGAGTATAATAAGTCTTTATTCGTTTGATCCTCGAATTTGTTGTAGACGAAGATGAATGTAACCAAGCAGAGATTAGGTGCCCACCAAATTCAAAATGCTTAAATACCTTGGGTTCATATAGATGTCCTTGTTTACAAGGTTTTATGGAAAGCCATTCTAAATGTGAAGGTAATTTTGTTGCATGTTTAAAATTTTTGTATACTATTTGACATTTTCTTGACGGACATTTGACAGCACAATATTGTGAGTACTCATCCACCATCCACGTATATCTTTGATTGTAATATATATACGATACTATAACTATTTGCTATTAAACTAATCACAACTTACAAATTAGTTGCAAAGGTTATTTTATTATTTTAAAGGGTATTTTGTTGTTTTCATATGCAAGTCGGAATATTTCTAACATCTATAGTTAACCTGATTTATAACCCATCAAAAAACTAATGTATAGATTTAGATGAATGCTCCAGGTATAATGTATGCATGGAGAATGCTATATGTAACAACACATATGGTTCTTTTGAATGTCATTGCAGTGTTGGGTTTATGAAAATAGATGGAATTTGTGAAGGTATGTATGTGTAGCAAAAACTGAAACATCAACCTAATTTCAATTTTAAAAATTTGTGTTGCATTTTTGTAGACATCAATGAGTGTAATATCGACAGCCCTTGTGATGAAAATGCTGTTTGCCACAATACTCTCGGTTCATTTCATTGTAATTGCAAAGACGGATTTGAAATGACAGATAAAGGCTGTTCAGGTAAAAAATCTCTGTTATGTTTGTGAGATGTAAAGAAGAAGTTGTTTTGCTCTGACACATAATGTTTTCACCATAGACAAGAATGAATGTCTACTGTTCAATGTATGTGCAGAAAATGCTGAATGTTATAATCTTCATGGCTCATTCAACTGCACATGTCGCAACGGATATTCTCTACTGAATGACTCGTGTATAGGTATGAGAAGACTAGATTGTAAATGACAACATTTGGAATAGATGCTTTTAGAAGTCTAAAGAAGTCAAGAAAAGTCTAAAAATCTGAATGAGTTATTAAGCTTGGAATACATTATTATATAAATAGCCAATTTGAATGGATCAGTTCAAATAGATACGAAAAAAAAATGATAAAGATTGATTCAACACAAGTGTCTACACTTATTCAACAAACGCAGACAAATACACATTTTTTTATGACGGTTTTGTCCACTGAGACTATATTTCTATTTCATTTGCTATGTCTCGCCTTTTCTTTTATTTAAAACAACAGGAATTAAGAAAATAATTGAACACGTTCAACTTTTTCAAACGCTTCCCATTGAAACTGAAACAGGCAAAAATCTAATTGATACATCTAAAGTTTTAATTTTAAATGATAATGTAATCCAAGCTTTAGTTCCAAACATTGTGTATTTTGTTAGAATGACTGTTGATATTATAACATTATGTGGACATTGAAAGATTTCTTTCCTGTTGCTTAGGATGTGCATTGCATCTTCATTATCTGTTTAGATATAAATGAATGCCATGCTCATTCAATCTGCGATGAGAATTCTAATTGTGTCAACACAGCAGGCTCATACAAATGTATATGCAAGCAAGGTTTTGTCTTAATGAATAACAAATGTCAAGGTATGCTAAATTATTCAAAGCAGAGTTAATTTCCAATAAAGTATCCCAAAAGTAATTGACTTCATTTTAATTAACAACTATCAACTGCTGATTATGTATTTTTATTTAGATGTTAATGAATGTGAATCTGTTGGTGTCTGTGGAAGAAATTCAGTTTGCAACAATCTACCCGGCTCTTATCAGTGTTCGTGTTTAAAAGGATTTCTGATACAAAACACTACTTGTGAGGGTAAGAAAATCTTTCTGATGAATTATAACAAATTATGGAATCAATGTAAGCTATGTGATTGAAAGTCAGAAAGTAAGTCCTTAGTCTTGATTAACCACTATAGCATTGCTGCACTAATGATGTGGTAAATATGATAAATTAGTGAAAATGTTAGTTTTCAATCTGGCAGGTTAGATCCTAACGATCCCAGGTATGCATTCCCCACTAGTACATCAATAACACACTTTGGTGAAGTAGATAATTCTGAAGAAATTCTTTTGTCTTTTTTTATGTTTTGTATTCTTTCAAAATCTTCCATTTTCAGATCAAAATGAATGTTTGGAACAACAGGAAATCTGTGGAAATCATTCCATATGTACCAATACACAAGGTTCCTATCACTGCTCTTGTATTGATGGATTTTCGATGATGGATGAGGCATGCAAAGGTGACGGATTGACTGATAGGCATATGACTATAACTTTGAAAAGTGAATTGAATTTTTGTTTCGATTTTGATAACAAAAATTCATTGTTAGATATCGATGAATGTGTAACCAAAAGCATCTGTGGTAATCACTCGATCTGCATCAACACAATTGGTTCTTATAAGTGCAAGTGTTCAGATGGTTTTGTTATGAAGAATGCTGTGTGTCAAGGTATGTTAATGTTAATATATATTTATATATATTTATATTTTCTAAGAAAGAACTTTAAGTTAGATTAGTTTATTCATCTTTAAATATGTTTTGAAATTTGAGATTATAGTATTAGTATACAAAAACAAATTATTTTAATAAAGAAGTGAAGAGGAATGTGTTTGTTCAAGGATGAAAAATATCACTTATTTATGTTTCTTGTGTTTGGTTATCAAATTTTGACTTCATGATTTTGTTTCCTCTAAGTTTCTTGGAAAAATCAACTTCATTTGAATTTTCTCTTGTGGCTCGCTATTTCTTAGGAAATTTTATTCCCTTCAGTAAATTTGAACTCTATTTCTATTCTCAAGATTTCACTTTCCAATTATTTTGATTATTGATATTTTTTTGAAGATGCTGATGAATGCCGTCATAAAGTCATTTGTGGAAACCACTCAATCTGTGTTAACACCTTTGGTTCTTATCATTGTCAATGTGAAGATGGTTATGTTATGGCAGACAGTATTTGTGAAGGTAAGCAATTGTAATAAATGGTCATCCTTCTGTATCTTTAATAACAGTCCTTTTAATTCGACTTTATTATTTGATTTCAGATATCAATGAATGTCAAATTGTTAATATTTGTGGTAACCATTCTATTTGCGAGAATTCTATTGGCTCCTATGAATGTTCATGCAAGTCAGGTTTCGTAATGAAGGATGGCCAGTGCAAAGGTGAATTTTTTTTAGAAGCTTGTAGATGTTCAAATTTGTTGTTGATCTCACATGTACCGACACTGCTATTTTCATCGTTTATAGATTTGAATGAATGTTTTACTGACAATATTTGTGGTAACCATTCTATTTGCGAGAATTCTATTGGCTCCTATGAATGTTCATGCAAGTCAGGTTTCGAGATGAAGGATGGCCAGTGCAAAGGTGATTTTTTTTAGAAGCTCGTAGATGTTCAAATTTGTTGTTGATCTCACATGTACCGACACTGCTATTTTCATCGTTTATAGATTTGAATGAATGTTTCACTGACAATATTTGTGGCAACCATTCTATTTGCGAGAATTCTATTGGCTCCTATGAATGTTCATGCAAGTCAGGTTTCGTAATGAAGGATGGCCAGTGCAAAGGTGAATTTTTTTTAGAAGCTCGTAGATGTTCAAATTTGTTGTTGATCTCACATGTACCGACACTGCTATTTTCATCGTTTATAGATTTGAATGAATGTTTCACTGACAATATTTGTGGCAACCATTCTATTTGCGAGAATTCTATTGGCTCCTATGAATGTTCATGCAAGTCAGGTTTCGAGATGAAGGATGGCCAGTGCAAAGGTGATTTTTTTTTTAGAAGCTCGTAGATGTTCAAATTTGTTGTTGATCTCACATGTACCGACACTGCTATTTTCATCGTTTATAGATTTGAATGAATGTTTTACTGACAATATTTGTGGTAACCATTCTATTTGCGAGAATTCTATTGGCTCCTATGAATGTTCATGCAAGTCAGGTTTCGAGATGAAGGATGGCCAGTGCAAAGGTGATTTTTTTTTTAGAAGCTCGTAGATGTTCAAATTTGTTGTTGATCTCACATGTACCGACACTGCTATTTTCATCATTTATAGATTTGAATGAATGTTTTACTGACAATATTTGTGGTAACCATTCTATTTGCGAGAATTCTATTGGCTCCTATGAATGTTCATGCAAGTCAGGTTTTGAGATGAAGGATGGCCAGTGCAAAGGTGATTTTTTTTTTAGAAGCTCGTAGATGTTCAAATTTGTTGTTGATCTCACATGTACCGACACTGCTATTTTCATCGTTTATAGATTTGAATGAATGTTTTACTGACAATATTTGTGGTAACCATTCTATTTGCGAGAATTCTATTGGCTCCTATGAATGTTCATGCAAGTCAGGTTTCGAGATGAAGGATGGCCAGTGCAAAGGTGAATTTTTTTAGAAGCTTGTAGATGTTCAAATTTGTTGTTGATCTCACATGTTCCAACACTGTTATTTTTATCGTTTGTGGACATGATTGAATGTGAAAAATGTAACGGGCTTTTATCTTGTGATTCTCGTCACACAGTGAGAGATGTAGCAAAACCACCTGTCAAAAACATGATATTTTGTTCACATTCATGCAGCTCTTGAAATAAAATACATACAAAAATCACAAAGCTTTCACAAATATGTTTCAAATATGTTTTGTGTTTATTGCTAATGGACTCATTTCAGGTGTAAGTTTAAATGATGCAGTTTCGTGGTCTTGGTCGTCGAATGACTCATGATCTGCATTGCATTACATTGTTATTTTGAAGTTCTGAGATGAATCTATCATTTTAGATATGAATGAATGTATGCAGGTGAATGTTTGTGATATGACGGAGAAATGTATGAACACATTTGGAAGTTATAAATGCGTTTGCAAGGATGGTTTTTATAAGAATAACAACACGTGTACAGGTATCATGAATTTCAAGTGAAAGGTATTTAAGTCTTTCATCAATAATGAATATGGTGGATGAGTACTGTGCATGCTACTTTACTATTCTTTCAACATGATTACAAAAACTACATTTGACTGACTGAACATTTGACTAACTGACTGATTACGTTGATGTAACTTAGTAACTGTAACCATACTAACAAGCTTAATCAATTAAAGTCATGTTGTACAAATTTTTCAGTTTATTCCTGCTATTTCTGCTCTAGCTATTAATGAGAAAAGCATGTGTGATCGTCAGATGATGCGAAATGTGGTGTGGCAGCCGACAGAGATTGGTTTTATCGCTTCATCCCCATGTCCTGATGGAAAAACAGGTGTTGTACTGCCTTCGCACTTCATAAAAGACTTTGTAGGATGGAAAGTTAGGGAAATGTTTTGGTACTGAAATAAAGTGGAATTCGAGTTGTTTCAGCTTCAAAGTGCATGAAACAGCATTTTTTGTATATTAAATCTTTTGAATGAAGGTGAAAAGAAAGCTCGTATTTCAATATCTCTGAAAATCTTAGGATAGTTAATTAATAAAACTATGCGTCACTTCTATAAGGACTTTTTGGTTTTGCAGGTAATGCTTCTAGGCCTTGTATGAACAGTACTTCTGGTAAACCAATGTGGGGTGAAATGGACTTAAGCGAATGCATATCAAAAGAAATGACCAATATCTTGCTTGTAAGTATTCAGGAAATGGATTTTAGCTGTGCTTTCTAGTATATTCTTGTTCTTGCTTAATGTCAATCTTCCTTTAAAATGAATTATCATAAGGTGGAGAAAAGTGTCAGCAGTTTTGTTGTGAGATCATCTCCACGAGAGAGCCAATCATTTTTTTACGTTGTTTGAGCGCTTTGTTAATAATAAGCAGTTGCTTGTTCCCAAATCATTTCTCAATTGTTCTATTTCTACTGACATCAGCATAGTGGAACCCTCTAAACTGATTATATAGATGCAACCATTGAAGCGTGATGAACTCCAAATAGCAAAGAAGATTGATACGTTTGTTTCAAACGAGCCAGATATGTTCGGTGGAGATTTGAGACAAGTTGTCAATCTAATGGATGGTTTGGTTGCGACTAACAAAACAAAAGAGGATGCTTTTGCTCGTGTGAGTCTTCCTGATGTTCTATCAATTTATTATTGGAGGTTGGAAAACATATATATATCGAATGTTGAAAGTGAGTTTTATTTTAGACAATGGTGAACATCACGAGCTCGTTACTGAAAAAATCAACTAAAAAGGCATGGAATGATTTACCTCAGGTAAAGTTAATCTGTCGGCAGAACGTTTTTTTTGTTTTTTTTTTGTTTCGGTAAGTTCAATGTTTATGCAAGAGAGGCTATAATAAAATACAACATATGGTAAAAGAAATGACGTAACAAAAATGTAAGCAGGAAATATCATCTAATATATTTATTTAATATTTGGAATCTTTTAAAAACTCTGAATCGCTTAAATGACTACGTTATTTGATTTCATCACCTCATTCTTGTTTGGCCATCCTTTGCTGGTGCTGCTGCGCCATCGTGCATATAGGAACACTGTTACATTTGTTCTATATATATAGGAGAAACGATCTAAAGACGCTGCAAAGTTGCTTGAAACTTCAGATACAGTGGTTGAAGTCAGTGCTAATATTATGTTGAAGAAGCAAAGGAGCAAATCTATTGTCACAGAGAATATAGGTTGGTACAAAATAATCCATCCATTTTGATGAAGATGTTCTGTAAGCTTTTTTTCGGACTGGAATAATAATTTCTATGGTCAAATCTCCATACTTTGCTTTTATCTCCCTACTTTTGTGTTGAAGTTTCCTTTTCTTTAATGACCTGTAAGATGTTTTGAACATTTTTGTAGTTATGCATCTCCAGAAACTTTCACCAGCAGATGTTATCAATGAAACAGAAATACAAGTTGTATCAGCTAAACTTCCAATCGAAGTTTTTTCAGGTAACCGAAATTTTGTAGGGATGAAAGTTGTGAGTGTATATTCCCTGAATCGAAAGTTTTATCCTTTCAAGGTAGTTGCAATGAACTGTCATAAATATTTTTAACATGGATTTACTTAATTCTGTTATGAATGATTTTAATACTTCTGATCTTGCCACTTGATAGAAAACCCATCGTAAGGTACTCCATGTGACAAACCCATTCCAATAGATCACCACTATCCCGTTTTTCTTGACGTCATCAAAAAACCGGTTGTGACAGATGTAAAAGATCCAATGTAATCTGTTCGAGAAGATCTTCTAATCGAGTAAAAGCATTCCAAGTCATTGGAGAAATCTAAATTTTGTTAAATGGCTTTCTTTACAGTCAGATCTTATGAAAGTGAAACGAATCTTACTATATATTCTATCGTTAGAATGGTATTTGAACCGCAACATAAAATATTGTCATCGTACAAAAGAGTCAATATGCTTTAAAGTCTTTTACTAAAACAAAATAAAATAAAGTGGAATGAAATATGGAAGGGAGAAAGTTTCTTTACATACCTTTGATTTATTGTAGGTAACGTCACTGTTGCCACGGTTACATATAATGGATTGAGTGATTTGATTGGTGTACCGAAGTATGTATATTTCTATATAGTCTGACCTACTTATAAAAAAAATAGTTGATGTTGATGGCATCCTGTCAAAAAATGAGATAGTAATGGAAGTTAAGCTTTCATAACTGAAAAATCTAGCCGCACAACAGGACGTTCTGTAGCCTGCCTTACAAAACACTAAAATTGAGGGACAATAGTTATGCAACGGTTGATCTACATAAACTTGTAGGAAACGGAGGATTTACTTAACGATGTTATTCATCAAAAAATATTGTAGAGTTGATTCTGTCTCTACAACATACCTTTCTCATGGTTTATTTTGTATTATAATCTTACAAAAATCTTTGCTAGTCGAATTTTTGCTGTGTCATGACAACTGAAGACACGAATGTTGCGATGTCGTGTAACTAGCCGGCACATTTGTTAACAAATCCCTGCGAAGGAATGCATTTCTACAGAAATTTATACACTATTTTAATTAAAATACTCTTCATCGCAGAGAATTTTTGAAGATTTTGCCCACTGGATCTGCTTTTAATAGGATCTAAGCATAAAATTTGATCTTTACAGAAACACCAAACTATCGAAAGAAAGTTCAAATATCACCATCAACTCAAAGATTATATCAGTCTCCCTGTTTCCACAGATAAAAGAAACATTTGAGAAACCTGTTGTGATAGTCCACAAGCTGACTAAGGTAGCCATCTCTCTTTGGATTGTAATAATTCAACTATCTTTCTCAGATTGTAAACTCTTAAGTCAGATTATAACAAAATATTTAGTAGAAATATAATAACGTAAATAATAGTTTATAGAGGAAAAGTCTTTCAGATCAGATAAAGTTGGACAGCATCTTCTCTCAGATGAGGCATGTGTTCGCGACGCATATTTTTATCGTATCTACATCTTCCAAGATTTATGATAAACATTCCTAGCCGGCACAATTGTTAAAAAATCTCTGCGAAGGAGTGCATTTCTATAGAAATATGTACACCATTTCAATAAAAGTGCTCTCCGTCGCAGTGACTTTTTGACGATTTTGCCCACTGGGTTTCGTCGTTTAAGCTGGAAGTGAAGAAAGATCGACTTCTAAACGTCTAAGTGATGTGCTGAGAATCTTCATTTTCCGAACCTGACCAGTCATCATTTTACCGAACCATAACGTTATTCACCGTGACCTTTATTATTTAGAATGTGATTGATAAAGTACCGAACTGTGTGTTCTGGGAGTCGGAAAGGCAAAGTTGGTCGCACGAAGGCTGCAAAGTTTCTAAATCGAATGAAAGTCACGTGACTTGCAATTGTCATCATTTGACGAATTTTGCTGTGCTCATGTCTGTCACAGATGTAGCCGACAACCTAGCGGTAACTATGACAACGTTAAGTTTGAAACTTACCATGATGCTTTGTGTTAAAGCAGATCACGAAAATACTAGACTTGTGAATTTCACCAAGATCATGCAATGATTTTGGCGTTTCAATGCCTTGTGCAGCTTTTGTTACAGATTTGGCACTTCAATGCCTTGTGCAGATTCTTTTGTTACAGATTTGGCACTTCAATGCCTTGTGCAGATTCTTTTATTACAGATTTGGTGCTTCAATGTCTTGTGTAGCTTTTGTTTCAGATTTCAATTTTCTTTCAGGGTGATCACCGTTTCGCGCTGAATCTCATCACTATCATTGGTATATCGATATCACTCGCTGCACTGGTCGCTTCTTTCTTTACCTTCTTAATGGTCAGGTTAGAAAAGTACTTTTCTCCAACAGACTAAGGTCAACAGTCGATCGAAAACCGTATGAGTTATGTAAAAAACAGTCGGACGTATCTAGGGAGCAGTCGGGCGTATCTAGGAAACAGTCGGACGTATCTAGGGAGCAGTCGGACGTATCTAGGGAACAGTTGAATGTTCCTAGAAAACCGTCAAACATAAATCTAAACATTTTCTACCTTATGTTATCTGAATTCTGATCTGATGTTGCTTGGTGGATTACTTTAGGGCAATCCATTCCCTTCGCAACACGATCCACCAACATCTTGTGGTGGCGTTGTTCATTGCTGAAGGACTCTTCTTGTTTGGTATCGACAAGACAGACAGTAAGGTAAATCAATTCACTTTCATGAAGCTTACCATGAAGATGGTAAGTTTCGTGACATTTCGTTTCCCAGTGGGCAAATTTATTAAAAAATCACTGTGGATGAGTGCATTTCTATAGAAATATACAAACCATTTCAATAAAAATGCAATCTTGTTTCTATGATAGGTTGGATGTCAAGTAATCGCTGCGTCGTTGCATTATTTTTTCTTGGTTGCTTTCGCCATAATGGCTTTGGAAGGGATTGTTTTATATTTAATGTTAGTACGTGTGTACAGATCAATGGGAACATCTGGTTATGGTAGTGCTAAATATATCGCCATATGCTGGGGTAAGTCTTTTCTCTCTTCCGAGTCTTTCACATCTTGAGAAGGAACAGATATGTATCATATCTGAATGTAATGTTTGGACTGATTCTTGCAGTGATATTGATAAAAATTTTCGCTAGAACTTGCATCAACAAAGTTCAAACCGAACTATATGAACCTTAGTGGACCAATCGGAGTCTTTCCGCAAAAATTCTAAGCCAATCAGAATCTTTGTACAAACATTCTAAGCCAATCGGAATCTTTCTGCAGAAATTCTAAACCTATCAGAATCTTTCTGCAAAAATTCTAAACCAATTAGAATTTTTGTACAAACATTCTAAACCAATCAGAATCTTGTAGACCTTTGCGCATTGTGTAGATCGACTCCTCTCCCGAAGTCATGTTTAAACGTCATCTTCAAGTTAAGTTTTTTATGCGAACCTCGTTTCTGTGTTGGTTATTACGTGAAGTGCCTCACTTCAATATTCACGTCAGCAACTTTTATCACAACAATATTATAAAATGCATCGAAAGTGAAACGGGTCAAAATACGACATATAAAGATGATTTAACGAATAACGAATTTTAACATTTTTAAAAAATGTCCTTAAATATTACTAATAGTTTCAGTGATCTAGTTCCCGATTTGTAATTCCGATATCATCCTTATTTTCCCAGTTGTTCCTATTATCTTCATCGTCATCAATGTCGCGATTGATCAAGATTCTTATGCAGAGAACAGAGATTTGTAAGTGCGACTTTATCAAAAAATCACCACGCTGAAGTACTTCTAATCTAATCGAAATTCCCAACCTTGAACCTAAAATAGTCCCTCCTCCATTGATGATTTGTTTGCTCGTAAACCGACCACTTGAAATGTTAAAAACTAAATTAAGGGTAATTCGAGATTTTGTGGATGCTTCAATCTTAAACCAGCGATTACCTGGTCATGTTATTTGGATATATGAACAGACGGGTGTTCTATTTCAGTTGCTGGTTATCAATCAAACATGGATTCATATGGACCTTTGTTGGACCAATCATATTCATCATTATGGTATGTTGTTTTCGTGATCAGCCATGCTAATTGTTATGGAAAAGAGTAAATGATGGAGATAATTGCTCTTTTTTTTAGATGAACATCGTCATATTATTCATGACGTTACGAATTATGTCGGTTAAAGGCAAGAAGAGAACGTCAACAAGCGAAGAAATCTGGTGCGGAGAAATCACACTTTAACTGATCACGTGACCACAGAAAGGTCGCACGAGTGAAAGTGAAATTGAAAGTCTTTTATGTTCTAGGTTTTGGATACGAGGCTGCTTCTTGTTGCTAAGCATTCTGGGAGTGACGTGGATCATCGGTGTGTTTTATGTGGACATGAATACAGTTTTTGTCGCTTACTTGTTCAACGTCGTCAACAGCTTACAGGGGATGTCCATCTTCATTTTTCACTGTCTTTGTGATCCAAGGGTGAGTTGTATATCGAACAGCATAAATAAATAAAAACGAAAACAAACTTTGTAACTGTTCATTTTTTTGGTAGTAATCTCTCAGATTTGATTGGTTAAATGATGAGACCCGTTATTTCATATTATAAACAAGGCTTCAAAGTGTGTGTATTAAGGTTTCTGTTCGAAGAAGACGTTTAAATTTTATTCTCAAACCAGAGTTCTTCTTTGGCTTTCGTTGCAATATTTCACAAATCTGCAATCTTTTTTTTAAATAATATATCAGTTTACTATTCCCAGAATTTTTTCTCCAGGTACGGAAGGCTTATTATAATTTCTTCTGTTGCGTGAGAAGTCGTCATCAGAGTTTCCTGAGATCAAACTCTCGCACCAGAACCACTTCAACAGGTTCGAAAACATCACTCAAGAAATCCAAAGATAAGAGAAAGGTATGTTTCTGAGAAATCCCTATATCCCCGTTGTGTTAACTCGATGGTCCAAGCCATCCAGTCTTTTTGTCTCATCACCAGCGCTTAATTAAACCACCTAAAGTTTAATTCACATTAGTTGATGTTCTCCAAGCCACACATAACTCTTATTTTACAGACTAAGAAAAGGTTATCATTTAGGATGTACTGTAGGTCTTAACAGGTTCCGAAACACTTTTCGGAAATCGGACGCGTTCCTGTGTACCTAAGAAACCTTAAAACTCTGTTTTTCCCAATGATTCCTCAAATGTTTATGTGATGATGATATTCGTTTTTTGTTTTCTCATAGTACAAGTTAAGCACAGAGAAAGGAGATGTAAGTAAAACCTACATTTATATTCTTTCGTGTTCTTACTTCTTCTCAAGCACGATTTCTTTCAAATAAATTCAAGACAAGTGTAAAACATACCTTACTTTGTCCAATCAAATCAAAACTTTACTTCAACTATTTTCTATCCACTGAACTTTCTCCTTTGTTCCTGAGTATAAATGACGTCATCACATTTATATCTTTTATTTCTTCATTGCAGGATGTCCCACTGTATTTGAATGGCGCTACTCCAGATATTTCCATTCTTGGTGGGCGCAGTACATCTACGCCTGATGACAGTTTTGGCGTATTAGTTGTAAGTTATCAAAATCAATATTTTCACCAGTATCACGTTTATACAGATTATTTCTAACCAGAAAAGTTTCTGGTGTAAACCTTCTCAAATGTGTTTGGGTGAGTGAGGTTTATTCCTAATTATTTCAGACGATTTTAAGAAATTTTTCACACAGACACTGGCAATCCCTCTAAATCGTATCCTGTATATTTTTTTCCAGCTGACAGCCCCGTGGTCTTTATTTTTTAGGGTACTAACAAATTTTAAGGATGCAACCTTACACGATCATTTATATGAAAATAAAAATCCGACAAGATTGACGTCACAACATTTCCAATTCGTTTGCACAATGTACGACCACCATTGAATATGACGCCATTATGACCCATATTGAAATATTGTAAGAAGAAGCACTGGATAACACCTTGTTTACAAGAACGATGATAATTGAGAAGAATGAAATGTTGCCTGATGGCTTATAATAGAAACATATGTTCAAAACTTATATAATGTAAACCAGCCGTTTTTCTTTAACTTTTGTTCATCCACTGAGTGTGGATTTAATTTATTGAATAAAGAAAACCAAAAAAAAAACATCTTGTATATCCCAATGTCTCGTAATAAACGCAACATTGTCTGCCATCTTAGAAAGACATGTAAAGGTGTAAACTAAGATTCCGTTTCGCATGCGCAGTTTAGCTAAATATCCGCTGTCCTGCTGTGATTTCGTAAAATGTATTTCTTTTGAGTTTTAGTTTAAAATTTGAATTCATTCTACGCCTGAAGTGGACCTCTTTTTGAAATCGAGTTCTTTAACCAGTTACATGCTATTTAGGATTTTAACGAACAAAACCTGTAATCTGATTGGCTTGCATCATTTATCCTGTTTGCTGCTCGATGCAACCAATAGAAAGGAATAACTTGGTACGAAAAAATTGCCTAGTGGCATTCAAGCATTAGCAAAAATGTGACACTTTCCTTGTTTTTAAGCAGCTCAATTTGAGAAACCATGCATTTGTTTGATGTTCTGAGTTTGTGCTTACAAATTACCTTAACGGGGACAATTTCGTCGGGGATAAGTGACGAAAATTTTGAAAAAGAAAAATTTATAAGAAAGTATTAGTAAAATTTTGCAAAAAGATGAAATTATCTCTGATAAGGTAATCAGTGGTGCAGGAGTTTATAAGAAAAGATAGGTCTTTGGTATTCTGATATTTTACATAATTTACTTAGTTACATATTTACAATATTAAAATCTGTGATGAAGAAAGACATCTTAAAGTCTAATGACTAAAATAAAAATCTTGTCCGAATTTTTGTTAAAACACCGTGTTAATGCCTCGTTATCAAGTTTCGCCTCGTTTCTATACATTCTATTGTTTCATTAAATTACATTTCTTATTACTTAGTAATATTTACTTATTACTTCCATTCCACAGTGGGATAATCTTTAAAACGAGGCGATACTTGTTGGCTTAGCTATAGCATGATGTTTTAACAGAATTTCGTTAAAGATGTATTAGATTCAGACTTGACGCATGCTCGATATGAATGCTTCGGTTTCCACATCTAGACATCTCGAAAGAAACGTTTTAAGAGACGGTTCTAAAGTAATTCATCTATAATCGATGTGTCGTTACTTTTACCGACATAGTAACGTTTTTCATTTCCTTTCGACGGACTTAATTTCGTCTTTAATCCCATTAATTCATCAAGAACAGAAGAACATTCATTTCTCGTACTTTCTACAGATAACGATGGAGTACACCGCAAACTGGTAGCTGATGAAGTTTGACCTCCCTCAATCTCGGGTGGTGAACAGACAATGTTCTCCACCTCAGATGGTAAACAGACAGCGTTCTGATCAGTCGCTACCAACTGATCGACACGAAGATGATGTTTATGGTTAGGAAAAGCACTACTTTGGAGGGATTCAGTCACATATTTGTTCTTTATCGACATTAGCTCGTCGATAATGGACGAAGTATCTGATAACGTCTTTGAAAGTTTCGGTTTCGCGTGACTTTCTTCATCAATATACGTAACAACATTGTCTTCATATGATTTTAAAAACCTTTTCCTGTCTCTCTTCACATTATCATTTCTTTCGTCGTCACTCATAGAAACACTGTGTTTACAGTTTTGTTGAAAACCACCACCGGTTCTTTCGAATGATTCCGAATCGGAATGTACTTTCTTGCTTTGATTACGAAGATGCTTATTGGCCACACACCGAGCAGCACCGATCGAGACTGACGACGATTGGTTGAACAAGTTTCGATCCGACGTCGGATTGCGGATTAAAGTTTTAGAAAGACGATTTTTATTCACGTTGACGACAGCATTGTCGTCGTCGTTGCTGCTATTTTCTGTGTCTTCAAATTCATCAATTTCGTCAGAAGATTCGCTTGATGGTTTTTCAACAAACCGTGATGAGCTTACGTTTCGATTGATCGACGTGTGACCACGTTTTCGTACGACACCAGTAAGCTTTCTTTTAGTTAATGTTCGAACACTATTCGAACGTTTTGATTGGTCAGTGTCTTTGCCTACGTCATAAACTTCTTCGAATGAAGAAACCATCTTGATATGGGGATATTCAGAACTATAAAAATCCCTTAATATTCTTTGCCAGTTGCAATTTTTATTTGAAATCACTTCAAAAGCGAACTCCTCCACAGATGAAAAACCCTGACTTTCAGCTATCTCTTTGAACTGTTTGGCCTGTATCGCAGGAGGAGTGGAACCGATTATAAACATATCATCCCCAACCCTCTCAAATATTTGTTGAGATAGACCAACCGACCGAGAAGATTGACATGTTGTTTCAGAAACTTTGATTGGTTGTTTTCTAGGCTCAAAGTCTTGACTTTCTTCACTTTCCTAAAATGCATGTACAAAATAGACAAATACAACTAATAATGTACACTGTCAATCAAAGTAACACCTGTCAATCAATGTAACACCGAACAATTTGATTTAAAATGCATGTACAAAATAGACAAATACAACTAATAATGTATACGGTCAATCAAAGTAACACCTGTCAATCAATGTAACACCGAACAATTTGATTTAAAATGCATGTACAAAATAGACAAATACAACTAATAATGTATACTGTCAATCAAAGTAACACCTGTCAATCAATGTAACACCGAACAATTTGACTGGATAAAACAACTTGATCAACAACTGACCTGCTGTAAGTCGTGTTCATCGTTAGCAAGTTGTTGGGAGTTAACTCCATTCCAAAACACATCATGAATGGCGCGCTTTGATAGCTGCAGTTCCGTTCTACTCGAACCAACTAACGATTTAGCGGAATGGACGAATGAAACACCACAAGCGACTACAAAGAAAAACAGGTCAAAAACAATCAATTCCGACCACCATACGTAACAATAAACAAAACCAGAAGTTTGGGGAATAAGTACGAAATCGTACAAACCAAAAGCATCATTTATACAATTCTCTTTCGTTTTAAGGACAGTTCTATTTTCGCTTTCATCACTTTCAACATCATCATTCGTCATCTTTTTCCGACAAATTAATGGTGGATTAAGCGACACGTCATCTTCGACGTCATCCGATCCAGAGCTGTCGGTGTCGGAGATACATTGTGACGCCTGAATTTCAAAGTAGTCGTCAGCACTTTGAATGCTTTTAATTTTGTTCTTAAAGATAAATTTACAAGAGAGATTGAAGTGGCATAATACAGGAGGAATTGTTGGCAGTTTAGCTCGTCTCACCTTCTTGCTTGTGCATACAACAACCGGTGTGTAGTCTGCAACAGTAACCTCGTTTTCAATTCGCTTTACTTTTTCAAACGTTTCCTTGGTAAATGAGCTCGTATGATCTTTACTAAATTTGAAGATATTTTTCAAACCAAATAATTCACCATGGTAACGCCTATCACCAGGAACGCCAGCGAAATATCGGCGTTCTGCCGATGTTACAAGAGCCGTATTCGCTAATTGCTATGTGAAAAAAACCCGAACGTAACAATATGAAAGATATGCAAATTATATTGTTCGTCGTGTTAATATTTAAACTATCCCAGCCGGCTAAAAATCTCTGCGACGGAGTGCATTTCTATAGAAATATACACACAATTTCAATAAAAATGCTCTCCTCCGCAGTGACTTTTTGACGATTTTGCCAACTGGGATACGTTATGAGTACCTGTTTATATATCTGTCTCATGTAAATGTTCTCCTCAATCGTTCCAACCGATATTAAACGATAAACGTGAACATCTCGTCGCTGACCGATACGATAAGCTCGATCTTGAGCTTGCTGATCGTGTGTCGGGTTCCACATCGGATCGAAAATCACGACAAAATTTGCAGCCGTAAAATTCAAACCAAGAGATCCGGCCCTGAGTAACAGTATCGACACATGAGATTTAAAAAGACCGCTCTGACAAATCCTTGCACTTCTTGTTATCATAGCACAATGAAGAGAATAGAGAGGAGCGGAAATCCCCACTAACCAGTTTACCGCTGAGAACAAAAATAATAAAAAAAACCCTTACGTCGTAGAAAGAAGGCATAGGAAAATTGTTGAGTCAGCATTAAACTCCTTCACAATGGCAGTGCGGTTCGCTGCGTTAGTGTTTCCATCCAATCGGCGATAACTCAAACCACAGCTCATCACATAAGCCTCCAATATATCTAAAAGCTGCAAAACACACCGTTTAAAATTAGAGTAAAAAATTATGACATAAAATGTGAACCTTCTCAATGGTAGAATCTGTCATGAGAAAATTTTCATTCTACACAACTATATTCGGTTTCCGTGAAATCAGTCAATGATACGAAGAGCCTTTTTGTCAGCGGACACTGGGTTGGAGGTATATCTCATGTCTATATATTAATAGCCGATTCTCTGTCTGTCTGTCTGTCTGTTTGTTTGTTTGTAAGTCACGCAAAATGGTAGATTGAGTTGTGAGCGAAATTATTTTTTTTTTTGTGTGCGACGTGAGTTCGAAGCAAATACATTGCAACCCCAATCGAACGTGACTTTTTTTGGCTGATGAACTAATAGGAATAACGTTTTGTTTTAATTATTACTGTTAGTTTTATATTCCACGTTGACTTGGCTTTGAAAACAGTACATCAACTAAATACAAAGAAACTAACTGATTAAACAGTTTGGACAAAAAGCAGCAGTGGCAGAACGTGGCAGCATGTTCGGTTTGTCACTAACTCTTGCCTGACTGTCTGAGACGGGTGAACTTTCTTTTTGAGCAATCAAAATGTTTAAAAACCGATAGGTAAAAAAAGAGTATCATAAAACAAAATGTTTTTTTTTTTGCTTTAGTCGTAATAGTTGTCAATTTCTTTTAATCGATTTCTTTTAATCTATTTTAATCTGATCGAACGTTTTTTTTATTCTCTTTATTCATTTAGCACGTGCATTTTTTCTCTCCTCCCGTGTGAACATTTTAAGAAGAGAAACCATTTTCGACCTGTTTGATAGCACCCATGTTTGAGCGCGTAACTTTTTTAAAAAAGCTTTTTTACAAAAGCTAATAAAAAGTGGAAGTTCTTCTTCCTACGTTTTGAGTGTATTGTTGTACTGATCAACGATTGGTTTTAAAAAATAAATAAGTCACACATAATGAAAAACCTGAAAAATAGTTAATGTAACATTGATGTAACACTGACTGCACACCAGAGGTTGTGACTTCGAATCTTTTCCAAGTTGTATGAGCCGTTTATAAAGTAATTTGCCGTTTATTGATACAGTGATACACAGAGCAGGTGGATATGGGCGGCGAGCGACGCCGCCTTGGCGGCTAGTCTTTAGAAATTTGAAATAAGATTATGGGAGATGAAGATGAACACATACTTTGGTGGAATGAGAGAATAGCAGGAGTTTATCACGTTTGCTCTGCAATATTGGGAAAAGCTTTCCCAACACAACCATTTTACCACTGAGATAAGGATTAGACATGGTAGCAAAGTTACGATGCTTATATAGATCCTCAAGAATGGGAAAGTCTTGAAATAGACTTTCACAAATTCCTTTCGCCTATAACAGAAGAACGGACATCACGTGACTGCAGAATTTAACGAATGACGTAGCTATTGGGTGAATTCAATGAAATAAATAAATAAATAAATAAACAACAAATATACCAGTTTGATTTGTTGTTCAGTTTGACGATGGTGTGGCAAGAGAAGGGCTGCATGATTGGAGAGTTTTAACAATAGCTGCATATGTGGGAATGTTTCTTTTCGACGATTGAAAAACTACGAAGAATTTTTTTCGATTCATTCAATAGTCAAAATGGTTTCTAACTGTTCTACAGCAAAGAAAAAACTACACTCTAATATATAAGAAAACGATAAAAAAAACCTCATAGGATTAATTGGAGGGTAAACTGTTAAAAAGAACTACACAGAACTAACGACATGTTTTCTTATAAAGCCACTTTTTGACTGAGCCTCAATTTTTTAAAATTTTTCCGGAAATGGGGCTGAGTTTTTCTTAAGATTTTCTTCATTTTTAATGACATAAAATGGGTAAAACCAGTTACCCTATTTTCGCTAATTGTTAAATTTGAAAACTTAAATAAAGATTTAATGTTTGCTACAACAAAAAACTTACAAAGAATAAGGTAATGTATAATTTTGGCACACACGAAATACGAACTTTGGAACTTGAGCGAGGCTTATGATTTTCTTAAGATTTTGACCATCTTATAAAAAAAACGTCTACTAGATTTCAAATATTATTTACCTTTTGACAACAACTTCTAGCCAGAAGTTCGCTTCCACATTGACATTCCTCGTCAATATCAAGCAACATTTTGACTTTCGGTAATTGCAACACAGCTTCGTACATTGCAACTTGTAGAGGTGACAAAGAACAAAACACTATCTTCTCATCTAGAAACATGATGCATGGTGGGATACATCACAATCAATCCAGTAAAAAGATGGTAGACAAAAATATTAAGTGCTTGTTGCTATGACAAAAGATGCTTACATTTTTGGGGAAGTTCAGTGCTGATCATATCTTTCGTACGACGTAGCAACCATCTGGCATGAAGCAACGACAGCTCTTGCTGTTCTAGAAGTCAATTCACAATAACAGAAGGAAAGCTACTAAAAACCATACTGACAACAAGCGTAGCCTGGTACAAGAGTCAGTGTAGGCTTTTTTAAACATCCTCAGATAAAATGAAAAAGAAACGAAATACTTTTTCTAGCTGTAGCCAAATCTCTTTTGTTGGCATCGTATCGTTGACCAAAATAAATAGGCTTTGCAAACTTATCGTCAAACTCCTCTGCTGTTCCTAAGCAACCAGGGTTCGCCCAATCCAGTAAACACCTACCAAAGTAAACAACAACTTCAATAACAATAACAAACTATCAGCAGCAGAAATAAATAATTTATAATGGTGACCACCAGAGTTCAGTCAGGTTATTCTGTAATGGCGTTCCTGTTAGACCAATTCTGCATTTTCCAGTTAATTTCTTTGCAGCAATTGCAAGCATCGAAGAAGCTTCTTTTACACGGTGTGCTTCATCGATAATAATGGCAGACCAATTGATAGAACAAAGAATATCCTTAACAAGATAAGAAGATAACACAATAAGATCTTTTTGACTTCAACTTTTCAAAATTTTATAGGGTTACTTAAGGGGGGTTTACACGTAAAGATTCTTATTATATTCTTCTTGGATTTTATTTTAAAATTTGGAGGAGACATAGGGACCCTGTGCAACATGGCAAAACAAAACAAAAGATCTTTTACAGGACTTAATATTTTTACGTACTATCATACAAAACAAAAGATCTGGGCACTAACTATATGCAGCTTCATTGTATCATGAGTAGTGAGGATCACTTCCAGCTTTCCTTCGTTTACTTTATCAACAACGTCATCTCTTGCTTTTCCGTGGAACTTGCCAACTTTGAAATATCCCCATGTATCAAGTTCGTCTTGCCAGTTGTAAAGCACAGATGTTGGAGCAACCACAAGAAATGTAGTGTTTCCTTTCCCCTGTCAAATGGAAAAAACAATATTTCAAACATTATAAACATAAACATAAAAATCATTATACCTTATAGATGAAATTCAGCAGTCAAGCTTGGTTCAAATGGTTATGAAAAATTAGTTGAATGACTTTACGATGGATTTTGATAATGCGATGAAGAGCATTTTCATAGAAATAGTGTGTATTTTTCCATAGAAATGCCACTCCTTTATAGTGCTTTTTCAGTAAATTTGCCCACTAGGCCAACTCATTACATCAAAATAGTCATACTTGCTGTTTCATTAATGTCTCAATCACCGAATCTTATTTTTCAAACTCTTTAAAACAATCACTACAAAAATTTTGAGATACCTTTACCATATCATGGTTCCAGACCCCTGTTTTCTTAAGTACTGCGGCAAAAAAAGCAATAACCTATAATACAATAACATGATTATAATAAAGAAAATTCTGCAATTTCTTAACTTTGAAGAAGAACCTCACGAAAGAAATGATCTTTTGAAAGTTTCCTTCGAATTTGTTGTATATTAAGAACTGCCTCAAAATGACAGGTTTTTTTCTGATTTAAAATACATTTTCATAAGATCTTTGTGCTTACAAAAATATGGGTGCAGCATTTGAAACAATTATAACCACATTTGCAAAAACGATCTAAACAGCTCAAAACATGTGAACATTTAGTTACAGTTCGGAATATGGAAGTACCAAAAGCATTCAGAAACGTTATCTATTTTCAGGATACATGCCAAAGTAGATTTATGAGAGAACCAGTCATTGTTCTCTGGTAAGGATTTGTATTTCATTTCGATATTACATTTACGACTGTTATCAATAAAAAGAAGGTAACACACATTTTTTAATGCACCAGCAGTTTACGTTATGAAATGCTGAAAGAGGCGTCAATCTGAAGTAAAGTTTTAAGCTGTGTAGAGAGATTCAAAATGATTGTCACTGACGTTAACTTGGATTTATGATTTATGAAAAATACTATGTGACTGGATGTTGAACTCGGATTTATTAAAAATACCTGAATCGTCTTTCCAAGTCCCATATCATCACCAAGAATGCATCCAGTTTCTCTTTTAAAATGGGACCACATAAACAAGATGCCATTTCTTTGATATTCTCGCAAATACTGGTTTATTGGAGATGGGACCTAAGCAAATAAAATAATGGAATTAACTCGAAGATTTATTAGTAATAGAACTTTTGGATGTAAACAATATAGAGGAATAGTTTATGCAATAAGATCATGTGGGCAAGGACATGCCTGCATTGAAAAGTTTACGTGTTTACTGCATTGCCCGAAATGTAAAGATATTGGTAGTTATACCAGAAAGATCAAGCATACGGAAGCAATCATTACAACCCGGTCCTGAAAATTATGAAAATTATGTATTTCGAGGTACACAACTCCATCAGCTTCAGTTGACTCAATCATTTCCGCACACAGGTTTAAATGTAAAGCTTGCTTGATAAATCAAACAGTTTGAGGTGTACTCAATGTAATTTCTTTCGTACAAACCTAAACTGGAAACACATTCAGCATTCACCTTTACTTTTCTCTTTGTTTATTATTCATTTCCCAGTGGGCAAATTTGATGAAAAATTACTGTGAAGGAATGTATATCTATAGAAATTTTCACAATATATCGACTAAAATTGCTGCTCTTCATCACAGTGACTTTTTGACAATTTTTGCCCACTGGGTTGAATATCTGTCTATTTGAACTTAATAATAGGTAGGCCAATTTCTTTGAATATTTGTAGTGAATTGTACTGAATTATAAATGCAAAGCTCAGATGTCTCTTCTAGCTCTTTTTTCTCTCTTGCTTTTTGACACTTTTTCTCTTTTGAACAAAAACACAGATATCGACACTGCATAGGATGTGTTAGACATTAGATTTACTTCGTTAATTTTATTTTGTATGAGCTTTACTTTTATCAAAAATATTTACAATGACACCACTGTAAAATATCATGATATTTTACATAAGCGACAATGGTGTTGTATTGACTTCCTCTCCTGTTTCAACGCAACTAAAAGCTCCAAGATGAAGAAACAGCGCAGATTAAACAAACTTCGTTATTGAAAAGAAATATTCAGAAGGAACATCATACGCATGTTTACACTATATACCTGTTTATTTTCATATTTCATGAAATATACATGAGCACTTTTATTGACCTCGTTGTTACTTTATGTTTAACTGTTTCTGGATCGGGAAACTTAAAACACGAAATCTTATCCCCTTCTTGTTTGGTTCTGCGTTGCTTATTGTTGCATCCAAAAGCTTGGCAATATTTCATTGTAGATAACAATTAAATCAAAGATATCAGACATACGCATGAAACAATGTGAAGCAACGAAAAAAAGAATTAACAACTTGAGTGAACACATGTCTCTGTTTAGCTTTCGAAAAGAGTAGTCAGGTTGTGACGTCACATTTAACCAAACTTGAAAACTTTCAAAACCTTGTAACTTCTTCAATATTCATCCAAACAAGCTCAAATTTTCACAAGATGTTTTATTTAGTCAAAATTTTCGATTTTCATTGTTTATTTAAAAAGTGTTTTTTTGGGGTTAGTTCTCCTTTAAGTGAATTACTGGTATAAATTTAAAATAAAAGAATTATGTAAGACAGTAATTAAATCAACATGTTTCTGCTAATATCTTTTAGTCAATTATTTCATCCATGCTCCCTGACATTATTATCTCCTAACCAAGTTCATTTAATGTTGTTAACTCTTGAAGCTCACAAACTGTGTTAATATCATTGAGCAATTCATAGATTGAATGAAAGAAATAATAAAAAAACTGTATTACATAATGTGAAACATCCTTCTATACAGGCCTTGAGTATCAACTACAATCATTGTTTAACTGACCTGGATACCCTCATCAACAAGAAAAGGTTTTTTAATTGAGCATGGTTTTACATGGAGATGAGGCTTCTCTGAATGACAGCTTCTATCTAAAGGAACATTGAACAATATCATTTCCAATTCCAATGTAAAAACTAATGTAAAAACTAAGAAATGAAACACATTCAACAGATAGAGATACATAAAAATATATATTGAGCTTTTTCAAGGAGATTTTATGAAGCAACCTTTATTGGCCTTAGTGTCATTCTTTGAAACATTGAAAAACAACAAGCCATACCATCAAAAACAACTTTACTCGGTAGATTTCTTTTCTGTTTACGTTGGACATTTGATTTCAATGAGAATAACTTCAGGACAGTTTTATCTAGACAGATATTCATTAACTTGACATGAAAAAGATCAGAAAAGCTTGCTGTTCTACCAATACTTAATAATAAACTCTGTCCAAGATTTGGATATCTATCCACAAAACAACAAAATAAGAAGGAGATGATCACAGATGTGAATTCTCAGTATCATTTCATGACTTGTACAATAAATTCTGAAAAAGTTTCTATTGGAGAACTTGTGACATCACCTTCCTTTACATCTTCATCACTTGAATCTGCATACTTCTTGCTACAGCCATGAAATAAATAAACAGAGCAGATTGGAAATTAAGAGTTTATATAAAGAGCTACATGCATATTGTAATCAGTACCTCATATATTGGTCTGTTATAGCTTGAGCAGTTGTTAAATCCATTTGTAATCTTCATTTCTGTCAGTCAGCTAATTGTACCATGATTTCCACACAAGGTCACAAATATCATATTGTCTTTGTAAATCCTTGGAATTCCACTATGTGAATCATATTGCTTGAGATCTTTCAGTGATTGCAAGCGTTTCTTGGATAAAAGTCATGTTAACATTTTATACTGTTCACAAGAGTGAAAACAGATAAGAAAAATGATTAGCAATTTAAAAGACAGTCACAACTTTACTGCCTGCTTCAACAATATAAATAGTTTTCAACACACATCAGACAACTAAATAAAGATGTTACAAAGATATTTTCAGTATTTTACAATAATTTAGTTTTCCAATTATTCATTGTGAATACTTTTACTTTATACAGTATGAAATGGTCTTTAATTTCGTGAAGATTCTGATGTTCGAATTTTATGACATGTTATCGCACAATACAGTAAGGATTACAGCATCTTTTCATTAGACCTTTCTATACGAAATGCACAACGATGCTCACTGAAACTGCTAAAAAATGACAAGCCACTCCAATACTTCGAGAGTTCTCTTTCATTTACAACCACGGTTGCATGACAGTTTTCATATGATTTGATGTCAAAATCTATTGCAGCTCCAACTTGACCATGTAACGATTCCAAAGCTGTGTTCATAATAGATTCAAATTGAACTTTTGAAAGTAAGATTTTCACAGAGCCTTGAAATTCAAGTTTTACATCCAAGTGAACATATGATAAACATTTTTTCTTGTGAGGCATCTTGTCAAGTATATATTTAGTTATATTGCCTATAAAATACACAGCAGATAGTGAAAAGAAAACATATGAGATGTCCATCCGTGGTCTACAAGATATATATTCAATAAATTATTATCAAATATTTTGGCCACCTTATTGACAATGTCATATATGTCATATATATATTATTATTAGATCAATCTAAATTACAAATTACATTAGATATTGACCGGTCGAAACCATCTGCAATCATCTGCGTAGCCAATCCAATCGATAACATGCATACCAGACAAGATTCGGTTACGTGTTGTTGCTGTATGTGGAATATGGTAGTTGAGATATAAGTGTTTGATTTCTTTTGTCTTACATTCTTCTTCAAATATACGCATGACATAGTCCATATAAAGATTATATAGTATAGGGGATTCGGGGCCACCTTGTCTCACTCCCAGAATCAATTCAAATACATCGTTTGGTGATTGTGTCAGAGTGGTTGTTGTGTATGAATAAAGTGATTCCAATAGTTGAATCAATTTGTTGTTTGCGCTAGGCTGAAATCGTTGGTAGATAGACTTGAACATCTAGTTCCTTTCGATATGATCGAATGCTGCTGTAAGATCAATGAAGAGGACATATATTGGCTTTTTCATTTTATCAGTTACGTGATGTATCCGCTTTGCAATAAATATTCCATCAGAAGTTCCTCTTCCCGTTCTAAAACCTTGTTGTTGGTCTAGCAGTTGTTTTTCGTACCAATTTTTTAAACGATTTATTGTGATTATAACGATTATTTTGCAGAGGGATGATCCAATTTGTATAGCTCTGTATGCTTTAGGGTCTGTGTAGCTGCCTTTTGATGCACCTTTCCATATTGTTACTAAATTCGAGTGGGTCCATTTTTTAGGTATCATGTTGGTTTTCCATATCGTTTCGTACAAACTAATCATCTCCAGTTGGAATTCAGGACATTTCATGGCACTTTTTATGTATTCCATAGGGATGTCGTTGGCTGCTTTTCCATTCTTCATTTTTGCGACAGTGTTAACTAGTTCTTCTGCATCCGGAGGGGTGGTTTTGATGTCGAGGTCGCTCAAGTTTTGTAGCTCCTTTATGAAATTCAGTGCTTCTGTCAATTTAGTCTGTTGTTGCTCTATTATTAAAGTGTTTCATAAAATAGATCTTCAGGTTGTTTGGATCACATTGTGTTTTCTTATGTATGTTTTTAAATGTAGACATGTCAGATTTCATGCAACGAAATAGCTCAGCAACTTCTCTTTTACACGCATGCTCATTAATTTCATTTGCTTCCTTTTGCATTTGCACGTTTCTTAGATCGTTTACACGCTTCTTTATTGCTTCGCTAAGTATTCTGTATCGGTCTGTTTGTTTTTCAGTTTTTTGTCTTTGATGTAAAATTCTATTAAGCTCCTCGTCATCTTTCCAGATTTCTGAACAGATCTTTTTCTTCTTAGCTGGTGGCAGTACACGATGTGCTGCTGACTTTAATACTCCAGTAATTCTCATCGATTGTCGGTTTGGTGATAGCATTTCTTGATGGGATGTTTTTAATTTTTCTATGATAAGGTCTTGAAATTGCTTTTGTATATGGTTGTCTTGTAGTAGTTTGATGTTCAATGCTTTCTTTGACTGTGTATACTTTGGTTTCCACCTTGCCCTCTGTGTCATGGGTGTAAGAAGAGAGGTTTGTAAGTGATCACTATCAAAATCAAGATCGGGTCTAGCAAAGCAGTCTGTCACGTATTCTTGTACGTGCTGTTCGGTTATGACATAGTCATTTATCCTCCTAGTTCTCTTGTCCGGGCTATACCATGTGTATCGATTCTCTTTTGGATAGTCAAAAAATGTGGAAGAAATACATAATTTCTTGTTTCTGCAAAAAGATTTTAGTCTGGTTCCATTGTCATTGCAATCTTCATCTTCAACTATATTCAGTCCATTGAAGTGGCATTTTTTTAATGCAAGTGATGTTTTTTGCATTAAAATCTCCAGCGATGATTAATTTCTGTTTCTCTTGTTTCTGGCATGCATTTTTTAGTGATCTATAGAACGTATCCTTTTTGTTCTCGCTGCTGTCTGTGTTTGTTGGAGCATACACGTTAACTACTCTTATATTGAATCCATATAACCTTAAGTTAACAGTCATAACTCATGAGTCTTGAGTGTCAAAGTCCTTTACAATGATGTTAGGGTCTGACTTGATTAAAAAGGCGACACCAGCTTCTCTTCTCTTCTTTTTACCACACCAGTGAAATTCGAATTCTTCACCAGTATCAAGTTGTATAAGTTTTTTACCAGAGTTAAGGAATTTCACTTCTTGCAGGCAACAAAAGGTTAAACCAGCTTTTGCTACTTCCTTTGCAATCATATATATTTTTGCACCATGATCACTCTCTTTCCCTGATCTAATATTGATTGTTCCGAAGGACCAGTTATGAAAACATTTGTTTTGTATGATTTTGTTGCTTTTGTGCATTTCGTTTTTTATTTCGTTTTGTTTTTCTTGTTTTTTTGATGTTTTTATTTGTGTAATGCTTTCGTGTTCGTTATGTTTTGAATTTATTGTTGGTTCTTCTCTGTCTTTCTTCATCACCTTGACAAGTCTGAGACCGTTTTTTGGGGTTCCTCGTACTTTCCAGTCATTTGTGTTTTCTTTCTTGTTCTTTTCGCCTGCCCTTTTTATCCACTGCCTAATGAGATCTCACTCTTCCATTGTATAATCATCTCGAACACTTATGACTCTGTATTGGTCTTCGGCATTTTTTAAGTTGACGAATCTGGACATGACTTGATCTTTATCTTCAGTTGTATTCATTGTCAGTAACAGGCCTGTTTTTTCCGTCGGATTCATTTCCGATTCGACTTATTTTCATTGGTTTAACCTTTGTTCCAATACACATAAGTGGTTTTAAACCTTGTATTGAGCGACTAATTTAAAAAAAAAAAAAAAAAAAATTGAAATAAGGATGCGATAAACTTATCGTCGTATTCTTTATTTTCTTTTCCAGGTTCTTTGTTTTCTGTTATGCCGTGTATAATTATATTCTTTTCTCTCTTTGCCCATTTAGTTTCTTGTACTAATTCCTTATTGACTGGTTCTCTGATTGCATTCTCTATGGTTTCTTCATTTAGATTTTTTCTTATTGTGTCCAAAAATGATACTTTCATCACTGCTTGATCGCTCTTGTGTTTTTCATCAATCTTTTGTTCCATAATATTTGTGATTGTATGCTCCATTTCGTTGAATTGAGTTTCCATCATGGTTTTTATATTTTCCAGTAGATTTGCATCGGGTTTCAGATCACTTCCTTCGTTCATTTCCTCATTTTGCCGATTTCGTTTTCTTTTCTTTGTCGGATTGTTAACATCTTCGTTTTCATACTTCTTCACAATCTCTCTGAAGTGATGAAGTTTCATCACTTCATCTTCAAGAGATTTTGTAAGTTTCCTCTGGTTTTCCAATTCTATTTGTAGGGCTTCGTTGTTAGCAGGGTTTTCTGGGATAATTTCACGAAGATCACTTTGTAGATACTTCCGAAGTGAACATACTGTTGCAGTTGGTATAAAGGCAAAAGTGTACATTGGTAGTGCACCTTTCGTTTACATTTGTGGCAGTGAAGACTTTGTCGTTCCAAGTTGTTTATACATGCAGTTATTAGTACATTTACGTTCTCCTTCATCGTTTATAATGATTTTAGAGAGGTCCACATCGTCACCCATTATAGAGTATACCTTTATGTTGTTGGTAGTTCTTTAGCTGTAATTATTGAGTAATGTTCTTTGGAAGTAAGGAAAATTGATGTTGTTGTACTTTAAGAACGTCTGATCTTGGTGACGTCAAATTGCTAGAACTTCAGTTCTTCAGTATGTATCTTCAGTTTGAGCCACCTATGTGAGAAGGTTTTATATGACAACATTTCAGTGCATGTTCAAATACAGCCTCTCAACACAAAGTCTAATCATAGACTTATAGAGCGCAGCCTGTCAATGTCAAACTATTTCAAAGTCTTTGATCTCAGTTAGAAAAAATGTTTAAGCTTCTGGTAATTATTTATAATTAACTTATACCCAAACGATATATTTAAGGGGCTGTTCATATAGAGGTGAGCTGGACCGGTTAACCGGGCTGGAATGAATGGGATGAAATTCACCCAGCGTTCATATGGCTTTTCTCATCACACTTAACGGGGCTGGAGAATGTTTTTTAAATCAAAATAATTCGAATTTCAAAGCGTGCGCACTTGTCCAAAATCTATCCCACTAAGCCAGGCTGGTCTGTTCATATGAACAAATTTCATCTCACCTAGGTGAGATCCTGGTCAAATGAAATGAGATCTCACTTAAGTGAGCCAGCCCGCTTTTCATATGAACATAATTTATTTTTATAAAGATTAACAAGATAACAGTGAGATCTGTGCAAAGTGAGCTAGCCCGGCTAACCGGGCAAGCTCACCTCCATATGAACAGCCCCTAAATCTGCGTTTAAGACCAACAATGATCATGAAAACTATTATATAAAAAAATGCACAGAAAGAAAGCCCCAGACCTCTGAATTAGGAAAAAATGCCATTGTATTTGAAAATTGCATCGGCAGATCATTGTTTACGACGGCCAAAATTGCAGCTGTGTAAGATGTTAACGATGGCAAAACTTGATTAGTTAATTCCATTAAAAATATTGGTATTAAAATAATGGGTAATTAAACAGAAACTATTATAATTCCAGATATAACACTATTGATTTATCAAGTATGTCTTGATAAATCAATAGTGTTATATCTGGAATTAGAAGTTATATACAATACTTGAAATTGTAAACCGCAGGGGATTTGCTGTGAACTTGTCTTATTATTTGTTTGATAGTCATAGTTTATAAACAACGAACCTAGACGTTAAAGTTTCAATTGGGGTAATTAAACAAAATCAACAAATCTTTCAATTATTTTTCACCCGCAATATTTGGTCATTTATGACAGTTTTTTTTTGTTTTTTTTTTAAATGGGTTGCTCCCTGCAAGGCCGAAGCCACTACTAGGTAGAGAGCTACAAGATGAGAAAAGGAAGAAGAGTTATAAAGACAGAGCAAGGTGGTGGTTAACCTTGGATTTAAAAGATTGCAGATCATACTCAGCAGGAAAACAACTATGAGGGACAGAATTCCAGAGGCGAGCAGTCCGAGGGAAAAAGCTAGGTTTCTAATTTGAGAAAATAAAAGTAGTTTAGGCCAATATCTTTTAGTTCGGACCAGAACCACATCAAAAGTTGTCTGATTATTACCCCAGGATTTGGGGTAATTAAGGGACAGGCCTGGGTAAAATTATGGAACTTTTCCCGTAAATACCCCATTCAATAGTATCCTGCTGTGGGGTAAAAATGGAATGCAAGTATCCAGATTCAAGTTGCGCAAGGAAAGAAGTTGATATCGATATTAACAGAGCAAAATCACACTTTAATAATAGAAAATTGACATTAAAGATGGATCCAGTTAGAACTACCATACTAAAACTGGAATGAATCAGTTATAGTATCAAAACAAAGTTTATATGTTAGGTTTTAAGTTATCATTGGTATTTTTGAGTAGTTTTGCTTGGTTAGCTTGATTTTTCTATATACCTTAATTGCCCCATTATTTTAAGTGTCCCTTAATAACCCCAGTTGACTATACTAATTTCAGGACAAGCGAAAAGAAAAATCACAAGACAACCTGTATTGAAAACAAAACCCAAACAGACTTGATTAGAATATGAACTTATTGTCAAAAAAATCCATCCAAAAACCCAACCCAACCTGACTTTACAATATTTTGATACACATTCCTGTGTAAAGGCTTTTTATTTGGCATTACATGTATATCGTTACTTACAAACGAGAAAGATTTTTGAAAGGAAAATATGTTCGTCTTAAATCGAATACGTGACGTAAACAAATATTCTATGCAAAAGAATAAACGGAAGACGTAAAAATCACCCATATCAGATGTAACTTGCCATTTGTTTCGCTATTGTTTAAGTCTCGTCAGTTTTTCTTAGGATTTCCTCTCAAAAGATGAAATGAAATGTTCATTAGAGATAATAAAGGTGGCGCCAGTGGTCAAAGGAAAAGAAAATATGTAGTGAAAGAACACTGAGAGGAAAACCCAAGAGAAACTAATTTTCATTTACGGCAGCTTTACTATGGCAAAAGCTGAATGCCGTGTCGTAAATTCCAGAGGACTGAAGGCCTTTGGAATTAGAACTACTGACAGTAACAAACACTTTCTCACTGAGAAAGAAGTCCTCTTTACTGTTTTTTTCTTCCAAACAAAAAACCTCTCTAATGCCACACATTATTTTGGACCCCAGATAGATGAGTGAGTGATGAGAGACACGCAGATCAGATGAGATCATACGAAGAATCTTATAGAAAATGATATAGAACACAACAGAGTAATTATGTTAGCAGCTCTGCAATATATTTTTTGATTTCTAGGTAATCTATCTCTGGCAATGTACATTATGAATACCATTGTAAACAGTCTTACCCCCTACCTATAAGGTTTTGACCCTTCACCATTGTGTTTTATATTATTTCGGTCCGTAGCGAGTTGCACCGAGTTAGCATTTAACTATATAAAACTGTTCAAGAAAGCTATTATCCATAATCAAAATTTTGGAAAACCTGCTAGTTTGAATCGAACATAACCTTCTGCATGAACGTCAGTAAATTGAATCTTATCCGCAGAGACTGTAAACAGTCATCACGAATAATGTAATATGACAGTGAACGTAACATAAGTTTTTTTTATTTCTGGCTTCTCATATTATGAACCGATGATACTGGAACTTCGGTGGTCAACTCAACCTGTCATTAAATGATGGTGATTTCGTCATACCTCCTTACAATAACTTACATCGGAACATCCTTATTATTAGGTAAGTTTGAATGATATATTTGATTTTATATATAGCTGGCAACGTGTTTTTTCCACAAAAATAAATTTTAAATGCAAAGGGAGGAAGGAAGAAAAAATTTGTTTTCCAATAAAATAACTGCATCAGTAATTTATAGGCAAACACAGGCAGTCTATCCTATTACCATTGCAGTGAAATGAATCTTTTATAAGCAAGATAGGACAAGAAAACCGATGCTGTTTTTTAGTCTGTTTTCAATCTAAGTCAGAAAAAGTTATTATTGTCATTATTAAATTTTGAAAAAACCAGAAACGTCTGTCATATATATCTACTGCTTCTTGCTGTTAACTTGTAGCTGGATAAATTTACTGTTTCGTATATTACACCACACTGCTGTAACTGCCTACTGCCAAATAATTGCAAATGATTTGATATGTTGTATTGAGTATCATTCTAAATGTCATTTTAAATAATTGTGCTTGCCTGGTTTAAATGAAATTTTAATTTTTTAATTACTAATTCCACTATAATAGTGTAAGATTTATTGACTTATTAATAGAGCTTGTTTACTTGGAACAGAAATTTCTTGATAGTAGCAAGACCCTAGCGTAGTAACCTCCTTGCAAACTGCCTCTGTAAAAATGAGTTTGCATGAAGCATGTGTATATGTTAAATAACTTAAAGAACATGTTTATCAGGCAGATTTAGAGGAACTCATTTTGTTATTTACAATGTTCAAGTTTATTTACTGTTTACATAACACATAGTGCACACAGCTTCCAACTTATTGCTTTTGGTAGCCTTGGTTTTGTCAGCAATTTCCTTAACGAGCGTTCATATAATAACTTTTTTCTATCCTGTTCCTATATTGAGCAAAAATTTAATGTCTTGTCTACCAAATGTATTTGATAACAGTTACAATGGTTAGGTCCTTTTAAAAACAGAGTTGACGGGCTAATAAGTACATATTCATTTATTTGACTCCTAATCTTTAAAATATCATCATAATTTTTTGTGTCTATAATAGTAAAAATGAATAGAAACATTATTAAACCACAAATGATTTAAATATTTTATTGGTATATATAACGCTGTTGAATTGTGTAATCATAATACTTATCATATTTCTGAATAAAATGTGCCAAGATTATCACAGCCTGAAAGAGAAACAGACAGTCCAGATGTAATTCTCATATTTTCTTGAAAATGATCATAAGGAATTATGGTTTTCTTAAATTAATTGTTTACAATGAAGTTTTGAAAAACTTTTTGAAAAAGTTGAATTGATAATGTGATGAATTTTTAATGTCAGTAAAGATTTTTTAGACCAAATACAATATGAAAAATAATTAAACTTAATCATAGTTTTCTGTTTCTATTCTGATTATATCCTGAAAATAGAATTTTATTGTTTGGTTAAGAATTATGAACTTAGCTTCAAATGTTTTGATATTTTTCTCATTATCAGCAAAATCTTTCTTAAAAAAAAATTCTCAAGAGTTTTTGTTGTTTTTCTCTTTAAATACCTGTCAATCATTAGTTTTGTAGTTTCTTACTGTTTTGAATTGAAAACATTTTCCGTCGTTCTTTTAAATGGTAATTCTCTTTTTATTTCATTGAAATGATTTTGTAAATTTTTATTACTTAATTTGTGTAGGAATGTGAAAATAGTATTCAACATAATTCATGCCCAAGTGTGATGCATGAATAGCCAATCGGTTTTAACTTACAGAATTCTGCTTTAACAGATTAAGCTTTCTTGATTTATTTTACATAAGTGGACCTGAAAAAATTTAGAAAACTGTTTGAAAAAAAATGAAGCCTTCCCTTATGGATAGAAAAAGATGAATAGCTATTCCAAAAATATAGTTGAATATACTTATGAATTCAAAAATATTTTTTTTTTTGAATTTATTTTAACGAGGCCGGGGGGGGGACTGGCAGTGTTATTCACTGATGTGGGCCTCCACCAGGAATGTATACCTCAGATTTTAAGGCAGAGAACTTGCACATACTAGACTGATAGGTGATTGTGGTTTTTTTATTTATGTTATTTGAGACACTTGTTCATTACATCACATCATGCACATATTTATCTCATTATACCTTTCGTTGCATATGTTACTTTTTCATATCACATTAGCATTCTACAGTGCCAGGATTTGAACCACTACCAACTGTCACCCTTGTATTACAAGTCAACCGTCTTACCAAGTGAGCTATACACCCTCCAAGTGAGCTATACACCCTATTCAACAAATTCAACAATGTTGCGAAACCTCTCTGTCAGTTTGACGCCAGTGTTGTTGTCATTTCCTCGCCAATGTCACAACTGTACTTTTAAGTTGGTTGAGGATGCCATGCAAAATACAAATACAATACAAAATTTGGAATATTTGCCTTTTTGATTTCCTTAACTTATGGAAGATATCGATTTTGAATGAAGGACTAATTGTGATTAAATTAAAGAAAGGAAACAAAACATTTAATTAATGACAATATCAAAACCACATTTTTTCTTAGAGCTTTTCTGGAGGTTTTGTATCTATGAACTTAACTTGTGTTGATATCTAATAAAAGTAAAATTAAAATGTGTGAGATTGATTACTTATAAAGATAAAACTATTAAGGATCAAATATTGTACCACAAATGCATCTTGTCTTTTAGCGACCAGATGGTACTTTGCTAAAATCATGGATTAAGCCACTCATTTCTTTCTGTTGTTATTTTCAGACGTTGTAGACTTTGTAAATGATCAACAATTGACTACATGCGTGTTAATGTTACTTTTTACTTTGATTGTTCAACAAGAAGGATTATGTAAAACTAGCCTGAGACAAAGTCACAAGGTCACCTTCAATACATCCTGGCCTAGACTACTATTGTTGGTCAATATGTCCATGCAAAAAGTTTCATACACTATCTTTCCATTTTCCATTTTAATAATGAAAAATGAAAAATGAAGTTTTGATCATTTTCTACAAATTTTTTGTAAGTTATTCAAAGCAAACTGATACATGACGATACAGTTGCACATGATCTCCAGTTTCAGATTTTACATGTGTCGGAAGAGATTTGGTTTATAATTGTCATTGTGGCATTTTAATAAGCTTAGCTTATTTAGGTTAAGCTTATGATGGCCCCTGGATGGAAAGTATGTTTGGAATGTAGTTGCCTATAAATGTAAACATACTCTTGAATAAAAAGCCATGTTTTTACTGACTTTCGTTATAAATGGAATTTTACATTTTAAGTGAGCAGTTGTATAATTCTATGGAGAAAATATATGAAACTGTTGATTGAAGCAAATCGATTTATAGAGAATAAAAGGAACAGTGTTTTTTTAATGATTGTCAACGTAAGTATAAAACTAGAAGCCTCATGGCTTGAACAATTTCCGTATCAGGCCTAGAGGAGTAAAATCTGACCTGAGGCTGGCTGTTCTTATTTTTTTAGCCTTTTTCAGCCTGAATTGTTCTTATTTTGTTCTTAGCTTTAAGAACAAAGTTTCAGATTTCAGCCTCATTTTGTTCTTATTTATGTAACTTCCAGCAAAATTAAAATAAATCTTTTTAAAAGCAGCTGTTTAAAAGCATTGTTGCTGTTCGGTAGTGACCCGATATGAGTATGGAAGGTGAAAAAAACAACAACTTCTAAACCATTTGACAGTGAGAGAATTCACGTCATGAGTTGTTCCTATCATGAATTGTTCTTATTTTACAACAAAATTCAGGCTTAGGCTGTTCTTAATTTTTGAAACATTAATTTGAGCCTCAGGTTGTTCTTATTTTGTTCTTATTTTTTGGCCAAATCTGAGGCTTGTGTTCTTATAAAATTGTTCTTATAAAAAAAAAGTGTGTATTTATGATCAAATCTGCAAAAGTGTCTGCATGTTTACCACTTGAATCTTTTCATGGAGTTTATAAATAACACAAATGTGCATGAAAAGACAACTGACACAAAACTTTGTTAGAATCCGTATTACAAATCTCTCTTCAAACATGATATCTTGTGTCCTACAGCATATTACAATCCAAATTTTCACAAGGCCTTAGTGATCTCATATGTAGGTTATATATATATATTGGTTGGATTCTAATCAAAGTTTGTTTTCCTGACATATGTATCCCAGACTAAATCATTGTGCCTCCATCGATTTTCAGTGGCTTTCAGTGGAAAAAATCTTGATCATTTTGAACAATGTCATCTTTTCCAATGTGAATTTAACACGAATCAGTCTCACACAGTGATGACTTGACAGAGCATTGTACAGTGACTAATAATTTGATACAGTCTGGAATTCACCAAATTGTGCATGATGTTTATACTTTAGGTTTGTATCAGTGTGTGGACAGATAGATGGGTCAATTCTCTCCACGTGAAGTAATTTGTGCTTTATGACAATTTAATTTGTTTAGTTTTTTCAATATCTTCAACTTCAGCAGGCCTGGTCATGAATAAAATGCTTGGAGTGCGGCAATCGCACGCCATTTTCTGTATTTTTAAATATGGCGTGCGATGAACGCACGCCATACAAACTCAAGGCGTGCGCTAAAAAATATAACAAAACTACAATACTATCCTTAAAATAAATAAAAAACAAATAACTTTTGCTGACAATAGAACACCAAAGATTTCTGCAAACCAGATGTTACAAGCTACTCTCTACCTTAAATTAAAAATATTTTAACAAATAAGGAAACGGTGAAGTTTAGTTTTTTTACTTTGATTTAAAAAACATGCGCATGATGTGTTGCGATAAACGCTAAGGACCAAGGACGCTAACTCAAAATGTAGAGATTTCCTTCGTTACACCTTTTCTATCCATCGTTAGCGAAAATTAGTGAAAATGCATCCCACCTCATTTTTATTGGAAAGTACTCATGAACACTCCTTCGTAGAAGTTTTAAAGTTCATAAAAAGTTCTTAGTAAAACAGCAAAACAGATTTCTTTAGAAATTGGTAAAAAATTCTGAACGAAATAATAAAAACTTAGTTTTTAAAACTTAGTTCTTACATGTGGAAACACTGTATTTACAGTGATTTCATTTTTTTAAATTTTTTTTTCATTTCATTTCAAGCACAGTGACGAATTGAAAAAAATGTATTCGTTGAAACGTGACTTCATTCATCAAACAAGTTTTTCTTTCGTAAATATGAACATATATAACACCTGTTGATTAATCTACCAGCTGATGGAAGAAAAAATATGTGATCAAATGTTCCGTTATTGCGAAAAAAACGTAAATATTCTGCACGTGCGATTTATAAATCTGTTTGATTGCACGTGCGGTAATCGCACGCCTAGGGTCCGTTTTTACGAAATTCACGTGTGCGATTAACGCACGCCTTAGCCGATCTAGGCGTGTGTGGGCGCGTGCGCGTGCGATCGCACGCCATTCATGACCAGGCCTGCTTCAGTGTAGTATTTATTAAATAAAATGAACATGTTTCATGCATTTATTGATAAGACGTACCAGTAATGTTGATACATACATTTCTGATTTGATATTGAAAGATTTTTTCACAGGACAGTTTTGTTCAAGTCAGATCTTCATCTTCTTTTTCAAGAATTTTTCACAGAGTCAGCTAAACATCAATATTTCTTCTATATGGAATGTTCTCATGATAATATTTCGATTGCAATATTAAATGAAGACAGGAAAGAAGTCTTAAAATTCTTCTTCAAAGTTTATACGAAGCTACTTCAACAACTTCTTCAAAATCAGTTGGAAAACGTTTCATGTGCTCTCTGTGCATATTTTACGGACTTGATAATAGAAATTTTGAATTGGATGGAATAGGGCAGTTTTTAATATAAAACGGATAAAATAACTAAGTATTTCAAAAGTATAAAAAAGTTAATATTTTTGTGAATTAATGTTGAAAGTAGCTTCTTTGTATTGCACTTAGCATAGAGTTTTGGGTCTGCCATTTATTATTCGGAATAAACAAACAATCCGAACGGACTTTCCAGAAACGGCAAAAAAGTGTTACCAGCGTTTTTTTCAGGGGTTTTTTGCTACTGGAAAACGGTAGCAAAAACTCAATCTTGAATTGAGTTTTGAAACTCAATCTTGAATAAGAAAAAAACAAAAAAACTGAAAAAATAAAAAAAACTGTCAAATGTGCATTAATTGACTCATAACAATCAGTAGTTGAGTGTTCTTTTTGTTCAAAAACTCTCTGTCTTTATGCATCGCCCTTTACATGTGCTGGTGCAAAGAGACGACTCCTTGTTTACAACCTAGCTCCTCCTCTTCCATTTTTATTTCGTTTTCGATTGCGGTTGTTAAATTGAAGAACGATAATTGAATAGTGTGAAATGTATTTCTATTAATGCGCGCAGACTGTTGTGTATTTTTAAACCGTATTTTTAGCTCTTATTGTCTATTTCTAAATAGAGCTCGTCTTGAGAAACATATGTGATAGGTAACCATAAATTTGAATGTATGAATTTATTATTTTCGGCACTTTTTCTTATCTCAAAATACGCTTCTCGTTGCACTATACCACATGTGATTGCTAACATTTTGATTTTCACATTCCTTTCGCATTCTGTAATAACGTAATAAGTTTTTCTTTTTCAATGGTTTTTCCTTCGTTTTTTACGCTACATTTTATTGCGCAACCAGCTGCACATGTGATCTCTAACACTTGATCTTTCACATTATAACAACATATAAGTTTTTCTTTTTTCAATGGTTTTTTTCCTTCGTTTTTTGCTACATTTCATTACGCAATGCTATGAACGTGTTATGAATGCACAGGATATAATCAAAGAGACTTTCTTAATAAATATTTCGGCCATGCAGTCAAGGAAGTTAAGACTGAGAGATCCAAGCTATATGCTGTGAAGCTCAGTCCTCATGTTTGGGGTTCATGAGTTGGAACGTCCCCCACTTGGCTGCATTATTTAAATTTTTCATCTAAAATAATGTTGCCAACAATATTATTCTTGTTTTATACACGTAAGATATCATAAGAATTCTCCTGGGAAGTGCATTTTTCGGCGAAAGTTTTTCTTCCCCTCAGGCCCAACCATGATGGGCCTGTTGGGTGTCGCTGTCCAAGCAAACAGGTAAACAACTGTTGTTAAACTCAATCTTAAAGGAAAAAACGGTAGCAGCTAAAAATCCTGAAATAAAGCCTGGTTACATAGACAGATAGATAGATAGGATGTGTAAACCAAACAATTTCCTACGCTTAAAAGCGCCAGATAGGGCAAAACAGTAGCAGTGCATTTGCTTCTAAAAAATTACTACAAAGTTCTTTAAATCATGGTATTTTAGATATCTCACTGGTGGAAAACAGGCTTAAACAATAAATATGTTCACAATGATGTGTTTAGTTAGTCTAAGTAGGGTCTAATCATAAAAACACCAGAAATTAATTCATTAAAGACAAACCAATTATACATGCCTGAGCTGTGCAACGTTGTTTTTTGAAAGAAATTTTTTTACAAGAACTTATGTAGAAAAAACACGCCATATGCTTCGTCAACAAAAATATGTATTTAATTTTCACGAAACCAAAAATGAGTTCCAACAAATAACTGCCTTCTTGAACTAGATCTTTGAAAGCCTTGATGCACAAAGACAGTGTAGTAGCTAACAAACGAGGTAACAGGAAGGTTTGAACTGATAAGCTTTACTAACAAGAAAAACAACATATATCAAATTTCAAGTATCAAAGTATTTTCAGTTAGCATAAGTAATTATAACCATTTTTATGTAGATCTATTTGATTAATATTCATTCCTTCATGAGTTGAGTTACAAAATAAAATTTTTTTAAATGTTTGATATATAAAACATTCAAAAATTCAGAAGGCTATGTTCCTTCACTGGGATTTACATGGCGTTATTAGTAGGGTCTCGCAGACTCTAAATCTTGGCCGTAGTAGAGGAGGAGTTGTCCACAGATGTTTTGATATGGTATTCCCTTTTGCTGCTATCATAATGAAAATATCAGAAAACTAGAATAAACGTTGACTAAAAGAAATTTCTGCAGAAGTATAATTTGTTGAAAAAATTGTGACTAGTGATATGCATTCTACTAATATTTCTTTCCACAAAGGAGTTCTTCTTTAAATGTAAAAGGTGGATTAAAAAGTAGCAATTCATTCAAAAAAATATCTTTTTCCAAAAGTATTTCAAAAAGTCTGTTCTTCATTTTCACATGTGACAACATGAAGTGTTTAACAGAAACACAAGGTTTGAAAATGTTTTATACCATTAGTTTGCTGTGCTAATTTTCGATTTTTATATATTTCCCCGTAGCATTTTCCTTCATCATCATCATCTTCTCCGTTCACTTTTATAGCCCCGGTTCAGTATTAAACTTTGGCCTACCCAGAAAGATAGATAAGAATAGAGGCTAGTCTTCAGTGAAGTAGTGCGCCATTTTTCCAGTCAGTGCAGTTGGGCAGTGGAAGATTTTTGCTTTGTTTCCCAGTTTTTAAGATGATTCAAGAGATTCAAACATTAAATGATGGAAATAAAACGTTTTAAGTCAATGTTTTTCTAAACGCTGAAGATTTATTTTTATTTTACATCCTGATATAATGTAGCCCAACTGTTGAAAACACATAATAGATGTACAACCATGATGAAGGAAACCCTTCTTACATGTGGTGGAGAACAACCAGTTGTTAATTCAAGGAGTACATAACAAGAACTGCAAGTATAAACGTGATGTTGTATATGCAAAAAGAAGTTCAGAAAACTAATTACATATAATCTTTAATATAGACACACAGGATTGACACATAATTCTGTTGTGAAAGAACCTGGTTTAATAATGTGCCTCCCACCAGGATAGTCGTTTAATCCAACAACATTCATTCAATTCTATGATTACGTATACTGTTTTGATATTGTATGTGATATTTTATTGTGATAATTCAAGGAGTACATAACAAGAACTGCAAGTAAAAACGTGATGTTGTATATGCAAAAAGAAGTTCAGAAAACCAATTATATACGTATAATATTTTAATACACACACACAGCATTGAGACGTAATTCTTAAAAGAATCTGGTTTAATGTGCCTCCCGGAATAGTCGTTTATTCCAACAACATTCATTCAATTCCATGATTACGTAACTGTTTTGATGTTGTATGTGATATTTCATTTCGTCTTACTAACAATGAACGTAAATCAAAACACGATCCAACATAACTGTCTGTAATTTAATTCAAGCCAATGCAAAAACTTCTACTTCCAGATATGCAGTGATTTGGTTATGGATGTATATTTTCACTACCAAAATAATTTTTTTTTCATTTGGGATTTATGAAAGTCATTTTTATTACATACATGATATATTTATGACATACTATGATAGTATGTGAACATATTTTTTTGAATCAGAGATGTTTATTTTGAATAGTGAATTAAGTGCACCACTGAATTAAGTGTTTCCATACTTTCGATTTTATTAAATTTCTTGCTCCACAAAATTTTAATTCCACAAAATCTCATTTGAAGTTGTCATTGGCAAAAATTTATTCTCCAAAATATGGCATTTTTGGATCATTTATCCGCAAAAATATATTCTGCAAAAATTTCTTCTGCAAACAATTTCTTCCCTAAAGGTAGTTATTTTGCTTAAATGTCTACCCCAAATGTTTGACAATTTTCTTTTCTTTGTAAACCTATGTACAAATTTGATTTTATAATTTTGTAAGATAGTTTTATCAGAGTTAAAGCAAGTGTGTTCTGTTGAATTACATTTGTCCTGTGATTTTTTTTGTTTAAAGGATAGGAAGCTTGTCTTCAGCATGAATAATGATCATATATGTTTATAACGGCGAAATTGCCTTACAGATTGTTCTGCACAAAGACTATTCAGTTGTTTAAGGGGAAATATTAGTCACATTTAGGTCATAGTAACTCCTTCGCAAAAGTTTTGAGAGAAATCTTGCCATTTGACCATGCACATCTTCATTTCATAATAAGTTCAAAATAAGTCTTCTTGTAGCATTAAGTTCAAATCCACCCTGATTAGTATGGACAGCATTTTTACCAGAGTATCAGCTTGATAGTAGATATACCACTGTAATTATTTAATGATACATTTTTCTTGTTATCAAAGTACACACAATGATTGATAAAATGTTTGCAACTTTGGGGAAATATATAGTCGCATTTTTGCGAATCTTGTTTATCAATACATTATTATTATTGTTATTATTATTATTATATAAACTATTAACTATAATATGCTATTTTTTGTCTTATTTTTGTTATTCAGTTAGCATAAGTATATTTTAAACCCAGAAAGAAAAATGAAAAATTCAACACATAAAAACAGTTAAGAAATCTTAAATCAACTTTTCATGAACAGACCAAAAAATTAGAAATCAGAAATACAAACAAATGTATCAAAACTATATACCTTATTAAAAAATTATGAAGAAATGCTACTGGACCATAAATAAATCAATAAAAACTTTTAAATGTGTTTAAATATCTCACCAAATCATCTCAAAAATGGGTTATGATGGGTTAATTTTGACCTATCAAGGAAGTGCTATGTCATTTTCATATCAAGTCTCACTGGTTTGAAGAGCAATAATCTTTTCAAGAATGCATCACAATTAACCTATATTTTGAAAACAATGAATTGCAACGGATTATAAACCAGTGTTAATCGAATGTTTGAATTGTCGTCAAAATAGAATGGATGAAACCTACACGATAGATCGGTTGCCACATTTTACTGCGTGTTTTTAGCTCTTTGACAGGCTCATAATAATAATGGTCCAGCACGACGCTCACCTTACTTTTCCCACAAGTCTTCCCTCCTGCTTAGTATACGAAATGTTTGAAGTGATTCTTTTGTTTCAATTTTTTCATTTATTAATTTTTTTACTGTTTAGTTTCTACCTTGGAGTTCATCAATACCAAGAAAGTTTTGCAAGCAGAGTATCACAAAAATGCAGTCTTTCAATGGGAATATACATTGGACGTTGGAGAGATTGTGGAAAGTATAGAAATACTTTATGGCAGAAACGTATTAGCTAGAAAAGAAACCGGACAAAATTTGGTAAAAAATCAAGATGAATCATTGAAATGGTTTACAGAAAATGCTGACTATAAATTTCTAGAAACTTCCGTTCAATTTACGTTCCCTGTAGAGGACTATGAATACGATAATGAAGTTTTCGATTGCACCATTCTCACAAACCGTCCCCCAAAGCGAAAGGAAGACATAGAATTACAAATAGTCTGTAAGAAAATTATTCCTATCAGCAAGTTAAATAGATAATAATGATAGATAATAAAATTTGTTCATGTTTATCTTTAGATCCTCCATCCTTTCCTGTCACACTTCCCCCCAAAATTGTGGTAAATGAATCGGATTCTGTTACTTTGAAATGCAACACACATGCAGCACCACCAGCTAAAACTGAATGGTATAAGGACGGATATTTGTTGCCTACACCTGTTAACAAAAATAAACTTCAGTTGGTTAGAACGAATCACACAAGTGCTGGGAATTATACATGCATTGCTCGTAACACTGTTGGTTCCATCTCTCACTCTGTCGTCTTAGTGGTGCAATGTATAAAATTAATTTTTATTCCTTCCAATAATGAAAATGTTCATGTTTATTTCATGTAAGTCTTATTAGAATTAAGTGATGGATTTTTATGAATTTAGATGAGCCCAAGATTAACCAAGCACTAAGCACTCAAGCAAGGATTGGAACATACTTGGGGAATTTCCGTCCTATCACACTGCAATGTATAGCTGATGGCATACCACCACCCAAATATACCTGGAACCCTGAATTACGCTCATATCATGTTGGCGAAAATGGAACATATGTACTTGCTAATCCCACCCATATGGATTTTGGCAAGTATACTTGTGAAGTAACCAACGCTCTTGGTTTTGACAGATATGACGTGATGGTTATTGAAATAGGTATTTGATTACACGTTTAATTCAAGCTGGTCAATCTTTCTCGCTTGACACTTTAATCTTCCTTAATTCAAACAATCTAACAACTCTTTTATTGCTATTAGAAAATGATTGTTTCTCCTAATAGAAAAACCAAAAAATGTCAAAATAACTGTCTCTGATGTCTCAAGCAACTCAGCATATATCAACATTGATCCCATGTATGATATTGGGAACAGCTACTTGAAAGCAATGGTGATTTCATACCGTGGAAAGGGTGAAACAGTGGATGTGTCTCTGAAACAAAATGTAACTCGCTATAAACTGGATAAACTAAAGCCGTATACGAATTATGAAGTCAACGTGACTGTAGTGAATGAATTCTTTGAGAGCGATGGTCAAAAAGAAACATTTCAGACAACAGAATCAGGTAACTACAAATAGTTTTCGAAGCCGGTTTCATTCAGTGGCTTATTGCTTATGTATGTATTTTCATATTATTTTCTTTATTATTATTTTCTTTTACTTTTCTTTTACTTTTATTATTTAACTTAGCTACAAATGACTCATTTTTCTCATACCACCTGATGAACAGAAATCTTAATGACTTAACAACGTGAAGATATTGTATAAGTTAATCAGTTAATTATGGTGTCACAAATATTGACATCATAAGTTTTTTCCAAACAGACAGACTAAGAGGTGGCAAAATATAGACCAATGACCTGAATGCATGCTGTGGCCTGTAATAGAAAATAATTTCACATTGGAAAATCATGCCGCACCGTGGTTTCCATATATGTCTTCTTCATTCTTCATTTTTCGGATTAATTATTATTATTAATTTTTAAAACAATGCTACTGTCAACATATGTTGAAATCACTGTGTGGTATTTTTTACTACTCTTTGACTCATCAAAATTGCTACATAGTTTGCTGGATTTTTGACACATGTCGAAAATGAAATTTGTTTGTTGCTTTTTTTCTTGTAGTTCCAAGCCCTCCATTAAATGTTACCATGTTTCCGATTTCCAATACTTCCATCAATGTAACTTGGAAACTTCCACAAGAAGTTAACGGTGTTATAGTTAGTTACACAATAAAATTCTTTGATAAAAGTACGAAAATGTTAAGTGATGCTGAAACTGAAACACTACCACCAAATCAATATTATAAACTTTATGATAATTTGAAGCCGTATACACAATATGTTGCAACGTTACAAGCGTCGACGAAGATCGGTGATAGCACTTGGTCCAAACCTATTGAGATGTACACTGATCCTAATAGTATGTTTAATTTTATGAAATTTGTTTTGGTTTTTTTTATGTCTAAGAAATAATAGTTGTTTTGGCTTTTCAGAGCCTGGCGTCCCAAGAAACATTACAACGCTTATTGTGAATTATGATGATGTTCGTATCTCCTGGGCTCCACCTGCTAAAATCTCCAAAGCAACAATAACACGAAGTCATTTGTATGTGAACTGCACGTCAAAAGAAGACAAAAGATCTGTATACAACCCCATCGATGTCAAGTTGACTAACCGAGAAGTCGTAGTAAAAAATGTGTTACTTTATTCCCGTTGTTTGGTATTTATTAAGGAAGGTGCTGGAATGAAACCAATTTGGAGTGATTACTCTGTACCTTACAGATTTAACGTACCTGAAGGAAGTAAGTATACAAATTTCATCTCCTCAAGTATCTTTCATAAAATTTTTGTCATAGCAACCAAAACAAACACTGTATTAAGAACATCTTTGGACTTCTCTTGCTATAAAAAAGATCTTACTCCTGAAATACAAACAGTAGTATTTCATTTGAAACCAACTTAAAGCATCATTTGATTTTCTTATTATTAAAAAAATTGTTCATTTTAGTTTTTAAAAATTTTTTTGGAACAAATATCTTTTTCTCTTTTGGTATTTGAATGTTTTGTCTACTTTTTGTTTTCAAATTTTGAAACTCCAAGTTTAAAAATAATGTTTTTTGTTTTATGTGTTGTTTTGTTTCTTTCTGCCTTTCAAACCTTTTTTTGAAAAATGTTTGTAATGAACGGCTTACATTATTTTGTACATTTAAGATTTTGTTTTGGACAATATGTTATAAAGTATCAGTATGGCACCTGTTAAATAAAACTTATTTCCACTTGTCGTGTTTACTGTAACTGTAAAGGTTAACAAAGTTTTATGCAGAATTTCAGACGAATAAGTTTAGATCTATTTGGTTCAGATGTATTGTGAATTAGTTACAAAAAACTGCTACCACTTTGAACCATGGTCATTGACACTGTTTACATTTCAAATTTCAGGGCCTGATCCTGTGCGTGATTTACAAATTATTGGACATCAACATGACAAATTACATCTAAAATGGAAACGTCCGAAATACATCAATGGTGTTCTTGCAAGATTTACCATAAAATATGAAAATAGTAGTGGTACTTACACTGAAATGTTAGGAAGGCAGCTCGACAATCTTACATTTTATTACACTATTAACTTTCTGAAGCCCTCCACAAAGTACCAAATATCTGTTACTGCAAATTCACACCAGTACGAGTCCAAATCCAGTAAGGATGTATCAATACAGACAGGAAAATATACCGGTAAGTTTGATTTCATACTTTGTTTGTGTCTCTTATGTTCTTTGGAAAGTGACTTTTATTTGTCATGGTCATGAGTCTCTGTGTGTGGTTTATTGGTTTTACACACTCACAGTATAGGAAGGACATTCAGAAGTCAAAAATAAAAGGATTTTGCTGGATGCAAAATTTCTTATTATGAAATTTTGAGAATATACTTTCAGACCAACTCTTCTGTTAAGGACTCAGCGTATGTTTCAAAAGTGAAAATTTTCTTTTTCAAATTTTTTTTGACAAATGCAATCATCAGGTTATTTTTACACTACATTTAAAGTTATAGCGAAAAATAATGCTTTTTGAGAAAGTCATGGGCATATTTTGTTATTCAACATTTCTAAGTTATGACAACCTTTAAGCGTAGTTCACACTGCACGTTTAAAATATACGCCATGTTTAAAAAAGTGTTTATCAAATGCATATATTTTTACCGGAAATGGCTGTGCCAAAAGCGTTCATATTGCACGTATAAATAAACGAGATATACACCAAAGGCAAATTTGAATGAAAACTGTGTAACGTAAAATGACGAACTCTGATAGGGAAGCTGACGAAATTTTAGCAATATCTTCCTACTTATTATTAGAAGGTGATGTGAACCTATGATGAAAAAAAACGTACTTGAGTTCGCAATATATTCAAAGGAAGAAAGGAATACGATCAATTCCATATCCTTTGCCAAGAAATGAGAAATATCGACAGGATTTTTTGGGTGTAAGAGAAAAGGTCAAACAAAATACGAAAATTTTGGCAAAAAAAAATTCAAAATTTGATAGTGCACGTGTTTGAGTATGAAAACAATAGATCTCCATTAAAAATTTTAAAAGGAATATGCGGCAAGTCTTTGAAGTTCATAAACGCGGTGTATATCAATGGTGTATATATCAAACTGATTTGATATATACACTTTCTATATACACCGTATTTATGGAAAAATGTTCCCAAAATGAGTGCTCTAATTTTGTTCACATTGCGCGTTTATATAAAACACCGCTTTGAAAAATGCGTTTATCGACGGTGTATAATTTAAACGCGCAGTGTGAACTACGTTTTAATACAATCTGTTATGCACTCAAAAGGCAATTAATTAAATTAGCATCTCACTTTGTGAACTTAATAAAGGCTGTCATATTGTCGTTTATGTGATGAAAAATTATTAGTGTTCTACCTTCTATGAGCTCCATCTTTCCAACAAGTGGCTCATTTCCTTTAAAACTTTGCACAGCAGTAGATGGAAGCCTGTTAACGAAAAGTGTGCCCGCGATTTGAGAGAAAATTCCTGATTGGTTCAAAATCCGAGATTGTTTTCAACTATCCAATAGCGCAAAAGTATGGAAAAAACAAAAAACTGTTTTACTCCTGAACAAAACTATTAATTGAGATTTGCAGGCACGCTTTGTTTCCACTAATTGTGAGGAATCACCACAAAGAAAAAAAACATGTAAAAAACCTTTTTCTTTGGGAGTTGGAGCTCAAAGAAGCAAACAAAAGTCTGTATTTTTTATCGTTTTCGGAGACTAATTTCTTCCTTGTTATTTATGTAAATATATCCTTTTACACACCATTGAAAAGAAAATTTATTGCTCTACATGAATTCACGAAATATTTTTACTTAAAATGTAACGGTAAAAAGAAATAACGGGCAAAGTTATGCATATGTGAGTAAAAGGTACGCTGAGCCCTTAACTTAATCAATAGAGGACTGGAAATTAATTTGTTCAGAACACCCTTAAACTTCAGTTTTTTTAGTTTATTCAATTTACTGAAATTTTAACCATCTTCTAACCCTGTTATCTAATTCTCTGGTTAATTCTTTCAAAAATTGCATCTGGAATGGTTTAAGCTAAGAGACATTTTTTAAGTTATGTTTTATAAACGGAAACTTAAAAAACTGGATAAGATTTTTTAAACCACTTTTAAATGACCTTAATATTTACTTTCTAGGTTTCTTTTGATATTTTTGCAAAATTTGTTGAGCTTGGGATTTACCATTATTTTAGAAGTCATTAAATGGGATTTAAGTCAAGCCAGTTGAAAGTATTTCAGTTCAGTGTCATGGTGGACTTACCTTTAACAGGATTTCAGTTCAATATGAAACTTGTTTGAAATGTGAACGTCAGTTTTTTGAAAACCGTGAATTGTCTTTGTTTTATGATTATGATTGTTGGACTCTACTTTGATACATTTGAAGTAAATAATTAAGATGTAATATAAACTGGCTTTTAGAAATCAACAGAAAGGAGTAATTTTTTATTCAAATACAGAAATCATGTTAGAGTTTGTACATGTTTTGCAAATTAAGTTTTTTTTGTTATTGTTTTTATAGTATATATAAACTTGCTAATTGCTCTAACCCTTTCGAAAATGCGATTGAATTTTTATTCTATTCCACTCATTATTTTATTGTTGTTGTCTTTTTGTTTCAAATGCTGAAAATATCCAGCCTTAACTCACAGCCTTAATCTTACAAAATCTTTATCAAATTTATTCACCTCAATGTTTGCAGGAGTTCTTGTAATATAATGTAGTAATTTAATATTGATATGTTTGATTGATCGAAACAATTGATTGAAATAATGGACAGTGATTGGTGAATAATGAATATAAAATACAAAAGCTCAGTAAAATAAATAAGTGATTCTAGAAAAAAAACAATGGTGGAAAACATGTCACTAACATATGGTTCTTTTCTATCAAGTCGAGGTTTGATAAGCCAAAAATCAAGAGACAACATGTTAAGTGCCTGATGTTCATGTTCATCTTTATCAAACAACTTTAAATCTTATACAAGTGTTTGTTGCCTACTTAAACTTGCATTTTTTATGAAGGTGGCGATGATACCAAATCAGATGATTCCAATACAGCAGTACTTGCCAGTGTATTCAGCGTTGTTTTCTTTATTGTTCTGATCATCCTTGGTGTTGTGCTATTCATGCGTATTTCAAGGTATCTTTTGTCTTTAGTAATTATTTACACATACACAGTTAAAAAACATATTTGACTACACAATGTATTTATTAAGTCAATCGTTCATCAGCTCCACTAAGACGTACATTCACACCCTGCTTTCTGTTATTTTTCAATAGACGAAAACAGCGTACACAATTAGTATACACTTCATCTGATAGCTCTGTCAAAGGGTTTTTAAAACTGCAACAGACAGATTCTTCATCTGCAGTTCATGTAGTGGACGGGCTCACCAAGAAAAGCATCAGTATGGACTCTCTACCAACAACAACAATCTTGCTGCCAGACTATGGTATTCTTTGCTTTCTTTGTAAATGGAAAAAAATTCCTCTGATGATGACTAATTCCTTTCACAAATCTGTTACTCCTATTAGCTTGAAGTGTCATGGCTAAACCACATTTCTTCGTTTCACTTTCAGTCAAGAATACAAAGTGTACATTCACACCAATACGACCTATCCCAATTACGTCATTGAAAGATTTTTTCACCAAAAGTCATGCAAACAAAGATAAAGGTTTTATTGATGAATTTCGGGTAAGGTCTAGTTTTATGGATTTCCTAAGTGAGGGAATGTTTGGTTTACCTTTAATTTTTGCCTTCAAGAAATAAATTCAAGATCATTGACATTTGATGGTATTGCCAACTTAATCCCAAAATTAATGACATCTATGAAATGGAGAAATTCTGTTCAATTATTGAATCAAGAAAATGATGTTTTTTCCAATAAGTTTTTTCTGATGTTTTTTATTTTCAGCCTTTCCTAAAACTAATACTGATAAAATGAACCTTCTGAAAATCCTTTTTCAAATTTTTGAGTCTGACGTCAGCAAAAGCTATGAAAGTTTTCATGTCTTAACTACCCCTCTCTAATAAGCATGGCTATAACTTTTGCATATTGTTTTTGGCCTGTTTCACACTACAGTTTCTTATACGAAAATGCTGAACAAAATGTGCTGATATCATCATAATTCTGTTTTTGTCCTTGCTTCTATAATTATATTAACAGCTTTCTATTATTATTTATTTATTTTTTTTCAATTATGTAGGATATTAAACCACCTGGTGATTTCACATACCAAGTTAGCAATAAACCTGAAAATAAGTGCAAAAATCGATATGCAAACATTCTTGCCTGTATGTTTACTACTTATTATCGTTTCCTTATATCTTTATATCAACCTGTTCTCTTGCATCAATTAAAACCATGTTTAAGTTATTACCAAGTTTGAGAGTGTTGATGATTGAGGTGATAGTCCTTTCACATTTGTATACAAAGTCTTATTAAGCCTTTATGACTGTACCAAGGGACATTATGCTCTGACTACTTGGGATGTTTTTAGATGATTCAACTAGAGTTGTGTTAAATACTGTGGAAAACTTAGAAGGTTCTGATTATGTCAATGCAAATTATATCGATGTAAGTTTTATGCCACCATTTTGTGTTTGGTGAATTCAAATACTAAAAATGATAATAAATATATACTATAATATAAAAATTGCTTTAAAGTAATTGTTTTTCCACTCTTGGCAAGATCAGTAATGCACTATATTTTTTTCATAGGGGTATAACGAAAAAGCAAAGTTCATTGCTACGCAAGGTAAGGAGTGAACAAAATTGTCAAAAAGTCACTGAAATGGAGAGCACCTTTATTGAAATTGTGTGTATATGTCTAGAAATGCACTCCTTCACAGCGATTTTTTAACAAATATGCCAGCTGAGAAGTGCTACAAGGTGTATGCATCTTCACAACACCACAACTACAACTGCATTCTTTAATATTTGATTAGGTCCAGTTGTTGCTGCATTTCATGACTTCTGGCGAATGGTCTGGGAACAAAATACTGCAATTATTGTCATGGTAACCAACCTTGTTGAAAGGAGTAGAGTAAGTTCATGACTTGTTTATTCAGTTTTTCAAGTTCAGAAATTTTTTTGTTATACAAATGTGATGTCCTTTGTTTTATAATAGATCAAATGTCAAAAATATTGGCCATCTGTTGGTGATAAAGTGGACGTTCATGGAAACATTCATATTGTTGCTCAAGATGAAATGGAATTGTCTGATTATGTTGTCCGTACATTCAAAATTTCATTGGTTAGTTCAGTTCAAACTGAATGTGATTTTAAGTGATTATCACAGTCTAGTGTTGCAAACCTTCCTTGCATATGGTTCGTGTGTCAAATTGCAACCATGAGACTTTACGGTGTAAACCTCGTGAAATGTGTCTGGGTTAGTGAGGATAAGGGTCGGGCTTAGCCTCATATGTTCAAACATATTTGTAAGTGTTTTCACCATTTAAATGTAATGGTTACAATTTGACACATGAACATACTCCTTGAAGATGTTTCCTTGAACTCAAAGAAATTTTCGACAATGTCCTAAAACACGAATGATTATGAAATTATATGACGTCACTATTGTTAGATGAAAGACGGAGAAGAAATGTCGTCTCGACAAGTGACTCAGTATCAATTTCTAAGTTGGCCCGATCATGGTGTGCCGCAGTTTTCTACTGCGTTGTTACAATTCGTGAAGAGGATAAGATCGATAGCAAGTGAAACCTCAGGACCCATCGTTTGTCACTGCAGGTATACCATATCAATAACATGGGAAGGGGATAGAAAAACAACAGATTGTATATCCTATTCGCTTCCTAAATTAAATTACACAAGTCAGAAATACATTGTAAGGTCCTTGAAATCTATTCGTTTTGTTGTGTAAACACTTCATTGGTTTTCGTATAGTGCTGGAGTGGGTCGGACAGGAACTTATATCACCATCGATGCTATGTTAGATCAGATCGAGGCTGAAGCACAAATAGATGTTTTAGGCTTCGTCACTCATATGAGGACACAAAGAAATCTCATGGTTCAAACAGAGGTTCGTTTGAAGCATATGTTTGATTCTTCCAATGTTACAGAAACATCATTTTTTTGTACCAACTTCCTTATTTATTTGGGATTTTTATTGTGGAATGGACAATGGTTTCACTTCTAGGCGCAATACGTGTTTTTATTCAAAACATTACTGGAGGCAGTTCTATGTGGCGATACAGAAGTGGCGACAACAGACCTACCAGCACGTATCAGACATCTGAACAGCTTAAACCCTGGTACCACACAAACTTACATACAAGAAGAATTTGATGTAAGTGTCATAACTACAGGATTGAATTTTTGTTGCTATGTTACTGTTTGCCAAAGAAGTAAACAAAACCAAATTGTTGGCTAGTGCAGTACGTTTGATATGACCATGGTGATTGGTCCATGGCCTCACGTAAATCCTGCCTTTTCACTTTTTTTAAATAAGCAAGAAAATCTACTTCGTGTTCAGTGGACTGGTATTATGAATTTATCATCTTGAAAAGTTGATCATGTTTAAAAGCTTGAAAAGTAATCTGAAACGTTTTGTTTTGTAGAGGTTGGATATGAATATGGACAGTACAGATAAATATGAATCTGCTCTCTACTCATTTAATAAAGCAAAGAACAGATTTCTTGATATACTGCCATGTAAGTCTCTTCATGATAATAAATATGTTCCCTTGTTTAAGGAAGTAAATAAGTAAATACTGGCAGTTTTTAGTCTTTGGGCTTCCATCTGTAATGGGTTGGGTCTTCCTCCACTCCGACGATTTGCAACTAGTAGTTGACTTAACGCCAGAGATACGTATAGCATTGCTCTTACTTGCCCAAAGACCAGTGTGCATTTGAAAAAAATAACATTAAACAAAGAAGATGCAGGGTCCTTGGTCCTGTTTTTGTCATTTGAAATATTTGTATAAAATTATGATTTGAATGCTGGTGTGAACATAAAATAATTGAAGTTGTGATAAACAGTGAGACTTGTTTACAAGGAGGTTTGTTTTATTACAGAATATTCTTAAATGTTCCCAGTTATTCATTCTAGATGAAAGCACTCGCGTGAAACTGTGGCCTTATCCAAACCAAGTAGGCTCTGATTACATGAACGCCAGTTTTGTGGATGTAAGTTGTTGTGGACACAAGCTTATGGCTAGAAACCCAGTGGGCAAATTTATTGAAAAAGCTCTGCGAAGGAGTGCATTTCTATAGAAATATGCACATTATTTCAATAAAAACCCTCTTCGTCGTCGTGAATTTTTGACGATTGTGCCCACTGGGAAGAACCAGTTTTTAAATTCGCTTCTCAAACCATTTGTTTTTGTTTCACAGGGTTATCAACAGCGTGAAGCATATATCTTAACACAAGCACCTTTGGAGAACACAGTGTTAGATTTTTGGAGGATGTTGTGGGAATACGAGGTTTTTACTGTTGTCATGGTATCAAGTCCAACTGAAAGAGACATGGTAACGAGATGTTTATTTGTCGGTATTTTTCACTGACATTTAATTTGTGTCATGATGTGATTGACTTTTTTTTTTTGTCCAACCAGCATCATTGTTATCCATATTGGCCTGTCAACAACGAGCCTACCATGTTTGGCTTGCTGAGTGTGCAAATATGCGGCGAAGAGGAAAAGAATGGATTCATCCATCGAGAATTTCGTGTGACGAATTCCAAGGTTCGCATTTGTTCGTATTCAAGTTTTTTCAAATTTCTGAATTTTTTCAAACAGAAATGAATAACATTAAACTTCTCTAAAGATAAGATATTTGTAATTCAGATTCAAGTGATCAATTTTATGTTGATATTTTAGAATGGTGAATCGCGTGTTGTTACACATTTTATGTATTTTGATTGGTCGCCCGATGGTGCGCCAGATGCATCAAATGTAAACGAAATGATTGGCCATTTACAAAAATCACAACAACAAAGTGGAAACTCCATCGTTGTGATTCATTGCAGGTACCGCTCTCCTTCACATTAAAATACACAGAAACGAGGCGAAACTTGACAAAATTACATTTAGTTTCAACATGAGGTTTGGACAGGAATTCGGGAATGGCCTTTTGTTTGATTCGGAAAATTGTTTGAATAGTTCTGCATTCGTGTTACCTGTGCACCCGCCTACGATCATTAGTTGAATTGTTGTTATAGTGATGGTTCAGGAAGATCTGGAGTGTTAGCAACGCTTATGTACTGTTTGGAGCGGTTGAAGTTGGAAGGAGTGGTGGATGTTTTTCAAACGGTCCGATCAATGAGAACTCAGAGACCTGCTTTGGTGCAAACCCTGGTAAAACAAACATGTTTCTTTGAACACTTACTTAGGATGGTCATTCACTTAATATCTGCTTTTTGATTGGCCACTTAGCCAGTATTGATTGACAGGTAGAGTATTGTTGTTATTACCAGTTCTCTTCGTTTTATTTAGGAACAGTATCAGTTCATATACAAAGCCATCCGAAAGTTTCTGGACTGTTTTAGTGATTATGCTAATTTCAAATGATCTGCATCATTGAATGGTGATTTCGATGTATCGCCTTAAGCAATGCAAAGGGCTGGCTCCATTCCTGCTCAACAGATACACCTAAATCACGTGACCTGGTTTTAGTCATGTGACTATCAAATCGAATTTCACATCTTTCGTTTTGTGTTTGACCATGTGATAGGACGGTTGAGGTTTGTTCTTAGTACGTGCGACCATGGATGGTTGAGCTTTGTTCTTGGTTCGTGCGACCATTTTAATTAATTTAAACTTCTTATTTTCATGAAAATATTTTTTAGATGCAAGAGGATGTATTTAATGTTTAAATAGTTTTTATCACATCTGTACAGTTTGTCTCGATACTCTCACTTTTCTTTGTGTAAAGATTGACAAGAGCAGTTTGAATAATCAAGTACAATTGGTATTTTTATTGTTCACAATAACTTCTCTATGAGTTTCGAGACAAGATCAGTTGTAAGCAATTTCGGATCCAGTCTTTTTAATCTCATTTTCAATCAGACTGGACTTTAAAATGTTATTTTTCAATTTATTCATAAAGTTATTTTCGATAATATTAACCACTACGCTATTTATACATTTGTGTGTGTCACGTGACTTAATCACGTGATGTTTGTCTAGAAAAGATTATTTATATTTTAATTTCTGCTCATTCAAGGCGAATAGATAATGATGGCGTGTTTTCTAGTTAAAATGATGTTACATGTAATGCTGACATCAGCATGATTCAAATTTATATCGGATAATACAAAAACTTTCGTGTGAATGAGCAGACTTTATGACGTCAGCAACAGATAAATAAATAAATTATGTGGATAACGATGCACGATGTTCTGAGCTGTTTGTAAATTACAGAACGATGAAGGTTGTTTATAATTTGCCGAACCACATCGGTTGTGGTGAACTTGACATTTTCACTGCACACCTAGTTACTAGGCTTTTACCAAAGTCATGTATCACATGACCTTCTCGAGATATTTCCTTCGTTAGGTTGTCTTCTCTTTTCACTTCATAATAAGGTACATGTTTTGTGGTTGCACGTGATATAGAGCTTCATATAACGAGACAAATGGATATTTTCTTATTTTCATATTTTAATATTTCGGAGAACTTTTCTTCGTTGTCGTCATATCGTTACACATGTTCGAGATACCATACCCCCCATGTTCGAGATACCTCCCATGTTCGTAAAACCATCCGAATGTAAAATATTTTTTGTTCAACCGTAGAAATGTGGGAACGTACTCCTGTATTTATTCAATTAATTTTTATTCATACTTTATTTTTTATATGTTATGAAAAAAAGTTCGCTAATTTTCAAACTGTTTGCCTCATTATTGTGATTGTCATGACAACCTCCGATAAATTTTTTGTGATTTTGTTTCGAAACGTTCTTTTGATATTGGAACGTTTCAAAAGCTACTTTAATACTTCATTAGGAAAAGTTCTGCAGGTCAACAAAGGTTTAACATGAAGTTATAAAGTAGCAAGAATAAAGTCAGCTTGTTTGACGATTTTTTTGTTAACTCACGAGATAAGCACATGCGATGTTATAAGACCTTGACAAACTCAAGATCATGAAACTAAAACATATGCTAAGTTTATGTCACAGCCTCGTCTTCATGTTTTTGCGTTTTTGCTATCCAGTCTTGGTATATTATTCAGTCTTGTTGCATCACATTTTAATTGCGATGGCAGTAGCAAAGCTAGCCTGTGTTTGTCACTATTTTTTCCCCAGCCTATTTTTAATCTGTTATGCTCGTGCAGAAAGCACCCATTTATTGCACGTCATCTCATGCACATAGATATCCGGTTTCCCAGGAATGATCTTCGGGTTCATCGATTTTTATACATTGTTTGCTGCTGTCCACATGACCGGCTTTTGACCATTCAAATTTGTATGGTGCATTTTCTTTGGCACATAATTTGAATTTTTTGCTGATTTCAGTGCATTGGTGCTTCTTCGACGATTGCTCTGAAACAGAATTCCAGAAAACATCATTGTTTGCAATGATCATCATAACACATGAGCTTTGTTTCATATATATATACAGTCAGCAATATGAACGTTAGCTTGCAGCGTAATCCTCCATGAATTTTGCAGAATAACTATTCTGATCAACATACGCGCAAATGGAAAATGGTCTTCTTTTTTTCTCGCGCGAAACAAAGTTTTACGGCAATTTCACAAAGCTTTACGGCAATTTGATTGGATTGCGTCAAAATTTTATGTCGAAACAACTGTAAACTCAGGGATGACTTTTTCATCCTTAACGTGACGTCACATTTAACGTATTTTCTTTGTGCATCTAATGTCGGCAAACCTTAATCTTGAAGCAAAGTTTGCTGTCAATCTCAACTAAACTACATATTACAGAGATGACTTCCCTGGTATACAGGTTTCTAACTAACTGTCTCTCTGTCCTATCTGATTTTTAATGATTTTTATCAGAAGTACGATTTAAGAAATCAAGAAGTATGGATCCTCACCATTACTGCTGAGCCATTTAATTCCAGGATTGTGTTCTTTAGATTTGTAACAGAGGTAGTTATCAGACCAAGCTTTTTTGTCATATCCTCTCACTTTCACACAATCGCATTCACAGGTGTCGCTTCTCTTTCCATAGTTGCCATAGTTACAATTACAATTAGTGGGTAAACCATTAGCTGACCAGGTAAAGTCTGATGGCCAACATGGGTAGCCTAAAGTTTTGGAAAAAGGATGAAAGATGAAAGAAATGATATTTTGTTAAGGGAATGTGAAGAAGAGTTGCTGCAACATATGCTGAAAGATAATGAGCTATTATATGTAGAGCTGAGGGTTGCACTATGCTGATGTCAGTAGAAATAGAAGAATTGAGAAATGGTCTGGGAACGAGCAGCTGTTTATTATTAGCAAAGCGCTCAAACAAAGTAAAAAAATGATTGGCTCTCTCCTCGTGGAGATTATCTTATAAGGAAACTGCTGATACACTTTTTTCTCGACCTTGCGTAGCTCATTATCTTTAATTACGTAAACCTGTGTTTATCAATAGAATTAAAAAAAATTAGAATTTGAAATAAAAGAAAGAGGACTGAAACCAGAAAAAACGGGTTTTACCGATATTGACCGTGCAGCTACAGCCGCAGTTCGGGTTTTTGGTTGTAGTTTCTTTCTTTTTGGTGGTAGTAGGTGTTCTTGTTGGAGTCTCTCCTGGAATCATCGTTATCGGCTTCGTCATTGCACTTCCTGGTAAAATGCTAGGCCGACGAGTTGTCGTCAGTGTATCGTCGTGTATTGCGTCGATAAGCGATGGCGAGGGTGGTTTTGATGGCGGTAGGCTGGTTGAAGGTGTACTTGTTGGAAGAGTTGATGGCGGTTGTGTAGTTTGCGGGATTGCAGGCGTTGTTTTCTTAGGAATTGCTATTGGTAGATATATCTTCTCACTTTCTGTTGTTGGTTCTGCTGCTTTGGTGATGTCTGGTTTAGGTGTCGGAGCTTGCGTCGGAGCTTGTGTGGGCGAAGGAGGAGCTGTGGTAACTGGTAAAGGTGTTGTTGTTGTTGTTGTTGTTGTTGTTGTTGTTGTTGTTGTTGTTGTTGTTGTTGTTGTTGTTGTTGTGGGTAATGGTGTAGTGGGTTTTGGAGTTGTGGTTTCCTCTTTGATACACTAAAAATAATTGTTGACTTGATTAAGCTTCTTTGTTTTATCACTTTGTTTTTAATGTTGTTCAATAAACTTCGTACATAGGCTTTTTTGATTTGTTTTAAATCAATTTCACTGAAACCAGCTCGCTGTCCCAGCTCCTCAGTAATTTTTTTTGCGTCAGGAACGCCTTTTTTAACGACAATTGTCTCCATCAAACCAGCCATCTTTGCAAAAGCACGTTTACCGTAATGCATTATGGATAAATAATCGTAGCTGGAAAAAAAATGATGATGTCAGCATAATATCAGCAATGCATATCTACAGCTCATAAACTTAACTACCGTTGTTCTGGCTAATGACATTTTATTTTTATCATTCTATCATCGACAATCATGACTCAGCACAATTTGACAGCTGATTGATAGCTAAGTTCATGCAAAATGTGCGGAGAGGAATGTCAGCTTTGCATTTATTTCTAATCGTTTTTATTTTGCTAAAGTACAAAGACGAGAATTTTAAAATCAACTTCGTGCCAAGGGTTTGTTGCATTTTAGATGATTAGACAAGGTAACAAACACTGAATAAGAGGTTGCATTATGCTATGTCAGGAAAACGGAAAGTGCTTTGTCAGCAGATTTTTAAACAACTGACCGGGAAGCGAGATTGGTAACAATGTTTGAATCGTGCTTTTTGAAGTTCTTTACTCGATCTAAAATGTAGAAATCAATGTAAACCATGCAAAATGATGCAAAGCTCTATTTATTAAAGCTACGTGACATTTTCAGATATTTAGTGCAGTGTTTTCATGAGCTCACCTTTTCTAATGTTATTCCATTTAATTTCAATAAACTGATCTCCTAAACGAACAAACATATATATGAGAAATCCGATGGAAATCCGATCGGATCAACAAAATATATCAATCAAATATAAACATATTTGCTTCACAAATTTTGAAGCATACAGATAACTATCATAAAACAATGCTAGATAATACACTTGCAATGGATGCCAGTACATTCTACGCATGCGTGTCTTTACGTATTGCTCCCTCCTGTTGGGTCGCCCCGAACTTGGAGGGCGTTGTTAGAATCCACTTACTGTCCATTCTCGTGTGCTCATGAAAGAAACCAAGGGCGTGCATTATTTCATGAATCGCTATTCCTTTATATCCGCAACCGCCACCAATTGATAGGTCTTGCTTCCCGCCAATACGCCCAACGTGCGAATAACATCTGTAACATGTTAAATCAATGTTTTTCAATTTATATGCATATATTAATCAGTTCATATTGACAAAGTAACAAACAAGAAAGGCAAATCTTACTATAGAGATTGTTATAGCAACAACTATTACCACATCTTTAACAGTTCACGAAAATAATTTATGTTAATTTATGTTAATTTATGTTCTTGTGGATAATTTTTAGTAATCAAAATTTATTTTCAAATAAAGAAAGTGTAAACTTGATTCGAAACTAATTTCGAACGCTAATTCCTAACCTTATATGTTTTGTTTGCAGGTATTAAACACGGTAGCTGATAAAATGAGGACCTGCCCCTCCCCTTCCCCATAGCAACATCACCCCTCCCCTTCCCCATAGCAAAGTTTTTAGATGGTTTTTTTGTAGAAAAAGCTGGCTGAAAGGGGATGGGGAAAGCTGTCGTTTCTTGTAAAAGTTTCAATAGTTTTTTCCCAATACGTCAGAACTGAATGAACACACAACAATGTCGTTGACATCATTCATTCACTCATTCATGATTCAGTCATTCATGTTGTCATGAGTTGTCTTGGTAGCAACAGGGTTGTGCCATGACAACACATGTATCAAGTCCTGACTTTATATCCGAAGTATTTATCCTATCAACTAAAAGAAAGTTCACAAACAACAGCAATTAAAATCTTGTTTTTACTTGTCGCCATCTTTAATGAAGTTGATGTAATCAGGTTCTGAAGATCTCTCCACGAACCGAAGACAAGTATATTTTTGAAAATCTTGAAAAGCATCTTTCACTGCACCCATTTTATCTTTGGCTAAAATCAAAATCATTAAATATTATTCATCCCAACCTGATTTTCTTCTACTGAAAACAAAATATTGCTCTCCGCAGGGATGGAGATATGGGCTTGAAGTTGACAAAAGCAGCAGTTGGTCTATCTCGGTCTTACGGTGGCTCATATCTGCCACCCATGTTGAGCTGTTGAATAAGGATTTCTACTATTTCTGCTAGACATGATTCTACTGCGCAGTAGTCAGATCTCTACTGCGCAGTAAATTATACATATACCGATGAAAATATTAAAAAATGCTCTACCGCGCAGTAACAAATTTTCTAGTGCGCAGTAGAGCATGTACTACTGCGCAGTAACTTTTTTTGCTACTGCGCAGTAGAAATCCTTATTCTACAGTGCAACATGGGTGACAGATATAAGCCACCGTACATGGAGGTCATTAGTCGAACAACTTATGAGTAATCAAACACGCCATATTTGAACAAAAACACAGAGAGAATATCTTGAAATAGAGGCTGAATGTGTTATAATACCGAACAAGTAGCCTTACTCATGGAACCGTCGAATACATATGGTATAGTGGATGAGGGCCATTTAAATTGTTTCCGAAATTCCCGTTTTGTAGCCCCGTTTAGCACTGCTTGTAACCCTCCCTTGATTTTCATGTCTCCTTCACTGATAGATGGGTCTCTATCTTCAGCTAAAATAGAATTCAAAGCAAATCATTACACAGCATGATACAACAATCCAACGATTCTGATGAAATATCTTAGATGTAAGAATGAGAACAATCTAATCCAATGGGGAAAATCGTCAAAATGTCACTGCGACGGAGGGCACGTTTATTGAAATTGTGTGTAAAGTTTTGTAGAAATGTACTCCTTCGCAGAGAATTTGTAACAAATGTACCGGCTGGGAAGAGTCTTGATGTAGAGCTTCACTCTTCAATGTAATAGGTCTTTGTATTAGTTTATAGTCAAAACATCATTATATCTGTCTGGATGATCAAATTATTTCTTAATGCCTCGTTGTTTCAAACGAACATAAGAGACTTTCAAATAGTCTAATGCATTTTGTGAGACAAGCAAACTTATTGACATTACCCTCTATCTCATGCTTCAATGCATTCCACGCTACTGGTCTCAATTTCGGTACTCTCCCATCTAAAGAAAGTAGAAAAAGAGGTTCTATCTACAGACAAATTACATTAATTCGGACCTCCATAAGGTTCTGTTTACACTACACGCTATTGTTTACTTCGCGTTATCTCAAATAAAGTTCTTTGATTGGTTAAAAGAATATCCACTTTTCTCAAAGCAAATTGTTCCGCTTAGTGCAAACATGATAAAATCAGGACCTATAATCTTGTAGGAGACTAAATAGAGCTCTGTTGCGGCAGCATCACCCTCCTCCTTAGTGCAGCGTCACCCTCCTCCTTAGTGCGAACTCAATATTTCGAACGAATTTTAATATCTGTTCACCTATCATTTCTGAACATTCATAATTCGAACTTTCCATAACTCGAAAAGTCCGCAATTTGAACACTTCGTAAATTGACCCTTCTTTTAATCTCCGCCCTCACGGTATCCGTAAAATTCAAAGTAGTTAACCAATATATCTTATTGGGGATAATTTCGTCGGGGAAAAGTGACGAAATTTTTGCTTCGTGACGAAAATTTTCCCCGACGAAACTTTTGAAAAAGTGAATTTTATAAGAAAGTATTAGTAGATTTTTGCAAATTTTCCCGAAGAAAAACTTTCCCCGACGTAAATTTTCCCCGATAAAGGTACGTTTCATACCATTGTCCGCCCCATAGATCTTCTTCTTCATATCTTTCTCAGCAACCGCCTCAAGTACCTGATCTGTCGAAGCCTGCATAGCCGCTTGCAATTCTTTCTCTTTTTTTGCTTTTTCCTTGTTAAGTTTTTCTTTCGCTTTTTTACCAAAACCCAAGAAAGCGAAAGTTTCCCTAACTACCAATGTTATAAGTAAATATATCAAAATATATTTAAACGATATCTTCATATTGTACTATTTTTCTGAAGTGAAAACATGAAAGAAAGGGTTTTACTTGCTTCATTTAACGTCTACTTGTCAGTTATTCCGTTATTCCGTCGGTAATCTGTACTTGTCGGTTATTCTGCTCTCCTTCCCCCAAAAAATACTTAAACCTAACCCTTACCCCAGCCCTCACCCTAACTCTGCCTTGGGGGAAATAACCGACAAGTACCCTACTAATAACTAGATATTTTTGTTTACTTAAAGACAATCAAAGAGAAATCTTGCAAAACTTTATGGAAAGGGCTGAAGTAGCTGAACTTAAGAACTTAAACGTTAAGAACGGATCAACGGACTGCTAGGAAACATAACTTGATACTCTTCTAAAATTTACCTTTTAAAAGACACTTAGGAAGGTCATTAAAAAACTTAGATAAGATTCTAAAAAACTTAAATAAGACTTGATAAGCTCTATAAAACTTAAATAAGACTTGATAAGATTCTAAAAAACTTAGAGACTTCAAATACCTACAGCCGTTGAAGTCGATGAAATATTAAAAACATTTTTTAAAAAAGTATGCGGATAGAAAATCTGACTATTCTGTTGTTTGAAATTTCCACACGATCACACATGTCTCCAAGCTATTCCTACACGATCACACATGTCTCCAAGCTATTCCTACATGATGTCTTGCGTCCCTACAGCCTCATGACGTAATCATGGGATTTTTGAGGAATAGTGAGGATATTTTTTCTAATTTTCCTGTCAATTTTCCTAATAAAAAATCGAGAGTATACTAATCATGCTAATTATGTTAACAGTGACGTATTTCTCCTGCACTGACGCAACAAATGTTCCCATAGTAACGCACAGTCTTTACAATAATACAACAAAATAGTTTCTTCGTCTGTATGTTGTGTTTGCTGTTTTAACATGCTGCGATTTTATGCTTGGCAAACCATAGGGTTGTTCTCAAAGTGAGTTCATTGAATTTTCTGTATTATGAATACATCATCCTATTAAGAAGGTTGGGAATTAGGTGGGCTCAACTTTCACTACTATTTCAATCTTTCCATATATTGTTTTTATTTTCTTTCTCGTTGAGCTAATGAGGTTTTGTCAATTCATATTATTGAGTGATTTCGTGAAGCGCTCAAACATCAATCACCTCATATTTTTGTAGCCTCGTTTTAAGAACATAAGGCAAAGTCTATAAGTGAAAAACATGACAGCACTGAATTTCGCTTAAAATATCTTTAGAAAATTCCTGTCATTTTGTTTAATCTCGGTTTTATCGACATTGACTGCTTATGTTTTGAACTATGTTTTGCATACTGGCCAGAGCAATGCTATACGTATCGCTGGCGGTAAGTCAACTACTAGTTGCAAGTCGGCGGGAAGAATAGCCAACCAATTTGGATAGAAGGACTAAAACTCCCAGTTACTTATTTACTTACTAAATGCTTTGTACAAACTTAACACCTCTTCTTGAAACTGTGTAGTCCAGAGAATATCTGTTATATAAAGATTTTTTGTTTTCATTGAGCCACTGATAACATGCGCAATTTTTAAAATACAATGAAAAATGTCTCTGGCAGGTGGTGTCGGACAGTCAAGTACTAATTACTCAAATAATTAACCGTGCAGAAAGTTCTTCAAATTTCATATTTCCCTAAATTGATAAGTTGCTAAGTCAACTACTAGTTGCAAGCCGGCGGGAAAAATAGCGAAGGAAGACCAAGGACTAAAACCTCCCGGTTACTCGGTTCTCTTACCCGGTCACTTACTTGGTCAAATAGCAATGGTTAAAAAAAAATTGGTGGTATAAACACAACTAATGGCGTCTTGAATAAAACTATATATTTCATAATTGGATACACGTTTCAATAACATAATAACTACTTCTAAACTCCTAAAAATTTCATCTTATACTAGAATAAATAGAACAATATGGTTGTGCATCTATTTACATATTAAAAAAATTCAACGATTCCTTAGTAAATCGTAAAGGTTTTCATTACATATAGAAGTCCTTTTGAGTGTGACCACCAACCTCCTGTCCTTTCGTTCTTGCCGTCTTCATACTCGATTACTTTGTCTCGATGATTTCAAAGTCGGCTCGATGTCTTTTCGTATAAGTCTCGATAAACAGATTTCAAGCTGGAGTCAAATTTATCACGTGATGTGGCATATTCCGTATTTTCCGATCGGGTTGATGACCATAACTTGCCGGAACCGAGTGGGACGACCAAACTATAATTTTTGTGAAACAAACTTAAAAAAGAGTTTCAGATATAAAATCAAATCATTTTCAAAAAATGTGAAATGGATTTCGCTGAGGGAAAATGACAGTGAGATAGATCTGAAGTCCCGCGTATTCGCTCCAAAAACATGCAGAAGGCAACCCCTCAGGCTAAGTTTAGTGAATCGCTAAGTTTAGTGAGCATGACTTAGTCTGGTGTTTAATCCCAACCCTCCCTTTAATGGAGAATCGCTAGACCACAAGTCGGTTATGAATATTTGTTTAAAAGTTTCTTTAAGTTGTTTGACCATCATACCTTTGAGCAGGTTTTCTTTCGGAAGTTGATCTTGTAGATTCTAATCGTGGCCGACTAAACAAAAAGATTATGCAAATACAGACATGAGGAGGAGGATAGATCAAAGCAAGAAAAAAATATGTGGAGGAATTCACCTCATTTCAAAATAGGTGTTATCTTCATCTCCAGCCTCGCTTTCATCAGTGATGCTATCAGAAGACGACAGATCATACTGCTGAAAAATGTAGAAAAGAAGGATCATAGTTTCCCTTTTGTCAACCAATAAAACGATTTGTTTATTTAGCTTCACTCCCTTTAAAAGTTTGTTGTTCTTGTTTTGTTCTCTTTTGTTTTTGTTTACAGTAGTTCATAAACAAGGTTGTTTACTTTCCTTAAAAATGGTTTTCATCCCGCAGTAAAACCTATCGATTTCCGAGCCAATCTAATCCCATCAGAAACTTTTATTAGAAACACAATGTTTGATATAAATTAGTATCACAAACAGACACTCTCCTCAGTTGGTATTAAATGTAGTAATATATTATTCCAGGTGAGTAAAGGATGTCTTTTCACCACCTGAGGAGGAGTGCAAATCTAACTACAATCGAACAATACTTACTAAAACAGAATCATTTTTCTTCATCAAACTTTTAATACGTCGGTGAATACGGTCCGTCTCGTCACGATACGATTTATCGATATTAGCAGCACCAATGTTGTTTCTGCCATACCTCTTACCAAAGACAGACAAGTGGCTAATCCCATCATCCTTTGCAATATCATCTGACGAAGAATATGAAATGACAGACGTTTTCTTTGGTTTTGCATATGAAACACTGCAACGTTGGTAACTATATTGTCGTTCTTTTCTGTCGGCATCCGAATCACTGTCCGCGACACTGTCGTCCCCATCAACGTCAATGTCATGACTTTTCACATAGTCAAATGAAGATCGAGCAACTTCAGGACGTTTTGAAGTTTGAAAGATGGTAGACAAGCTGCGTGACTTTCTTCTAGAATTTCCTGAGCTACTTCTTAAAAAACTGTCATCGTTTTGTATTGAGAATTCCTCGGTCACGTTCATTCTCTTCATTCTTCCTGTCAGGTCAACAGGTGGACAGAATTTATGAAAGCGTTGAAATCGATGATGAAGGAATGTATCGGCACCATACACAGTTTTATATGCATTACAAAGAACACAGTTGCGAGATGGAACAAGACAACGTTTACAAAACGCTATGGAGAAATGGTGCTTATGTTAAAATGTTATTTTTTCGTTTATCTATCCTTACAGTTTTGCAAACAAGGACCTAGATCATTAAATGCCATTTGTGCTATGGAAGGTAACCAGCTAGACAAGCCCCTATACATCCTGTTACACTTAAAAACCGGCTGTATTTGAAAAGTCCAGTTCAAAATAAAAGCTAACAACACTTATGAGAACTTTGATCGAAAAACATTTATGGCATAATAACAATCATAATCTGAATAGAATATAAAAATAAACTTTTTTACCAAATCTATTGGACTTCTTTTTTTTCTTTTCTGGTTTGTTGAATTTTCTAGCGGATAACAATTCATCAGGTGCTTTGCCAGTGCGAAAAGGTTTGGGTGTCATTTTATCATTTTCTTGTTGACCAGAAGATATTTCATCCAACCACACAGCCATATTAAAATCTTTACCATATATAACAGGACATTCACAGATGCAATGTTTTGACTGCTCTTTATGAGACTGCTTGCCAACATTGTCCAAGTAAGAAGGAGGGACGTCTTCAAGGGAATCATTATCTGATGACGAGTCAGATTCTTCTCCAGTGTATTGGACAGGTGCAGATCTGTTCAAATATTTTCTTTCCAGTGAAAGGCTCTTCCTCTTTTTCTTCTTCACAGCAGTTTTGGGATATTGGTAGTCCACACACAAACTTTGAGGTATCTAAGAACATCAACAACACAAGGTCAAGAAATATGTCGATCTCATTCTGTGAGATGCATAAAACCAGCTACCTTACCTTCTTACTGATTGAGTATGGAGTAGCAACAGTTAAAACTGGAAACTCTTCGATGCACGTTTTTGTGCGAAAAGTTAATTGCGGAGCTAGGCCCTGACAGAAGAAATTTGTAAAACGTCATGAAATAACAATAGTTTGTGTTTGATGGCAAAGTATGCACAGCAGTAAAATGGTGGTTAAATTCTTAAAATAAATTGAGAGATTTTAAGCATACCTTTCCAGCAGGAAAGTGCTCTGTTCGATCCAGTAACACATCTCTTTTGAAATGATCTTCTTTTGGTATAAAACTTGGAGAAGGATATAAAAACTTTCTAGCATTTTCTTCAAATGCAGCTAACACAATTCCACCTGATGTAAGGAATGAGGTTGCATTACTAACACTATGAATATCAGAATATAAATATCACAGTAAAAAGTTTCAAACTTTTCTTAGTCACAGTATATAATAAAGAAAATTACCTTTGCGACCCTTCCGATGTTGCCTTAATTCAATCAGAATATCTTCATCTAAACACAAATTTGTAATGGTACACAATCAAACAATGGCGATTATTTTATTTGTTAGGTATTGTTTTACGTTTTGGCTACGCTCAGTTGCTATTGTATCTGTTTTCCAGGTGGGGCCACGACTTAGGTTGGAGGCTCCGAAGTATTTGACAGTCTCATGAGTGACACAAACCCAATCAAGGGCTTGCATTCTCCTGGATGACCTCCTGCAACACCCAATGTATCATCTACCTAATTTCCTTCACATGGCATGGGTCCACCCGGCACTATGGTACATTCACTCATGCATAGTGAATCACCGCCAAGGGGAATTGAACCCCAACAGTGACAACCACTATACTACAGCACCATTTGAAAGAGGATGCTTTAAAAGAGAAATTGTTAAAAGTAAAATAAACCTTGTAATATTTCAAGAACATGTTCAGGAGTCTTTGCATTAGTAAACACCTGAAGAAAGAAAAACATTTATATGTATACAACTTTGTTGTTTTCGAAGTGTATTGTGTATGTTACTTACCCTTTGAAATTTAATTTTGGCATTGAAAACCATTGGAAAAGATGGATACACATGTTGTGTCCTTTGAAATCTTCCAAACAAACAAACAACCACAAATACAGGATTTCGATTTGATAAATGCAATGTTCCGGGACAGTTTACCTAAAAGCATTCAATTATTGTTTATCATTTTGCTCACTGTCAGTTTATTGACATGTCATAGAAACTGGATAAATTGAATTAAGTTCAAGGGGTCAGTTTATTAAAAAGATTCTTGATAACTGTTGGTAATATTAACAATAGTCATCACCGATGGCAACTATAATACATTATAATGTTTTTATATCTTGAAGTTTTACTTGTTTGCTACTACTTAATTGTAATGTTCTTGTTTTTCGTTCGCGGAAGCGTTTATGAAGGTATGCCGGAAGGCATGCCATACAGCACTGATTGAAGGCAATAACCCTAGAGCTGAGCTCAACAAAACCCTGCAATTATACTGCACTACACCTCACCCTACGACAGGATATGCCCCTGCTGAATTGCTTTTTGGACGCAGCTTCCGCTCAAGACTTCCACAACTTCCGACACCAGATGTTAGAGATGAGGTTCAGCAAGCGCGCCAAAACGACACAGAAGAGAAACTGAAGCAGAAAGAAATCAAAGACAGGAAGGCTAACGTGAGACCACATGCCATCCACATCTCAGACGAAGTCCTACTACGACAAAACGCAACCAAATCGAAACCTCCATATGACCCACGACCATACACAGTCACAGATGTGTCGGGACACCAGATTACGGCGGAAAGAGCAGGGAAGACGCTAAGACGTGATGCACAGAAGTTCAAGATCTTCCACAGCAATGACAAGCCCAACTACTCAGAGATGTTGGAGACACCCAGAGACATACCCATGCGGGATCCTGGGAACCAAAAATTCGAGTATGACAACACCTGACACCTACACAGAAGTGATGCCAACCGTACACACAGACACAGTACTCTCACCACCAATCACTTCCCATTCCAAGATGCACCGAGGAACACCACAGAAAGACCATCACCTACGACTCTACCGGTCATTAAGGACAAAGCGCCCACCAGTGCGGTTTCGGGACTATGCAACTTAATGGACACTTACGGACGTTATGCTACTTGGATGCAAAAAAACCAAAAAACACAACAAATATTTTGCGTGTTCGTTTATTGTTTGTTTGTCCCTTTGTGTGTTCTCCATGTACAAGTTCTGTGCATGTGTAATGTTCTTGTTTTTCTTGTAGGCTAGACCTTAAAATAATAGATACTCGTCTTGGATACTCAACCCATTACATTAATCAAAATGGCTGTCTATTCATAAATACGTTCACTGCAGCACTCATATTCAACCGAGTATATGCATTCAAATGGATCCATGGTAGCCTTGTGGGAGAGTGCTCGCTTCCTGTTCGGGAGGTCGCGGGTTCAATCCCCGACCGAGTCATGCCAGCGACTATAACAGTGTGAATCAATCCTCTCTGCTTAGCACTCAGCAAGAGAGTAGGAATGATGTCTAGGGTGGTTGTCTAGTTGAGCGGTTCCTGTCATTACAGCTTCCGTAGCCCGAATGGGGGCTTTAAATGCTCTAGGACCTCCTTCGCAGGACCCTCATTGATAACAGTACCTTACGGAACTGAAGAGGCTATCCTGGGTAAACATTCGTAAAATAATAATAATAAAATAATGTCTTCATATGCACATGTATACACTTACATTAAAGATGACCTTGAGATATTAGTTCATTATAGAAATTAAGCCTTATATATGCCTGACTGATATTTTAAATAGTACAAGAGCCAGATGGCGCAAAACGGTAGCAGCAAGTTTGCTTTTCACACAAACGCTTTCGAAATTTTACTTTAAGTACTAAAAACTTCTTTACCGGTGTTTTCTGAGATATCTCACTGGTGGAAAACAGGCATTAACGATAAATTTGATTAAAACGATTAATTAGTGTAAATAGGGTCTAATCGTAAAACACCAGCAATAATTTATTTTAAGACAAAAGAATTATACATGCTTGAGCTGTGTAACATATGTTTTTTTTATAAGAAATTTTTTCGTGAGAGCTTATGTAGAAAAAAAAAGTTTGTTTATAATAATAATTTCTGATGAAACCAAAATTGAATTCCAACAAATAACTGCCTTTTTGAACTAGATCTTTGAAAGACGTAATAGACAAACATAGTGTAGTAGCTAACAAACGAGGTAATAAGAAATTTTGAGCTGATAAGGTTTACTAACAAGAAAAGCAACATATCAAGTATTTTCAGTTAGCGTAATGAGCTAAAAGTCCCATTTTTACATACGCCTATTTGATTAGAATTCGAATGAATTCTAATTTCGTGGATTAAGTTATAAAATATCAGGTTATGTACTTTTAAAATAAAAGGTAATCTACTTTTAAATGTTTGATATGAAAAAACTTCTAAATTACGAAGGCTGCGTCCTTCATTAGAATTTACATTGCGTTTTTGGTAGAGTCCGGCAGACTCTAAATCGCAGACTAAACTGCCATTTCGGCCGGAGGAGTAGTAGTAGTAGTAGTAGTAGTAGTCCAAGGGTGTTTTAATACGGTATTCGCTTTCGCTGCTACCGTAAAAAGAAGAAACATGACTGGCAGTCAGGTATAGACAGCGCATAATAAAAGAACGTCATAAAACATTATCAAATACTAGAATGTTCTTCTCAAAATATATATGATTACCTCATTAAGTTTGAATCGGACAGAGCACTTCATATCAAATAATTTTGTTAATCTTGTAAATGCATTGAAACTAAAGAAATAACACAAACATGATTGTTGTTGCTAAGAGATGCATACATTCCAACTCTCCCGATATGAGCGGGAGACTCCCGATCTCAAGATGACAATCCCGATCTCCCGATGAGCCACATGATCTCCCGATATCAGGATATAAATAGGCCACAATATTTCAAAGTGTGCAAATTTTAATGGCAAGCTCGCAGTTCACCATCTCACTCCACTATAGTTGTATACAAAGCGACAAGCAAGCGCCTGCTACAAATTGCTTGCTGTTTAGTCGGTGACGGCATTATAGTAAAAGATAGCGTATGTAAACCAACCTCGTTTTTAGGGTTCCTTTAATGTTTATTGACACAAAATGATAACAGAATAAAATAAAAAAGCATCCGAAAGCAAAATTGAAAGGAAAATTTTGGAGAATTCTAAAAGTTCAATGAAATGGTTAACGGCGGCAGTCTAGTGGTGCTCATCGCTGACTAGTTTAAATCTCAAAATCATTCTTCAAAATGGCGTTTTCCGGTGTTTTAGACAAACATATAATCCAAAATTCTCACCTCAACCCCAATTATGGTTGGCTCTCGGGCAGTCACTAAACTTAGCAAAACTCCCGATATCAGATTCTCTAGGGTTGGAATGTCTGGAGATGAGTTCTAAATGGTAATTTGTCTGTTGTTTAGGAATGGACAAACATACACATACTTTTTAGGTCATAAAACTTTCAGATTTATCTGAGAAAAAAGAAGTTTTATTTGTTTATAAAAATATTTTTCTTTTCAATGAACTTTTGGTTCAATGTTGTTGTTTGAAAAAAACGGCAAATGTAGTGTACAGTACAGCAAATAATATGGAGGCAGATTAAATTTTTAACAAAAACTATTCAATGCTAATTTAATTTAATGAGGGATTATCCATTCATGTGTGTAAATATGCCAAGAACATATATATATATATAATAATATAGAAAAAAAAAACAATATAGAAAATAAGTCTTTCCAGCAACATTTTTATTAAAGTTCAATATAATTGATTATAATATATTTTTTAAGCTGAAAGGATCAACCCCTTCTCAAGATTGTTGATTCTTGTGATGCAATTTACAAATAGTAATAGAATCAATGATGTAATGCTAAAGAAATTATAACAAAGAGAGGCAAGATGCAAACATTTCGCATGCCACCTATTGTTTAAAGTCATGCTTTTTAATAAGTTAGAAAAAAAACCAATATGTTTTATCCTGCCTCAGATAAGAAATGTCTGAGTTAAATAGTTACTAAAAAAACCTTTTTGAATTTGTTTTTAGAGACCTTGCTTTCCAAAGTTCCTGCAACCATAAAACTGACAGAGGTTGTAGATCTGTCCAATTCACTGACTTTCAGGTAAACCCCAAAGTTTAAAGATGTCAGCCTAACTACATACAGTTTGAGTGACATTTTTATTGCTAATGGAATCAAGCAAAAGTAAAACCTAGCTTGTTTTTCATTCAGAAAAAAACAAATCAACCATTGACAGGTCGACTTGGAGATTGTCTTTTTCCATACCCAAACAAAAGAAAACTACAAAACGGCAACAAGGACAACATGGGAAACAAAAGAATTTCCTTTGCTCCATAAATTAGCTTTAGAATGTCAGTCTATTTCACACTATACTATTGGGAAATGCTGTTAATTTTACTAATATATCATTTGCAAGAGTTCTGCACACAATGTGGTGAAAAGTAGACGAAGAAGACGTAGTGAGAATAGCAGTATTTCGTATTAATTTTCCTTGGTTCCTTCACAAATTATTCTTTAATCAAGCTTCATCGCAAACATTATAAAACTTCTGAACCCAATGGCTGTTGTTTCTTCGTCGAATTTTTTGTTGGCGTTGCCGTCGTCGTCGTAGTTTCATCGTGAAAAATACATAAAATAAAAACAGTAAAGGCAATAAAATTGATGGAGTACGAGAGTGCAATAGTGACAAAATGTCTGCACTGTGTGATAAAAGGCAAAGGGCAAGTTGCTGAAGTTTGAATAATATTTTCGTATCGAACATTTGCTTTGTGTTTGTGTGTTTTTTGTGATTTGCGCGCTTTTGCATATAAAATCAACCGTGACCGAACTCTCCTCATGACGCGATTGCATCTAACAATTCGCGCGAGTGAGTGTACTAACTGATGACCTCTTGAAACTAATCATTGGGTAGCTAAAATTGATTTTTGAAAGGTCAGCTGGTCCGTCTCCGGTTCTTTTGGGGTACAGAGGGGAACTAATACCCGGATTCACCTCATAAGTATCAGAGTTGAAACTTTGTATAGAAGTACATATATATCTGAATAATCCAAAAATCATCAAAGCTGAAATTTTGTAAAATGATAGGTACAAGGCTAATTGTGAAGACTGAACCATAACTGACTGAAAATTTTGGTTCTAACAGGTGGTCAGCTGCCCTTAAAAATCCCCCAAAATTAGGCCTTGAATCCACCCCATAATCATCAAAGCTGAAATTTTGTAAAATGATAGGTACAAGGATAATTGTGAAGACTGAACCACAACTGACTGAAAATTTTGGTTCTAACAGGTGGTCAGCTGCCCTTAAAAATTCCCAAAAATTAGGCCTTGAATCCACCCCATAATCATCAAAGCTGAAATTAGGTACAAGGCTAATTGTAAAGACTGGACCATAACTGACTGGAAATTTTGGTTCTTATAGGTGGTCAGCTGCCCAAAAAAAAGCTCCCTTGTCATCACACATTTTTACCACTTAGTAATGACAAATAACAACACAAAAATGCAATATTTAAAAAAAAATTTAATCTGTATTTCATGAACAACATCTTTTCGTCATCATCTTACTTTGTTTATACCTGAAAAGAAATTCAAATTTCATTTAAATTCATGACAGGATAAGAAAATCATGAATCATGATAATTGGATCACATTGTCAGAAAACTAAGAGAGTATTTTATTGGTATTCAAAGTAACATGCACCTACTGTTACTACATCATCCTATGAATTCATCACCACTGTCTTCAACTCTCTGCATCATTACTGCTCACATATCGAAATATTTCATCTATTTCTAGAACAGAAAGTACACTTCAGACGTTTTAGCCCATACAAAGCACAAACAAATCCTTCAATTTCTTTAACTATTTCTTCGCACACTACTTCTCTACACCCTAACTCTGCAATTTTATGACGATAAAATCTCCGCCAGATAAATACTGGAATATCCGCTATGACTGGCAAGAAATAAAGGTCATAACTCAAACCCACATCGACCTCTATTCGCTTTCTCGCAATCAAAACAGGATGTCTGAGGAAAAGTAAGTTGTGGTTTTTATCTATTATCATCCCACTAATCACCTTGGATATTTTGCTAAGTGTTGCATAATCCTTTCTTTCATTACTTGATTGAAGGATATTTGCATAAATTGTGTTTGATCTTCCATCGTAACGCGTTGGGGAACACACTGTTCTAAAAAACCCTTGCAACCATTACGTGGTTGAGAGAGGGCAGTTTTGTTGTCTTTCAATCATTACTTGATTGGGGATTTCAATATGTTTTCTCGTATTTTTCGTAGAACTGCGAAAAAATCTCACGAATCTACTGATACTGAATTAACAAATACTGAGGAGAATGCTACTCATGATGTCGAGAATGTTACTCATGATGTCGAGAATGTTACTACGAATCAACAAACTCCGACCCCTCCCACCCTTACTAGTACTACTGCTTCTACTGGGAAGAGATCTGCTTTGCCTTTGGATAACACACTGCCACCAGCCCCGAAATTAGCGAGATACGAGCTCGACGAAAACGAAGATGGTAGAGCCTGGGAGTTGAGAGAAGCCCAGGCTGTTTATCTAAACAAGTACCTATCCAACCACGTTAATAATCGTCAGATTAAAGAAAAAATCTTGGACGAGTCACCCACTCCGATAAACATCAAGAACGTTCCAGTTTTGGACACACACATAAAGGAGTTGTTACAAGAACATTCCAAACTAGATGTGCTTCATAAGGACAAAATGCTCAAAAGCATACACGACAGTGTCCATGCAGTATTGGGTCCTGTGTGCGTTATTTGGGACATGATAGAGTCAGAGCGCCAGGCGCTCCTAGACAACAATCAGGAGGACACCTTGGCGGAACCAGCCAGATTATTTGATCAGACCATAATTTTACTTGGTCAATGCTTTAACGATATTTCTTACCAGCGAAGACTGGGGGTACTGTCCAGCCTCATAACCAGTCAACCTACGGTCAAGGACATTTTGAAAACCCAATCACCCAAACTGGATAACCCAGGGAATCCAGAATTGTTTGGACCTTCGTTTGACGAAGAACTCTCGAAAAATTCATCAATTCGATCTAAGGCACGTACAGCCTTCACAGCACTGAAGAAGCCTCAATCTGCTCCACAGACCCGAGGACGTGGACGTGGTCGTGGTTACCCACGTGGACGATCCCACCATGCGGTGGGTTACAATAACAACAGTTACAGTCGTGGTGGCAATTTTTCGGGTGGAAGATGGCCCTTTCGGTGGAGCCCTCGCCTCAGGGGTTCGAGGGGCAGAGGGCAGTCATTCAACCAGCAACCCCAAGATGGGTGGAATTCAGGCAACAGAGGAGGTAAGAGATGTTTCCATTCAAAATTTTATTCCACTTCACAAGCTGGGGAAGGTTCATCCGGCCTTAAGGGGAATGTTTCCGATAATTCCAGAGGGTTACACAAGACCAGTAGGGAAGATCAGGTGTTTCCTCAAGAACTGGGAAGTCTTAACTCAGGATCCTCAGGTCCTGGAAGTAGTAAAGGGTTTCTCCATTCCCTTAATGGAGGAACCACTACAGTCCAGAATTCCACCTCCTTGTCCATTGAAAACGGACGAGATGAAACTTGTAGACAAAGAGGTGGAGGAGATGCTCCAAAAGGGTGCAATTCAAGAAGTCTCCCCGATACCAGACCAATTCGTAAGCTCGATATTTGTGGTAGAGAAAAAGGATTCAGGGTATCGTCCGGTCATAAATTTAAAGAAATTGAACCAGTACATCCCTTACCAACACTTCAAGATGGAGTCTTTAGATCTGTTAAAGGATCTTCTCCAACCCAACGATTTGATGGTGAAAGTGGACCTCAAGGACGCGTATTACTCCGTTCCTCTGAGGAACCACTCACAGAAGTATGTCAGGTTTCATTGGCGAGGGAAGCTGTACCAATTTCTTTGCCTGTGCTTCGGACTAGCCCCTGCTCCCAGGGTTTTCTCCAAGCTTCTCAAGACTCCAATGACCTTACTCAGGAGACTGAACATTCGGTTAGTGATCTATTTGGACGATATTTTGATAATGGGTCAATCAAAGGAGGAAATAGAGATTGCCAGGGACTCATTGATTTTCGTGCTACAGTGTCTAGGTTTCACTATAAACATGAAAAAGTCTGTGCTGACACCAGCTTGCCTTATGGAATTTCTAGGGGTAGTGATAGACTCGAAAAAGATGATGCTCTTCTTGCCAGAGAAGAAGAAATTAGGCATAATTGCCATGTGTCAATCTGTCATGGAGAAAAAAGAGGTTTCTCTGAGGACTCTTGCAAAGATTATAGGGAAACTGTCATCTTCAGCAGTAGCGGTTCTTCCTGCCCCACTTCATCTCAGGATCCTTCAGCAGACCCAGATAAGGGCTTGGCTTGCCAACAACGATTTCGAAACAAAGGTAGAGGTATCAGAGGAGATGAAGGAGGAGCTCTCGTGGTGGGTGGAAAACCTACATCTGAGCAACGGGAAGAGATTGGACTCTCCTTATCCGGATCTAGTGATAGCGTCCGACGCCTCGAAGGAAGGTTGGGGTGCAGTCTGTCGTGGTCAGAGAACAGGGGGACCTTGGTCTCCACTGGAGAGGGACACTCATATCAACATACTAGAGCTCAAAGCGTCATTATTGGCTGTGAGGACCTTTCTAAGAATCTTTCCCTCTACAAGGTTTCTTCATCTCCAGATGGACAATCTCACAGCTCTGTCCTATGTTGCCAAGCAGGGGGGTACTCGGAATCAGGAACTTTGTCTGTTGACCAAGGAATTATGGAACCTTCTGTTGTCGAAAGGGATCACAGTTACAGTAGAGTATCTTCCGGGGGTTCTAAATGTTATAGCCGACTACGAGTCTCGCCATATCCAGGACTCAAGCGAGTGGATGCTTTGTCCAACAATGTTCAAACAGGTGTGTCAAGTTCTGGGGATGCCAGAAGTAGATCTATTTGCTTCCAGAGCCTCTCATCAGGTCCCAAAGTATTTCGCTTGGAAGCTGGATCCATTCAGCATAGGGAGGGACGCCTTTCAGACAAGGTGGTCTCAGCTCCGAGGTTATGCCTTTCCCCCTTTCTCTCTGATAGGAAGGGTTTTGAGGAAAGTAGAGGTAGATCAAGCAACACTCATTTTGGTAACTCCAGTGTGGCAGGGTCAACCATGGTTCCCCAAGCTTCTCCAACTATCAATAAGGAACCCAATACTTTTACCGTTTCAGAGGGATATGTTGAAAAATCCAAGAAACGAGAGTCATCCATTGTTGTTAAACAACAGTCTAAGGTTAGCGGTCTGGTTGGTATCAGGGAAATCGGATTTGATTTTGAACTATCAGAAGGGGCTTCCAACCTTATCAAATCTTCCCGGAGGAAGGGTACAAGGTCTCGTTACCAGTACGCCTGGACTAAGTGGTCTGGCTGGTGTTCGGGAAGACAAGTTGATCCTGTTCGATGCCCTGTAGCCGAAATTTTAAACTTCTTGGCAGATCTTTTTGACCAGGGGTTACAGTATAATACAATTGCAGGTTACAGATCTGCGATTTCTGCCTACCATGATCCTGTTGATGGGACTAAGGTTGGTAGTCATCCTAAGGTTACTACTTTAATGACCGGTGTGTTCAACGAAAGATGCCCAAAACCTAGATTTTGCTTTGTTTGGGATGTTGAGACTGTTCTTAGATACTTGAAGTCATTGGGTAATGATTTGTCAGATAAGATGCTTACTCTGAAAGTCACTATGCTCTTAGCCTTAACTTCGGTGTGCAGGGCACATGAAATCAAGTTTCTGGACAAGGATTATATGGTTACCACAAATGAAAAAGTTGTGTTTCATTTTGGGGAGGTTACAAAAACTGCCAGACCTGGAAAAATGAAACCACCTGTTGAGTTTGTCGGGTTTCCTCAGGATCCTATTTTATGTGTCCTTACCAATCTAAACCTATACCTAAAAAGATGCAAAAGCTGGGGAAGGGATAAAGGCCAATTATTGGTTAGTCATATTTCTCCCCATGAACCCGTGTCGACTGCTACGGTCTCAAGATGGCTTTTGGAAGTTCTTAGATTTTCGGGTATTGATGTTGAGAAGTTCAAGGGGCACTCTACACGGTCAGCTTCTTCCTCAAAGGCTAAAAGTTTGGGCATTTCTACCAAGGAAATTCTAGAACGAGGTCATTGGACTCAAGAGTCAACATTTCAAAAGTTTTATTTCAAGCCAGTAGAGGGGGAGAGCTCAGACAATGGTTTTCAACGAAAAATTCTTAGCATCTGTCATAAGGGGCTTTGAAGAGAGGTCGATGTGGGTTTGAGTTATGACCTTTATTTCTTGCCAGTCATAGCGGATATTCCAGTATTTATCTGGCGGAGATTTTATCGTCATAAAATTGAGGATTGTGCAAGGGCGCGAAGCGCCCGTAGTGCAATCCAGATTTTATAAGATAAAATCGAAGCCTAAAGATAAATACTGCCCACCCGATCCCTACCCGATTACAGCGCCATGTATCTCACTTTGCTTCTTTTTTCAGGTTATGGGAGTCGTGGTGGTTACGGTCATAATTGATTTGTATTTATTTTGACCTAGATTTTTTGAATAAAAATATACGATATCAGTTCAACCGAACTTATTCATGTTGTCTTTTACCTTTTGTATTTCCTTAATGCTTGCTCGAAAGCTTTACCTTTATTACCTTTTCTTAGTTTTCGTGATAGGATCGAAGTCTTTATGCCTTTCTTTCAAAATTTACATTAAAAATTTCGACAAAATTATTTCAAAGGATGTTTGGTTTGAGTTATTTCATTTATTTCTTGCGAGTCATAGCGGATATTCCAGTATTTATCTTTAGGCTTCGATTTTATCTTATAAAATCTGGATTGCACTACGGGCGCTTCGCGCCCTTGCACAATCCTCAAATGTGTCTTGAAATTTAACATTTTTCTCCAACATCTTTAATGGTCTTATCTTCCCTTTTCAACTAAAACTAGATGTGTAATCGCATCCAGTGAATGCATGTAGTGCTGATAATGCCTTACTGACCTTCGATCCTATTGATTGGTATACTTCATTAATATTGATATAGCGTAATGTATTTTTGCTATATAAACCAGTTTCCATCCATAACTTGATATTAGGATCAAATAGGTGCATACTTCAAAGTGCTATTACCAGTACATCTGTATCTACTGTTCGAATTGCAATGTTGGCTGGTGGACTGATTGTTTTGCGTTGAAAATCTTGAGTCTGCTTCTTCGTGAGTACAATACAAGTCTTCAACTTCTGACTTTACCATTGTGTTGTTAATTGATTTAAAAACGAAGCACTTATCTCCTGAATTTACAAACAACTCTTTAGATCCTAAGAACGGCAAAACCTCGTCTTTTTCCCAGTATGATACCAAAAATCCAACCAATGCAACTTTAAAGCTATCATTTCGTAAAGCATTCAACCAATTGGCGGGCTTTTTTTTACTAGGACCAGTAATTTGATAAATTCATATCGGCCATCTGATCTGCTATCTCTTTCGCAGTCCTTGATGGAAGGTGATATGACTTTATCAAAGACAAGGTGAATGATTCCGTTTTTAACATTGCATACCTTTTTAAGAATAACTGTTGCTACTTGCCCAAATGTTTGTGGTAAATCGAACAGCAGATGCAAAAAAAACATAGCATCAATAATTGTTATCTATACGACTAGGATTAGTAGATTTCACTCTCTTTTCCAACTCCTGCAATAATTTTGTTTTTGGAATTTTTTGCATTGATCCATCCAAATGACAAAGTGATAATGGAACAGGTGGATAGGTCAAAATATCCGCCATATCAACTTTCTTTTCCAGCGCTACACATAAAATGGATCCAAAGAGATTACGCATCATCGTTGAAACCACAGTTTTCTCATTACTTCCTCTGACCTTTACTTTCTTCAATTCTGTTGCAAACGTTTTCATTTTCTGTCTTGAAATAGGCTTTTCAAATCTTGCAAGATCTTCGTTACATTTCGTTATAAACTTCTCATAAAGGGACTTGCCTGAATTTCTGACCTTTAGTAGGAACTTTTTCGTTTCTTCGGCCACACTTTTTCCGGTAGCGATTTTTAATAATTTGTTCTTCTCTACGTCGATCTTAAGTAACAACCACCTGCATATCAACCTCGTACCCAGGGTTTCTTGCCTTTTCGATAATACGGACGCCGTCTGTATATCGAAAAGGCAAGAAACCCTGGGTATGAGGTTGCCTGTATATAAGAATGAATTGCAAATTCTATTGATGCAAATTCTAGTACAATGCATCTAATACAGGAACACAATGAGAGTATCAGTAAAATAATTTACCATATACCCATAACATCAGGTTTCATGATTATAGGGTGGATACAAGACCAATTTTTTGGGGGATTATTAAGGGCAGCTGACCACCTGTTAGAACCCAGTTTTTTGGTCAGTTTTATCCTTTTTGGATTATTCAGATATATATGTACTTCTATACAAAGTTTCAACTCTGATACTTATGAGCTGAATCGGGGTATTGGCTCCCTCCTGTACCCCAAAAGAACCGGAGACGGACCAGCTGACTTGAAAATGGGGTGAAAAAGTCTATCACTGGCTCCTGAACTACTATTGAGAGTGGAGGAGACGGAGCGCAGGATTTCCGCTGTCATCCATCTTTCCATAAAAACTTTACAGAAAGCCAATCCATCATCTGCTCCCCGATACGCCTGTGGTGGATTGGCTATGGGGATCCCATGTTCACATCGTATTATCTGTGATATAGTTCAGAATATATTTGTCCGCATTTCACACATTCAAAAAAACGACTTGACAAAAAAACCAAAAAACTTTCATGCCGGGAGCTAAAGTTACAAAGCAAAATGAATTCAATTAATTGTATGAAAACGCTGCCAACGGTTTTTGGAAATTGCTGATACCAAAAACTACAATAGAAAGAAATGCCGTTTCGAAAAATGAAGACTAGAATTTTCAACGGAATACTCAACCTCGTCCCCAGAGCTTCTTGCATTTTCGATATATACAGATTATATCGATAAGGAAAGAAGCCCTGGGGATGAGGTTGCGGAATACTATTATAGAAACATCACAAAGAGAAATCCTGCACTCATTGTCGACCTACTTTCAAATGTCAGAGAGGTCTTCACCACCACGCTAAGAAGTTGGACTACTCCCGATATAGTAGCTACTGCTGAACTGACAGAGGGTAAACATCCACTTCTTGCCGAAAGATTTCATTGGGGAAACACCACCAGAGGAAGTGAAGCAGCCAGCAATATGAATGACTGCTACGAAAACATTGATTACTGGAAACGCAACCTCTTTATGCTTGGAAAAAGATCAATTGGAAGGAATACACTAGAGATGTCACCGACGAATTCTAGGAAAGTTGTGATGAGTGTAACCAGGGATATCTTTAAGCGCAACATATCAAAGCTGATATTGTCAATTCTTGCTAAAAAAAGCACATGTGCAGTCAAAAAGCCGGAAGTGAGTCTGCCGTTCATGCTGTGAGGCAGATTTTCGGGAATGCTAGCACGGAAGTAGTCCTCTGTGATTATGCTTTCAAGAACTTGAATCAAAATGTTTTCCTGCAAAACATAGAGGAATCACGTGTCCTGTGATTGTAACCTACGTTAGAAACTGCTACTCTGTTCCAGCACGTTTATTTGGCGAAAAGTCCAATCAAGTCTGACGAAGGAACAACACAAGTTGACGCACTCGGGAAGGCAGTCTATGCCTTAGCAACAACTCCACGAACTTGGTGCCGTTGACGTCTGGCTCTCAATATGGCTACATTTCACAACCAACAAAGTCCTGGCTCATCGCATGAAGCAAGAATAAAATTCGAAAACAGCAATATCAAGACGATCCAAAGCATCTAGGAGCGGTGTGATAGGAAGCGAAGAGTACAAAATAACTTTTCTACAAAAGAAAACATCCACCCCAGGTGCAGCGATGGTGTAGTGGTTAGTAACTTTGAGTGCGACCGCTGCGACCCGTGTTCGAGTCCAGTCATGTCGCTTCTCAATACACCACTCCGATGCGCTTTAAAAGCAGCGTGTCAGCCCATTAGGAGCCATCGACTGACTGCACACCGGCCTTCGGGCAAGTTAGAGCAATGCTATACGTATCTCTGGCGGTAAGTCAACTAACAGTTGCAAGTCGGCGGGCGGAAGAACCAACCATTTCGGATGGAAGCCCAAGGACTAAAAACTCTCGTTACTTACTTACTTACTTACTTACTTACTTAAAAGAAGATTGACAAGCGCACCAATGAAACCACCGTTCAGTCACACATCACAATCACAAACCTCAACCTTGTCATTGGATATCAACATAGATTCACATATTTTATGTGTACCATACCCGGAAGCGAACAGCAGCTATCCAAAGTAGATCAAGTCATCCGTCAAAAGTTCAATTATCCGAAGGGCTCTTAGTTAATGAAGCTGCTCGCAAACTTCTTGTACTTTCACCGAGACTTGGAGGTATGGGACTAAGAATATTTGAAGAATGTGCTAGAAAAAATATGATAACTCTCAAAGCGCATCAAAGCTACTATAAGATCAGATCCTGGCTGCCACTGAAAATGACTTGATGAGCAAGACGAGCGAACAAATCAAATGCGAACGTCGGATCTTGAAAAGAATTCCAGCAACATATGTGCATGTGGAGCACGATTTGATGTAACACATGCGTTATCGCGCAAGAAAGGCGGATTTATCAGCCTTCGCCGCAACGAGTTTTGGGTCATCACTGCGGAGCTCTTCAACAATGTATGCACGGATGTAAAAGTTGAGCCAATATGTTGACAGATCTAGATGGGGAAGAACTTCATGAAAGAATGGACGATATGAAGCGCGACTAGATGTTTACTCAACAGGCTTCTGGGTTCCTGCTCAAAGAGCATTCTTTGATTTAAGGGTTTTCGACCTAAACGCTCAAATATACAGGAATCTAGAGTGAAGTGCTTCATTATAAACGAGGAGAAAGAAAAAAGAATGTAGAACGGAAGAGTACTTCAAGTGGAGAATGGCACCTTCACACCTCTTGTGGCACCTTCACACCTCTTGTATTCCCAACAAATGGTATGATGGGAACAGGATGTTCCATCTTTTGGAAACGTCTTATTGAAATGATAGCCGAGAAGAAAATACTTTGCGCAATTGACATAACAAACTTGATAAGGACCAAAATTTCCTTCTCGCTCATACGATCATTCATTCAACTGGATCTGCCGCTAGAAATTGTGAAAGCCCTCTTGACTTAGAACTCATTCCAAAAATTGCAAACCTCAATGAGCAGACTTCCGATAATTTTAAACTTTTTATATCATTGTAACTATAATTTTGAAGAAACAAGATCGTTTGTAAAAATTAAAATTCTAAAAAAACGTCCATGTGGCGCCAAATAAGGGCGGCATATTTTTTAAGATGAAATTGCGGTAGGTAATGCAATTCAATCATATTTGACAGTTTGAATTATAAAACGTAAACATAAAGCTCATAATGGTAAAAGATAACGGCAACACAATTGTCAACAGTTTATGTAATTAAAACGTTTTTCATCCTCTTAAGGACATTAACCAAAAAGAAGCTCATAAAGTTAAGTCAATGTTACGTTCTTTATGTCACACCCTCAACACTAATCAGCACAAATATATACCTTATCGGGGAAAAAAAGTCGGTAAAAAATTTGGGAAAATGTTATTTAGGAAGTTCGTATGCTAAAATTGCTTAGACATTTTTCATATTACTTTTGTGTTGTTTTAGTGAAGTGAACGACTAGGATTTTGAAGCACAGCTTGAAATCCGAAATTTTGCCAACAATACATTTTATTTTTGTATATGCTTTAGCTCTAAATCTTTCATTCAATAAATTTTATTCAATGCACTGATTTTTGGCGGATCTTGCCTTAAAAAGATTTTAATTGGATTTCCGTGTATGCAAGAAAGCCTACAAATTGTCGCTTTTCGTGTTCCGCTGTATAGCTTGCTAGCTTGCTGTGTGTACAAGTTGGAATGCTTGAGCGCGGGGGCATTTTTAGCTAAAGCTACATGCTAGTATAGAATATTCTAGGCTGTGATGCGGTGCTAGATGTCATAAAATAAATACAGTGAACTTCTTGTGAGAAGCTTGATGATGAAGAATTGTTAGATAATCTCGTTTTCAGGCTTCTCATTTGACAAAAGTAAAAGTTCTTTAAGATTGGATCATTAAATCAGGGTGGGAAGGAGGCTCTAGTGTAGATATACATCATTATAATAGCGAAAGTACTTTAGGTATGTCAGGAAATTTAATGACGTTGAACTCTCTACAGGCAGCATGAAATAATTTATAATAACTTTCAGTTTACATTTTCTTGAAAACCTATCGCTACAATTTCCGCGCTCAGGACGTATTCCATTTTTCCTACATAACAAATGCCACCTCTCCTTAGTAAATCAAATAATGACAACACACGTAATTAAATCGTGTAATTTATGTTTTAAAGCAATTAATGTGCTTTTGATATTATCAAAAGCTTTCAGCTTCAACTTAAATTGCGGCACTTCCTGCAAAGACAGACAGAATAATGTAGATTTGAAATAATTGTCTCAAAAAAAAACAAAAATATCAAGAAAGAAGTTGACGGTGGATGTGGAAGCTACTCCATTGGCAGGTATTTTGAAACTGTTCTGTTCTCGAGAAAAATTCATTTTGATTTCAATCCAATGTGTTGTCAAACTTGATCTGATTGGCTGATATCATATCGAATAATGAGTTATATGATAAAGGTCAAAAGGTCACCTTGTCAACTATCATTTAATGTTTCGGCCATGGTCTTTCGTGACGTCATCATTTGATCTGGTGATTTTTAACTATAGCTGTTTCAACTTGGTCTCAAAATTCATTTCAACTTTTTCTTCACATAAGTTACCCCTTAATGTTAGTATTTCACTACTTTCTGGTGTAAACTAGCCCTTCATTTTGATTTCAAGGAACAAGCTGGAGTTTTTTCGAACGATCGGATTAAGCAATGTTACAAACGATCTATGAAATGTTCTGTCAAACGCTTTTTGTTGTGATCAAACAAATTAAAAAAATTGGTTCAAACTGAAACTTGCTATGCTCAGCAATTAGTTTGAAATAAATGTTTTAATAGTAGTTATCTAAGTTTGATGTCAACCAGTCATTAATTCTACGAAGCGGAAATGTAACTTTCGTTATCGTTTACATAAGAATGTTTCATTAAAATTCACAGTCTAATTATGTCTGGTTATGTGGTCTCCAGAATATTTGTCACCAGTATTTTTGTAATAAACAGGTACGTTGAAATGACCTCTGGTCTCACTAACCTTAATTTTTAACAAGAAACTTCATCATAAACTTTCAAGAGAAGATGAGAAGGTTAATTAATCTCCCAAAATGATCAAAGTGAAATTCGAAACCATGGCAACAGAAGCATTTACAAAAAGCTTTTTAAGAAAGCTTAAAGCCTTAAGCTCATATTGGGTGGATTCTTGATTTTTCCTAACCTTTTATTTTTAAGGAATGAAAAAAAAGCCCCTTAAAATCAATTTTAAATCAAAGGACGTAATTACATACCATATATGGACATGTTTTTTTTTTGAGTGGGCAAACATTCACAAATTTCACATCTTTTTTTTAATCCAAGATGACATGATGATTTGTATTATCATTTAGGCTGGCAATACAAATGTGAATTAAGATAAGATTGGTCTTTTGATTTGATTTAGAATTTTCTATAATAACCAGTCGTTGAATAAATTGAGTCCAAAGTCAGGAGTAGTTAATGATAGGTTTTGGTCCTTCCCTGCAATGATAAAACAAGTCATTTTGATTTTGGGGACCTTAACATTACTGTTTCTTCATGAAAATTTGGGAAACGGAGTAATAGAGTGCATTTAAACGAATGGCTGGTAAAAATTTCGAATTTTAAGAGTATTTATTGATATAATTGGTCTTTTTCTGATTCCTTTTTTATGTCATTTTTGTCATTATCTTGATCTACTCTTAAATATTTGTGATTTTTTTCATCAAATTAGAATTAATGTACATGAATAAAGCCCATGACAGAATTTTTTTCAGTGCTGACGAATAACGTCCCATATATTTTTATGTAAAAAAATGCTCGCTAACCAACAAAATGACCGTTTTATCCTGCTTGACTCCTCAATACCTAAAACATAAGTTAAGTTTTTGATACAACCCTTATCAAGACAGTCCCATAGACGATATATTTATGTAAATTTGGAATGCTAGATGATAAAAGTCGTCCTTTTGAAAGTGACCTTGCTTATCCTTTACTACTCTAGATTTTTCTTCAGGAGTTGATCAAATCGTTACCGGTAATGATTTACAATATAATCATATTAAAATGATTACAGTGAAGTTGAGCTTTCAAGGAGTGATGCATGAAAGATCAAGTCTTTCAATTTTGTTCTAATTCATAACTCGGATAAGTTAACGTAATTTCCCACTGAAATAAAATTGTTTGTAACTCGTCATAACTTAGTCAATGTCCAGGATTTAAAACTCATCATTCCAAAAGAGTAAGTACAGAGAAAAATTGCTCTAAAAATCAGGAGTCTTAAAAAGTCTTAAAAGAAACTATCAATTTATTTTTATTTTGGAATTGTTTTCGATTTAAGTAGCTTATAATTTAAGTTGTAATGTTTTGATTTTGCTAAGGACAAGTTTTTATCTTAAATTACTCCTGAAAGGCATTTCTTTAATTTCATGCAATCGAATTATCAGCATTGAATGATCAACTTACCTTAGCATATCGTCATGGGAAGAAATAACAATATTGGCGTGAAACTTGCATTTTGGCAGTGAGGCCACTCACGACCTGTCAACATCATCCTTTACTCTTTTATTTTAAAAACTAATTCTGTTGTTCAGAGCATTTTTGATATTAATTCATATTTAAAGATTCAACAAAAGTTAAAAGAATTTTTTCTTATTGTCTTATTTTTTCTTATTTTTCGGACCTTTTTTATCTTAGGACACTCTTAAATTTAAAGTAAATAAGTATTGAACTGAAAAGGAATTGCATGAGATATATCTTTGTCAAAGTTTGCACTTATGAGCATTATTTTAAAGATGATTATGGTATAAGTTTGAGATTTCAGCACTCACGACCTAACTGCTCATCACTCATTCCTCATAGAATTTTACTCCTTGAAGTATTTACTGATCACAAAGGTGTTGAAGATGTGCTGGAAAACCAATTTATACAATTTAACATATAAATGAGTAAAATATGATAAAAAACAGAAAATGACCAATATCATCATGTCATACTCCTTTTTTTTAAAATTTAACTTTGTGGGACCATGTGTATCAGTATAAACTTTGTCTGGGTGAAATGTTTTCGTAAAATACAGATTTTTACTAAAGTTATTAGAGTTTTGATGATTTTTTGAAATTTTGGATACAAATTTTTTGCCCAGCCAAAAAAAAAACATGTCCATATACGTAAGTCACTAAGGTTGATAACTGAAACTGCCTGAACTAACATGAGATTTTAACATTTAAAGAAAGCCAGTAATGAAACTAATATTTTCAGGAACTCCTAATTACTTTTTCGTCTCGTCACTTTCCCAAAGATTAAGTGTTTCTTTACGTGACTGTGGTTTGAATATAAAAACATTGCTCTTGTTTCGTTGATACCTTCAGCTGCAGTCAACAACAAAGGTGACTACCATTATGAAGGTATGAGATGCACGGTTGGTTCTATGTTGACCTTTTGAAAAAAAAATGATTGGTAGTTGGCTATATGTTGTGTTCGTCACCTTTCGCTGTTCCCAACAAACTGTTTTATTTCACCTTTATACTACTACTTGTTATGCTTCTCATGAGGATGGCAAATAATTATGATTCTTTACTTCATTTCAGGAAAAAATGGCCGTTTTGCTGGTAGTGTTATTAGTCACGATGCTATTCCACTTTCAAATAATTGCCATTACCCCAAACAACAGTGCACCTGCATGCTATTTTTTTAAGGAACATTTGTGGTTCGAAGTAGATTTAAACAAAACCTTGCATCAAGGCCAGAATATACACATGCAACAAAGTTTCGTGTCAGAGGTGAACTTCACTAACGTGCCATATTGTGAAATAGAAGACAACCCAGTTTTCTACCGCCTCGTTTGTAATTTGTTCCACATATGGGATTTTGATATACACGTCTACTACAATCTTCGAGTGATAAACACTGATAACAACTCTACAGTATGGTGGACAACCAAGTTCATGGCAGATAAACACATCTTCGATTGTGATGGTACTGGCAATCATACATTGGATGACATAGGATTTGAAGGAGCATCGGCTAACTCTTTGATCATACGATATAAGATATCAGACTTTGACGATAAGTACAATTACTTAACTAGCGTCAAGTCTAAACTGTATAAAAATGGCGTCGAACTTCAAAAAAAGGATTCTGACGTTATGAAAACAAAATGTAAGAATTACTGCACGTTTTCGTATACAAATCTTGAACCTTGCACCATGTATAATGTGACATTAGTCGGAGAATTTATAGATTGGAGTAGATATGGATTAGAGAGATCATATCACTTGTTAAATAAAACAGCATGCTTATCCGTTCAAGAAAATTCTCCTCTTTCGGCAGTGCAGGTGCTAGCCATCGTTTTTGCCACATTGGTATTATGTTTTGCTGTACTCGGTATGTTTATTTGCATCAAACAGAAATTGACATTAACAAAATATTCAAACACCTCCCGCCTTATTATTCCAAGACTTAAACATCGAACTTCCATCGCAAACAATGAACAACAAAACGATAACGAAACGATAACATTTATCGAGGCCAAATTACCACATGTGTATGAAGAAATTACCGAAAACGAATTATCGGATATTGAATCGGAAAACAATGTTAACAACGCTAATCTTAATGACGTCATTAATCAAAATGACGTAACAGATGCATCTGACGACGGCGGTGGTTTCACTGACTTTATTATGAAGTATGAGATTAAAAGTCGTCCGCTCGATGTTGAAGGACACGAAGTTTGTGACGAAGTCCGTACACAGTTGGAAAAACTAACTATCACTTCAGATGACATCAGCATGGATGATGAATTTGACGCTGACAATGCAATTTTACCTCGAGCTAAAATAAATGCAAATACTGTGTGTGAGCAACATGAAAGTGAGGCTGAAAACTATGTGAGTGGTGATACGAATCACTATCATGTGGATAATGAATTTGACGCTGACAATGCAATTTCACCTCGTACTAATATACATGCAAATACTTTGTCTGAGCAACATGAAAGTGAGGCTGAAAACTATGTGAGTGGTGATACGAATCACTATCATGTTGATAATGAATTTGGCGCTGATAATGCCATTTCACCTCGTATTAATATACATGCAAATACTTTGTCTGAGCAACATGAAAGTGAGGCTGAAAACTATGTGAGCACTGATCACTATAGTGTGGAAACAAGTAACACGTGACACGAACTGATTTCTCTAACGTCATACAATAGTTGCCATGACAAAATTAATTCAATTTGGTCATCTTGGTTAAAGAGTCCCGAATGATAGATGGCTAAAATACCGAATGATCAATTCGAGTTTTAAAGGTCCATAAGAGACATTTGTTCATGCTCATTCAGCAGTTCTAAGGAAACTTTGACCAATCATCCATGCTCGTCCGAAGCCATTTTTAATGTGAAAAGAATTGGAGTGTTATTACCTATTATTTAGACCAGAAACATACTTCTCTGAAAGATACAGACACTCGAAAGACTATTAGTTTAAAATGTATTAATGTTTTGATATGAAATTAACTTCGTTCCCAATCCCTCCTTCCATATTTGACCTGAAACTGGGTAATTGGTTTTTATACTGGTCACTTATAAACAACCACATGGTGTGTTTTGGTATTAGTCCAAAAAGTTTTCAATGTTATATTTGGATGTTGTTTGAGCATGCGCAGGATTTCATTAATCAGGTGTTCTTCACAGGTGTTTTTTCGTGTTATATTGCGTTAAAGATAATGAACTATTGTATGTAGAAATGAGTGTTGCGCTATGCTGATGTCAGTAGAAATAGAACAATTGAGAAATGATCTGGGAACGAGCAACTGTTTATTATTAACAAAGCGCTCAAACAAAGTAAAAAAATGATTGGCTTCATCGTGGAGATTATCTCACAAGAAACCTGCTAATACACTTTTTTCTCGACCTTATGATAGTTCATTATCTTAAAGTACTTTCGAGTACTTTCGAGTGAATCTGCTGTAGCGTGTTGTCATGTTGTCTCTCCACTTCAAGGTGCTTTAAAATGGCGTATTTTCTTTTATTATCGTCCACGCCCTTTTAAACATCCTCTAGAAAATCTAGAAATCAGTATAAAACGCCCGGGCGCTTATTAGAGCAAATACTATTGATCAATTTTACACTGGCATTTATGCGAGTTAATTTGTATACGTACATCCTGGTTGTAGTTCCACAACTGAGTTCCCAGACTCCTGAACCGGACTACCCTCTACATAGCGATATTTGTTTTTCTGCACTCAGGGTTTGAAAAAAACTCAAGGCTGTATTTCTGCCAGTAGTTCTAACTTCGAAAAAACTTTCACTTTTGGTATGGACAACAACCTCGTACCCAGGGTTTCTTGCCTTTTCGAAGCCGTCCGTATATCGAAAAGGCAAGAAACCCTGGGTACGAGGTTGGTATGAGTAACTGACAACGCATTAACGCTTTCTGCAATTCGTTGGACACAATTGGGATCGGATCGGAACACTGGGGGTGGGGGGATTCTGAATGACAACAATTTAAACTCAGGGTTATTCTAGGTGAATTTTCCTTTTACGTTACATAAATTATAATGGAAAAGACAATATACCCTGGGTCGGAAGTTATGCGAAACATGTATTAATTAACAATCCTATACAAATGAATTCAGACTTTTAATATCATCTATTGATTAATCAATCAATCAACACTAAAAGCATTCTGGTGGAGAATATCCTACTTTCATTTCATCGACAACAATTTTTACAAGCAACAGTGGAGAAAGATGGCAACTGGTAAAAAAGATGACTTGTTTACAAGTTTTAAGTGTTCCTTATCTTCATTTTTATTTGAGATAATCAGCCAAGATGTCGGTTTCACTGCTAAGGATACCCTGAAATTATACTTGTCCAGTATGGATTTCGCTTATAACAAAAGACATTCCGGGGGTAATGTTTTGTTTTGTTCACTACCTTCAGGAAGCTCTACTGAATGCATTCATAGAAGTGTAACTCGAGAAAGTGACGTTGATCAAATGTATTTTCCAAACCATTTGAGCGTTTCATATGAATCAACGCCTCTTAAAGATCTGGATATAAATTCATCAGAGAAAATTTCAAAATATCATTCTGATTCAAAAATACCGCAAGTTTTGAAGGCAGTAGATAGCGAGCATAAAGGATACGTCAAGATTCTTAAAGACAATAAGCTAATCACTTATGAAGATGTACCCGAGCTTGTTCCACAAGCTGTCAAAGAATTTCATAATACAGTGGAAAAGCAAGGTCCCGCCCTCACAGAACACTATGGATTCGAAATAAACACGGTAACTTTCGAAAAGGAGGTAGATAACGTGTTTTGTTTGAAGTTAAACGATTGGCCATCGATAGCAAACGAATGGATCGTTAGGAAAACGAACAACAGAAATTTCAGTAAAGAAGAAAAAATGAAACTGATTGAAGCTACAAGGGATAATGAACACATTGGATTTGGTTGCGCACATGTGGTGCCGGTGCCTCATAAACAAAGCAGAGTGGATCAACATGACGAATGGAGATTGTCATTTTCCATGATGGAACAAAAAATTGCACAAATTTACAGAACCGCAGAACAGTCTGTAGTTTATGCGTTGGTTAGGTTGTACATGAAAGCAAAGAAGGATCAATATCCAATGATTAAAAGCTATTATATCAAAACAATCATGATGTGGTTTCTTGAAGACAAGGAGGTTGAATGGTGGACAAAAACTGGAATACTTGATTGTTTTTATGTTGTTTTGGAGAAAATTGTTTCTTGTATGAATGAAGGTGTCATTGCGCATTACTTCATTCCACAAAACAACATCCTAAACGGTTGCCAGTTCGAGGCGGTTGATTTTGAAGAGTTGTTGCCATGGCGAAAATATGATTCTACAGTCATGATCAAAAATGCCATACTTGATCAAGTCCTCCAAACAACAGGCGAAGTATTGGTGGTAATTGAGGATGACGTCATGAAACAGTTACGAAATACGGACCTGGGGGAAGCGTTTGAGACGTTCAAAAGTTTTCTCACAACATGGAGAGTAAAAAGTTACTCTAGAAAGAAAGAAGAGGCAATAATGAACGAATTTGTATCCGAACTATTTGATCAAGTGGTCCCTTATTGTTTTAAAAACAACAAGTTGATTTATAATCCTAACCGAATAGAGGTCTGGTACCAAACAGCTCTTGCCACGCTAGATGTGTTAGACTTACAGGAGCTCAAACCGATTGCGCAGATGAGCTTAGCTAAAATGCAGTTACAACTTGCCCAGATACAGTTGCCAGACAACAAAACAGCCAAGCAAATATTCAATCAGTTTCAGGATGATTCGAATGACACAGTGCGCATTTTTGCCATCTGCTTGTCTATCCTGCATGAGTATGCCATTGAAAGGGATTTCAAAGAAGCAATTAAAATTTTTATGACGTCTAAATCTTTCATTGTTACAGAATTGTATCAATATCAAATTGGACCAAAACAAGTTCTAAAGATTACCTTCGAGACTTCTGAGACTTGGGTCACACAATGTGATGATATCCTATCCATTTTCTTCCCTTTACAAAAGGGACTTCGTATGTTGCTTCTGCAGCCGCTGATCATGATTTTCTACGTCATGACGCGATGCTTCATAAGAGAGGAGCAATATTCAAACGCATCAAGTTGTGTGTATCAACTACAAGTAATCGCCGCTGCTACGAATAACACTGATATCAGATCGTTCCTTCGAGAACTGACCAATCACATTGTTGCAAAAAACGTGGATAAAATTTCATTGGCTGATATAAGCGAAACGAATTCAGAAAATGCAATGAAGGCACTTTATACAGCGGACGAAGTAATTGCTGCAAAGGAAAAATTAAAAGAAAAAATGGAGACATTGGGAAAATAGATTTTTTCAAAACACTTCATTATAAAAAAAACATTTGAATACTCCTGTCAGCAATTTGATGACTTTCTACTTTTTTACGAAGACTTTCGTGCTATTCCAAAAGTTTGGAAAATTATTATGTCGACTTTTTTAATAATTTTGCGTGACAACATTTGATCTTGTGATGTAGTATTCTTTCTCGACGATGTTGCACTTTACACTCTTCTTCGAGTGTTTTTTAAAATTGTCACTTGCTTTCAACTTTGTTTTTCACCATCCTGTGTCTTTGATTTTCAGTAGTCCAATGTTTCTGAAGTGAATGACAGTGCACCCACTGAATTATGTGACGTGACACGTGACGTGTCTCAAGGTTACTTTCCATAATGTAAGAACCCTGCACGAGTAGATGTTTTCACATTAAACCCTAAAATTGACAGGCTTATCCGATATGAGAGGTGAATGTAACGTCTTTGCGTTTTTAATTCGTGTTGCCTGTAATTTTCACACCTTCCGAAAGTTTTGTATTATCACGTGATCACACCTTCCAGAACTTTTGGTTTTGTGACAATTTTGTGACTAATTGTGATACAATTAGTTACCTTTTAATTTCTCAGAGTAAATCAATTGACCTGCGATTAGACATTGGCAATACTTTTACTTAAGAATCCAAGAGTTTTCATAAGTACAAGTCATTAGATTTACATTAGACAAGGCAAAAGTTCGACCGTATAAACCATACTTTATAGAAAGAACCCAAAGTTTCTTTCACACGATTTCTCTTTTTTATTCTCACTCATCACTCACTAACTTATGAGAAGGCTTGTTCAAATCAATTTTTTCAAGGAATATTTTCATGTAGTCATCCTGTATGTTTTCTATCTTCTTTCGTTGTTATTTTTTTCCATTCTCTGTTTTCTTATATTTTTCTTGCTTATTGTTCAATATTATTTACCTAGGGATTAGTTTATATTACCAGGGGGTGTATAGCTCACTTGGTAAGACGGTTGGCTTGTAATACAAGGGTGATAGTTGGTAGTGGTTCAAATCCTGGCACTGTAGAATGCTATTGTGATATGAAAAAATAACACATGCAACGAAAGGTATAATGAGATAGATATGTGCATGATGTGATGTAATGAACATGTGCCTCAAGAACATAAATAAAACCACAATCACCTATCAGTCTAGTATGTGCAAGTTCTCTGCCTTAAAATCTAAGGTATGCATTCCTGGTGGAGGCCCACATCAGTGAATAACACTGCCAGTTCCCCCCGGCCTCGTTAAAATAAATTAAAAAAAAAAAAAAAAAAAATCAATTGTATTTATTTCAGTTTGAACAATACTCATTCAATGTTACAAACGTGATTGCACATTCATTTCATCAAATCCCCACAGCAGAGATGTGATGGTAGACGGTTGGTATATGGTGGTGTAGCTTTGATAGAATACTGTTTTCCCTGGTTAGCTTAATAAAGGTCTCATGAATGTGAGTTTACCAATATTGGTGTAGTTTATACGGTCGAACTTTTGCCTTGTCTAATGTAAATCTAATGGCCTGTACTAAAAACTCTTGCACTCTTAAGTAAAAGTATTGACAGTGTCTAATCGCAGGTCAATTGATTTACGTTAGACAAAGCGAAAGTTCGACCGTATAAACTAGCTCACACACTTACTCGTTTAGATGAGCTCCAAAATGGCGGCCAAAACTGTGCTTGGGGTAAATTTTGTTCCCACTTAGTTCGAGGAATGGCGATAAGCTTAATTGGGTACGTGTTTGATTTATTCCAGGTTAAATAAAACAACATGACAAGGTCATTTTATTTTCGTTTTACTTGAAACATGTTGTGAACACTATTCAAAAGTTGCAGTTAGCACTGTTCGTAAAAGATACTATCTTGATGAGGAACACAAATGATGAATATTCTGAAAATATTTTCAAAGAAAGTTGCATTCTTGGTTTTATCTATGGTGATCTTACAGTTTGTTTTGCATTACCAAACATTGTAAAGGGACAAAAATTTCTAAGTGTTTTATGGTTCACCTCTAGTCTAGGTATTTGACAATAACTGGCTATTTGTCACTGATTGTCGATAAATACAATTTGATTGCAACATTCGATATTATTTAGAGTGAACTTCGTATTTTCAAAACAAGTTTAATTAAAATAGTGTTTTTTTAAAGATTCGAAAAAAGCTTGGTTACCCACATGCCTTCCGTTGTGTGCGCAAAAGACAATGAACCATGAAACAAAAATCAATATCATGATCTTATCAGTATATTTTCTTTGATAACAAAAAGTTTAGTACAACGTTTCTGAAATAACGCCATGAGAGAAAAACAATGTTTAGTCCGAGTTACAGCGTGTCATAATTTTGCAGCGAGTTAAAAGGATTGGCGAGTGACTCATGGTCGAGGTTTTCGAAGTTCGGCCTGGTTATGGTTGATCATTTTGAGGAACGCAAGTGAGAAACGAGATAACCAGAGGGCATTGTCTTGTGTGTAACTTCTGAATATTTGGTGAGTTCGCAGAGCAATGGGACAGCAACCCGGCCCCTGGCAGGTAATAGTACATGTCACTCTTCCATTAGGGTCGGGCGTTCCTATCGCCCAAAGCATTGCTAGGTCACTGTTTAAAAACGCCTCTGGTTGATCACGTGGATCGCTTGCAGAGTTTGGCGCTCGTCCCGGACGTTGCCATTGGATATTTGATCCGCCATTATGAACTATCGAAACCTGAGACCAATTTCCTCTTGCATGTACATAAAAGCCATTGTCTAAAACATCAGATTCTGCAGCTCGTGTATCTTGATACAGTCCTTGCACCCATTTTCCTTCAAAGCCTGAGTTTTCCGTCCTCATGCGCCCCAAGGTATGAGCGCCCAATATCGCAACTGTTTCTTCTGCGTTAAACCCAAATTGAGCACGAAAAAAATCCAATACATCAGTTGTGTTCCCGAAACTAGATGGAAATCCTCTTTCCGGTATCCGGTTCTCAAATGGAGATAAAGGACAGTCACGTCTCCCGACATAAAACATATCGTCGGACAAAACTGTGAATTTGTCGGGTGTATACTGAGTGGCCAATTCTAATGCAACAAGACTTGCTAAGGCGTAAAAATCAGCACGCGACATCTTGTCTTTAAAACTCAAGTCGTAGATTTGATCAAGTGCTTGACTATATTGGAGGAGTCCGGCATTTTCTGCTAAATTATGACCGATGCAGCCGTCGCAATGACCCGGTCCAACACAATCATGGAAAGCCAGCCGGACGAAACCGGCTATGAACGGGTATTCCGGATCATTATCTGGAAATTCTGGGTTCTGTTGAATCAGCTCTAAAATATCTTGTCTTGCGTCGTTTATCCATGCGTAAGTAGGTATCACAGCACGTACGCATGCGTGTAGTGATGCTATCGTGAAGATAATAGTTTTAAGATGTATTCCCATCATGCGTTGGACCTAAATGATAGTTTGAGGAGATGTTATTTCACGGACCAGATGCGACTGATTAAGAGTATGAGAACACGAAGCAGTATAAAATCCTCTCGGGTAAAATAAATAAATAAATAAACATAATAATGAATAAAGTAATGTATAATAGTAGCTATTAACAAATAATAACAGCTGATCATTCGGTTTTTTTAGTACTGCCTGTTGTTGAATTTTTTTCCCCAAATGACCCAAAATTCACACTTACTGGCAGTACGTTCTTTGTCGAGAATCAAAGAAGGCTGTCGAGAATCAAAGATAGCTGTCGAAAATCAAAGATGGCGTTTTATTTGTGCATGGATAACTATCAGCAGAAGAAGAAATAAAAAAAGTGAACAAATAAATAAGCAAGAAATTGATTACCGAATGTTGTATCCTTTCAACAATCCAACGAATGTCTGTGAAAGTTCATCTGACGAACCTTATATATGCTGAACAATTTATTGTACTAATCATTATCAATTACTTGCATAAATTGAAGAACTTATGCATAAATTTGATATCTAAAGGTTTGTTCACATTAGGCCAACTGCGAGAGGTAAAAAAAAAAAAATTATTTTCAGTTTTGAAGTCCGTATAACGAAAAGGCAAGAAACCCTGGGTACGAGGTTGGTGTTATTACTGCGCAGCGAAAGCAAAACTATGAAAATTCCAATGAACAAACACCGGCTAGTAATGAATGAACACAGGCTAGAAATCATATTACCAGAATTCTGAAACCGTGTTGTACCATATAGTTCTTTTCAAATTTAATGTAACTCAAGATACTAACAAGGCTATTAAAAACAATCAAAGTTTTCAACACAAGTCACCTTCGACATCGTCATTAAAAGTTCGACTACTTTATGTGTTCTTATACGAAATTTTACTTCAGTAGTTTAGAGAACACGCAGAGAATGAAGTCACACAGGGAAATGTACCACGTCTTCACTTTTCTATTTTGAATTGATTTTAAAACACCAAGTTGTCTAATATTCATTTTGTAAGTTCCGAGGTGGACTGATGTGGTGTTACTTTATTCATGAAATCTGTTTGCAGGTACGGATCACTGTTCAATAACGTAAAAAAAGTTCTTTTCAAAACAATAACCAGTTCTCTAGCCTTTTACTTTGTTTTAAGTAAAAAATAATAAAATAAAATAGACAGATGAATAAATAAATAAAAAATCATGCATAAAATTTATGAATGCATGGATAGCAAAAACGTTTCCCACCGATCGTCTGCCTGGTATGAACAGGGCTTAACGATCAATGATGAAAGGTAGGAGTCGAGCAATGTCAGTTTTAATGAATTAGAAATTTTATGACTGTTGAAAACATTTAACTTTGATTAACGTGTATTTAGTTGTCGCTTGTGTTATTTATCTTATCGGGGATAATTTCGTCGACGAAAATTTTGAAAAAGTGAAATTTATAAGAAAGTATTGGTAAAATTTTGTCAAATGACGAAATTTTCCCCGACGAAATTATCCCCGATAAGGTATTTCTGCATCAAAAATCTTCCAAACTCATTAGACATTGTATTCATGTTGCGTATTCCATCCACGAAAGAATATACATCCGCTATACTCGGCTATATACATCCGCTTCTACTACATACATCCACTATACTCGGCTATATACATCCGCTTCTGCTATTTTTAGTAAGAGGAAATCGAAAGTCTCACATCATTTCAAGACATCTGATTATGATGCATTCCACCGCGTCTTTACCAATACGCATGCGCATGCTCCACGCATGCTCCACAAAAGGTTCGAGTAGTAAGAGGGAATAGAAAGCTTCATATCACTAAAGATATCAGACAACAATGGAGCGCTCTTATTACAAAAAAGGTCATTCATGCTTTGCCTTTCTTATAGAGCGCCATAAAATTGTAAACATGGATCGAAAGAATTCTTACTTTCAGTCACTAAAAAACGACTAAATCGTAAAATGTAAAACCTTTTTCTCAAATAAATTTTTTCGAGTGAAAGGATTTCTTCATTGAACGATGTTTTAACGGATGACTTAGATATTGTTACTATATTCAATGATTATACGTTTTTCTGTTTATAAGCAATCGGATACAATCGGATACAATTGGGACATATCCTTTCCCAATAGCAATGTCCGCTCGATAAGGAAAAGATCGATGTCTCTTCTCTGTTGATCCTGAAGGGGAAAGCGAATGCCTACGACCTTTTGCACCAAGATTAAATTGTGCATCAAAAAGTTAACGCAGTCATGAATAATTAATGAGTTGAGACGCTGAAACTTGACTTTTTGGTGTACAATTTAAATTTAAAGCATTAAAACACCAGCTTCAAGATTTAAATCTGTTGAGCACATCAGTATTGGGAATGCAGTGTTTCTTCTGTTACTGATTCTGTTCTTGACAAGAATCTCAGATTTAGTAAGCACATTTTTAATCTGTGTAAAAAAAGGAAATAGTAATGTCAGTTTTCGTTTTACAGAATCAGAAAATATCGGCTGATCAGTTGAAGTTATGACTGAACTTGTCCAATGACATGAGTCAGCAAAATACAAAACTATTGTATTATATACAGATCCACAAGTTCCATCTTCCAAGTATATTTAGTGCGTACTTTCTTATCTCCACAACAAATTCTCTATAACTTGCGAAAAAAGAATCTTCAGAAATACCACAAGGTGGAACCATCCGCTAAGACGCCAAACCTTTTCTTTTTAGATGCTCCTCATGAAAGCATCGTCAAAAAGCCACTGCGACGAAGAGCATTTCCATTGAAGTAGTTCGTATATTTCTATAGATATGCACTCCTTCGCAGAGATTTTTCAACAAATTTGCCCTATGGGAGAGTCCTTCAAAGCATTTAGTCTTTCATAGTTCAATTTTAACCTTTTTCTCAATTTTTAATTATTGACAAGTAGTGCAATATGTAAGTCCATCTTTAAATAAAATTGTGATTAATATGTAGCTATAGCAACTAGATTTCCAAATTATGTAATGTTATGGATAAAATTAGTAACAATAATGAACTAATATATTTTAATCATGTTGTTTTGTTCCGAACACAACTTTCCCAAACTTTTAAAAATAAAAATGAATCGTCGTAATCGCCAATCGCCAGGTGTAAACACTCTCAAATATTTCTAAACACTTGATATTTCGCCGCCGTAAACGCCAGGCGTTTAAAACGATTACGACGATTACAAAAGTGTTCACATTAGACGATTATGACGATTGCGACAATTACACTAAATTTTAATCGTCGTAATCGTCAGGTCTGAACCAGGCCTTAGGGAATTTGCGCGTTTTTCTGTTCTACTTTAAAGCCTGGTTCAGATACGACGATTAAAAAAACATCAATCGTCGTAATCGCTAATCGTCAGGTCTGAACACTCTCAAGTATCTCAAAATACCAATTTCAAAATTGTTTCAAACACAAGATACTTCTTTCCCTTGTTAAGTTTGAACTTCTTTGTAAAGCTTGAAGCACGTGCTTTCATGATCGAGCGACTACGACGATAAAATAACAAAATTCAGGCGTTTGTGACGATTACAAAAGTGTTCACATTAGACGATTATGACGATTACGATGATTGCACTAACTTTTAATCGTCGTCGTCGTAATCGTCAGGTCTGAACCAGGCCTTAAATAACTAAACTCTTCTCCACATAACTCTGTGTTATGGAGGTATTTTGTTAACGATGAATAACTTTACAAAACTGATGATTAACTTATGATATTTTCATAACGATACTAACGAATGATACTATTGGTCATGGTTTTAGGCAACCAATTATAACCAATCAGAATAGGAGGTTTGGCATTCTGGAAGCCACCAAAAATAATGACGCATGTTGTTTATAAATGCTCCTCATGTTTACAAATAACACTTGGTATAGAAATAAATTATAATATATATACACTGTTATCATAGGCTATATGAAGTAAATGAAGTTTAACTAAAAGCCATCCGTTGAACTACCGTTTTTAAATTTTAGGAAAGTTTTTGAAACCTCACTTACTAAGAATAAATTTTACATCTCGATCTTTTCGTTGTTTTTAAATAATAAGCTCCATCTAGCGACAATCGAGGGCGGTGGGTAGGGGCCGTGATCTCAAGTAATAACTCACGAACTCTACGAACATATTTTTGACCAACCTTCACCATTCTTATTGCAAAATATTGTAAAGGAAACTTTGCTCCTTTACAAGAGTGAATCCTGGCGGTATATGATCGGTTACAAAACGGTTGACCCAGACTTGAAAAGCGAGCCAGCTCAGCAAACGATCAAACCCGTTTTAATAGCCGTTTAAGCAAATGTGATTTTTTGATGCTGTACGTTTGTGAAGGAGAAATCCACTGGTCGCCTTGATTGTTTTTCCTTGATTATTTCAAACGCAATAAAATCACATTTTCTCCGAGCCTTAGCATAAAACACAGAAAATATTTCATTTTATAACATAAGAGCCAATCAAAACCCTGTAAAAAGTCACGTGGTTAAGTGAAAACAAGGCAATTTTTCAGGTGGGAAAAGAAGTTCTTGCAATTGGACAACTAAAAGTAAAGGAAGGATTTTCAAACTAAACAACTGAGGATGTCAGCAATTCCAATGAGAATATATTTTCCCTTGACCTCAAAAATCGCCTGCTGGTTAAAGCACAACATTGAAATAACATTCTAAATATTGTAAGATGGATTCTTGGAGCAGTATTTAGGCTGTGTCACTTTTGCCAGTCACTTGTGTTGACATGAAAAGTGTCATACAAAGCTCGTTATGAAAAAATACCATCGTGTGTTTCAGCTTTAACATTCTATCCGTATTTCTGTGGAGAGAAAGTTGCAACGTTTGTATTGTTATGAGCTTTGCTGATTTAGCAAAATTGACGTTCAAGCTAATGTATGATAACTTCTGCCTAAAGCTTCCTGATGTTTCAGAGCATTACGTATTCGATGTTGATTGAGTGATCGGAACGGTGGCAACGGTTGTAGAGAAAGTCCTTGAGGTATCACTAGGCTGTGTGCTAGGTTGCGTACTAGACTGGACCGATGCTATTACATTTTCTTCATTTGATTCAACAGATATATCTTTGATGTGCAATATTTCTTCTGAGTCACACGATTCCACATTAGCAAGTTTCATTAAGTGTTGACGCGTCAAATGTAAGTCAGGGATGCGTTTTAACGCGTCACTGTCGGATTTTCTACGAAATGCTGTATCAGAATTTATATAATAGTTATTACTGTTTACACTGTTGTTGTTATTGTTGTTGTTGTTGTTACTTTTAGATCCTGGTAACGAGTTTTGAAATAATTTAATATCATTCTTCATAAGAAATGATGTGTCAGCATTTTTTGAATCTTCGTTGGAAGAGACCTTGAAGGCTAAAAAAGTAAATAAATAAAAAAATAAATAAAAAAATAAATAAAAAAAGTAAATAGAAAGGTAGAAATTTTTTAATTTTTAATTCATTTATTTGCTTAATCAGCAATTCATTTTCTATCGTTTATCCATCTTCAGATCTTATCGAACTGTTATCAATACGCGCCCTTTAAAACGACGCCCTATAACATAACAAGCCTCCATTTAGGCTATGGGAGGTACACTTACGCTTTTACCTCGCAGCTACACAACCATTCAGACATCAATCTGAAGCTAAATGCTGTGAGTGCATTATTCACCCTGTTGCAGCCGCTGGCATGGCTCAGGTGTTGCACCTTCACCGTTCGCTTAAACTTAATACTTCGAAAACACTTGCGTAAACAACTTTTGTAAATTCAATATTGATAGTATTCAGTTTGAAAACTAGGCATTTGATGCTGTGATGTAATATATGAAAAACCTCTTATCGGTACGAAATATACCGGTCCTTAAAGAACAACACTTTTGCTTTCGTTTCGAATGCTAATGACACCTGCATCCTCCACAAGGAGTGAAGATACCTCACGAAGAAATTGTTCTCAGTACTCAAAATCATCAAAAAGTCACTGCGATGAAGAGCATATTGAAATTGCTGAGATTTTTTAACAAATGTGCCTGCTGGGTTTTACGAATGTGCCTGCTGGGTTTTACGAATTTCTTTTTATGGATTGCCCAATGGTTGTTAAGATTCGAAGCGATAATAAGAGCTCAAATGACGTCATTTACGCAAGTGCATTAATTCGACCGAAGAAAACATAGAGAAACTTACGAGTCTTGGTTAGATCAAGAGCAGCGGGCATACTTTTGCGTGGCGGAAACGGAGACGCCTTTGGCGTGGCTGTGGGCGTCATGTTGGGGCTTGCAGGGCATTGACTTCTATAATATTCCCGATTCAAGCCAAGATTTCCAAGGATTTCTTGGGCGTCAGGATATACTAAATCTCCCCAAGTTTCCCATAATGGATGAACGACAATATCGATGAAGACGACCTTCAAAATGAAGATAGAAATGACGTCATAATAAAGATATATCTGAATATGAATAACATCCACTTCTTGAGGTGGAAAAAAAAACACAAAATACTACATTACAAACATTACATTCGTAAAGCAGGTTCGATTTCTTTTGCCTTCCTTTATTTTGCTTTCTTATCCCAATCCCCTATGAACTTCAATCAAGACTTACCTGCGATTTCTCCGTATTCGCGTTATGTCGATCCATCATCGGACTAATTTCCATACCTCTTTTCCGCTCGATGTCACCCTAGGTATAAAGGTTTACTTTGTGACGTACACACATATTTGATGCGAGGATGGTCACTTTCCTCACGTATGAAGTTTGCTTTACCTGTCGAAAGAACTCTTCCATCAACCTCTCTACCCATTTCTCATACAGTGGTAATGGTCTAGTAGGATTGCTTAGATCTGCGCAGTGAACCAAACACTTCAGCACGTGCATTTTCTCCGAAAAAGAACCAATCTCAAATGGTTTAAACCCGCCATCCGCCACCTTCTTTGTTTCAATCATCGTTTTCAAGGAGCCAAGAATATTCATGTGCTTCGCATTGTCTGTAGCTAACACCTAAACACAAGTATTACAATAGCATAGTTAAAGCTTAGTTTACACGAGAGCGCAAAGTGATTATTTGAATGCTTCAATATCAGGATTTGGTCGAGATCTCAAAATTTTTTTCCGGTCAGTAAAATAAACTTACCATATCAATGACCATTTTGCGGAACTGCAATCGCTCTGGTCGAGAAAAATTTTCTAGTATATCACAATTGTCGCTTTGTAGAAGCTGAAACGCCACAGCTAAATGGTGATTCTCCAACACTGATTCATCATTATACATTAACGCCATTTCGGAACTGGAATTGACCAGGAATTGATTATTAACGCCTGGATGATCAACATCGTGTATGGCGCTAGCAATGATTGCTGCAAATATTTCTAGATCAGTGAATACGCCCTATGATTGAGATTAAGAAAAATGATCAGCTTATACTCACCTGATGGATGTAAAATTTGTATTTTCCCTGCAAATGTATCTGGGTTATCGAGAATAAATTTAAAATTATAAATTAAATTGTCTTCTGCTTGACCATCCAGTTTTTCATGAAACAAGGTGGAAGGGCGTTAGGAAAGGCGTTACCTCGAACACTTGCGACGACAACAGAACATGTGACGCATGAACGACGTCGGCAGCATGCGTCGAATTGTGAAACGAGACGTCACGAACGTAATGATTCTAAAAATAAAATACAGATCTGCATAATGTACAGCATTATTGTCCCGCAGGGGCTTTGTTTCTTCACAATATTGTCCCGCAGGGACTTTGTTGCTTCACGATAGGCGAACTTGCTCATCTCAATTGAAAGAAAGTTTTATCGACTTGTGAAAGAACTGACGAAAACTTAATAAAGAGAATGTTTTGTTGTTTTTTGCACTATTGACAGTGCTATACTAACTAAGAGTATGAGCATATTGCATGTTGATAGAATCAACTGTCTTCAAAAGAACACTGACATTTGAAGATATCGAAAATAACGTAGACGACTGGAACTGCCATAGACAGGACAAATTTCTAAAATTTGGGAATGAATTAATCTAGACTGCGTCTATATACTAATGCAAAATGAAAGTATAAACATCATGTGCAAGATATATATTGATGAACGACTTTGTCTAAGTTTTCTTCTGGCTACGAAATGTGGATATATTATAGTGAATTGAAAAGTTGTAGTGATTAAGTTAATTAAAAGTTTTGTTTTTTTGTTCCTATTTGTATTATTGATAAGCTTCAAGTGATGAAATGCAAGTTTGCTGATTTTAGTAGATTTATATATATATGCGTGTATATATATTGCATCCTTGTTACCAAATTCGCAATTCGCTTCAAATTTGCGCCAAATTTTAAAAGATTGCTCAAAGAAGAATTGGAAAGTGGTTATTTCGAATTTGGCAGTCACTTTTTCTAATTTAGCCATAAATAGGCAAATGTCTTCAATCTTTATACAAAAGTTTGACCTAGTCAAAATTATTTGGTTGTAATAGACTTGTAATAGTGTCGAGACTAATACAATTGTGGGAGTCGCCAATCCATAAAACTTCTTTTTTCAAATGATTTTGGTTCACTTTCATGCTTTTCAGCTTCATAAGTACAACAACTTGTTTTTTGCAAATTGTTGGACCTATTCTGATATAAACATAAAAGAATGGATAAATTCATTCAGACATTCAGACTTCTATGGCTGAAGCGGAAATTATTTAAGCCATCCATGAGGCTTCTAGTTATTTTTTAAAACGCACTCCAAACGTCAAAATCCTTTGTTAAATAAATCAAAACAACGTAGACTTGAATAGTATTTTCGCTCTGTATACAGATCTTCATTCAAAAATAATTTTAATTTTTTTTAAAAATCATAATACGCTATAACTTTGGACAAGGAGAAAATTTAGTTGAGTGTACGCAAGCTCTGTTGCGTAATCCTTAAGCCAGGAAAATTATGATTTTTTTTATGTTTGTAGGCAGGGTGAAGCCTAATAACCAGTATATGCTTGTTACCTCGAAAATAAAAAAATCAAATATAGATATCGAAAACAAACTAACATGCATGCGATTGTAAACAATGTAAAAATAAATAAATAAATAAATAAATAAATGCAAATACCTCCACCAAACTGATGTAGTTAGTGAAAACCCAGGGTTTGATTTTAAAAATCTTTAAAAGGTCACGTGTCTAAACAAGAAAATTATAAATTGAGCAATAAATACATAAATTAAAAATAACAGGCAGATGTAAACAATGTTTTGTGGTAGCAGGAGTTAGACGTTCAGATGGCCACATTTACCTGTAGGATAGTATATGTTATTGAAGTTAAAGGTCTATTAACAGTTGCTTTAGTCAGTTTGAACACGTCAAAAGACCATGTATCAACATCTTCCATAATCTAAAAGAAAGAAGAGTTATGTTATTTACATATCGTTTTGATTCGTGTGTGATCGCATCGTGTCGTATCGAACAAGTAAACCCAACATAGTCATCACCTTTTCTAAGGCAGCTTCATCTGGACATTCCACACCAAATCTAAAGTAACATTAAAACAAACTGTATTCAGACAGTTTTGATTTAAAAATCGTTCAAGCTCCCCCAGACCAACAAGAGAATGCTAAAAGCTACTAACAATCTAAGGAGGCATAATGTAAGGGGGCATAACTTTGGGAGTACCGATGTAAGGGGGCGTTATTTTACAAGTAGCGGTGTAAGGGGGCGTTACTTTGAGAGCGCCATTCGCTAATCCAAGCATTTATAGTAAAAAATATTTTGAAAACATGACAGATCAGTAAGGATGATTCTTACCTTGGAACAGAGCCTGAGCAACTAATACTTCGAGATAATTTCTTTAATGATTTCACTAAACTCTTTGATCGCGCTCGTAAAGGTTGCCCATCTCTGCGGGGGAGAGTGTCCATTTGTTTGTCTGCACAATTGAGAAAAACAGAAACAAAATGTCATTCGATCTACCATACTTGTTTATAGGACTCCATCACAATTAGAGGTATAGGTTCTAGGTTGTTATGTGAAATATCATACTTACCAACAAATGTGTTAAACACCCACGCTGAAATCTCTGGCCCACCGATTCCAGTTTCTGAGAAATCTTTGAGTTCGCGATCCAGCAATCTTTTAAACTGGAAAGAAAATTTATCGTATGAGAATAATATACCTATCTCTGTCGTCTCACTTTTCTGCAGATCGACGGGTAGAAGAACCAGTCATTACCCAGTGAGCAAAATCGTCAAAAAAGTCACTGCGACGGAGAGCACTTTTATTGAAATCGTATGTATATTTCTATAGAAATGCACTCCTTCGCAGAGATTTTTAACAAATGTGCCGGCTGGGTACGGATGGAAGACCAAGGACTCAAAACTCCCAGTTATTTTATTCACTTACATCAGAGGACAATGCACTCCTTCGCAGAGGTTTTTAACAAATGTGTCGACTGGGTACGGATGGAAAACCAAGGACTTAAAACTCCCTGTTATTTTACTCACTTACTTACTCGCTTACTTACTTACATCAGATGACAAAAAAGAAACAGTACCTTATTCGATGCCATTTCGCTGATAGACATACTCGCTTTCAACGTGTCTAATTGGTCGAGGCACCAATCAAATTCTTTCATTGTTTCCATGGTGAGCTAGAAAAGATTTTAGATTTGCAACAGTTATGGAAAACAAAAAAATCAACAACTTCTAACCCACTCTTTAGAAGATGAAACATGAAATATCTTAATATCAACAACGTAAAACTGTCCGAATTGTCCAAACTTTCAACCAGATATTACCAAAATAATACGTCCAATTTTAGAAATTACCACCTCGAAATTACCACCTCGAAATTACCACAAAGAAACACGCCCAATATCACGTACATACCTTTTTGAACATGTCATCTAAAAGAAATCACAAACAAATCAAGTTAACATTGGCTACACTGAAAGGTTAAGAATAGAGGCTTTCTCGATTCTGTTTAAACGATGCATTGTGGCCGAGCTGTCGTGTCTAACCTCGCTTTCAATATTCAAACTGTTTCTAATTATTGGAATGAGAATTATGAACAATAGAGACTATCATTAAGCTGTAAAGTAATGACATTAGTAGAACAATGAACCTCATTAAGACGAGGTTAGATATGACACTCGACCACAGTTCAGCGTTTAAACGGATCCGGGAAAGGTCTATTGCTAGTATGTTTCAAACCTCGAATCATGCTACCATCGTTTATCTCATATAGTTGACATAATCTTGAATTTAGATGAAATCCTTCAGAACCACGTCGGAAGCGGTTTTGGCGGATATTAGTAAGCAGGACAAAATTCGAACGAATACTTTGTAGTGAAGACAAGACCTGTGCGAACGGCGTCACCAGCTCCTCCACATGCGTTCTGAAATACCACAGAGGGAGAGATTTTTTTCGTGATTTGTTTACACAGATACATAAATGTTTTGAACACGACACGCAAGTGTTTGCATGAAAGCACGAGTAAACAAATCGGATTATTATGTTATTGATGAAACGATCAATAAATAAATAAATATTTCGCCACAAACAAAGTGGATTTGAACCATCGCTAGATTCGATATTAAACAAACGATTAGATAAAGACTCAGTTAATCAAAAACATAAAAAACTAATATGTTGGGAGAAAATGGTTTTTCATATTGATTTTTTTTCCAAATAAAAAAGAAATGTTAATAGAAATGTTCATACTTTAGCTTTTCATGGTTGTATGAAAAATCCGACGAAGATGTATAGAATACAATGGTTTAGCGGCATTCTATCTTTACAGCCTAGGGCTAACCCATTCAAGTTGTTTCGGGTCAAAAACGGGATCATCTTAGACTTATGACGTTTAAAGAGTTACATACCCATCACTTGAGATTGAAGAATGCCGTGATGAACGAGGAGGTTGGGAATTTTCAGTATCACTATCAGAGCGATATAGAAAACTTTCTCTGCGTTGTACATTGAAGCTACTTCGATGTGTTACTTGTAGATGATCGTTTTCATGCAATGCATTGTTGGTAGGAATCGGTATTGTTTTACCGCTGTACAGATCATTGGTATCGCTTCCATGACTAAAACTGAGAAATGAAAAAAAAAGTCATTGATGTTCAAATAGTTTTGCATTACAAACAGGAAAACTAAAGTCATTGATGAAGTCCACTAACATTGACAACACCATCAACAAAAACAACAACAACAACAAACAAAATAAATTAAAAATGAAAACTTTTTCAGCTCTGTTCCAAAGGAGTGTGCTTGTTTATAATGATATTTTCATGATATTTTGCTCGTTTCAGGTACAAATTACAAAGTTTTGACCGCAAACTTTTAGTGATTGCATCTTGAGGTATAAAATCAATGTATAGTTATTGAAACATCATTATCATTTTCCTCCAATCAGAATCAGTGATCGGGTATCATGTGTACTATCACGGTGAACTATCATGGTTACAAGAACAACCCGGGGAAAACAGTTGATATTTGAAAAATACCTTATCCTAGGTATGTTGAAGCTAGATTCTATCTTATTTCTTTTAGCAATACGTATGGGCGCAGTTGCAGGCGGTGACATGGTACGAATGGGCGCAATTGTAGGCGGTGACATGGTTGGGTTTGAAAATCCACTCAATGTTTTGGTTAACTGTTTACCGTCTTTTATATAGACACATCGGTCATTTTTACCGACATGTCGGTTCGGTGTCAAGCCGCTCAATGAAGGTAGTGACATGGTCAATTTAATTTAATATCAATTCTTCGTGTCAATATTTTCAATTTCTCTTCAAAACCTCAACTTTCTTCTAAAGGTTCTGTAAAGTGTTTCTGTGATTATCGTAACGAAAACACAAATTAATTCAATAAGAACTTCTGATTCATTTCCCTGGCTTCACCTGCCATAAAAATCATGGCCTTTTATTTTTATAAAATTGTTTTGTTCGTTTCTTTTAGTCTGTTTTTTGTTTGTAATTTATTTTCGCAAACAACAACAACAAAAACAACAACACTACATCTTTAACGAAATTTTTGATTTTACATTGCAATACGACACAAAATAGACGATGTCTTCGTTGATGTTTTAAACTTGCTTTTCAATCAAAGTTCAAATAGAAAAATAACACCCTCCATTGTTGGTGCTGTTCTTGATTTCATGTCTCTCTACCCTTTTGATTAAAAAACAAACAATTTTGCTGACCACAGACATTTCATCTAATAGGGTTCTGTTTGAAGATACTCGAACCTAAAGAGCAGTGGTGTGACGTCACTTATGTGATGGGCATGAAAGAAATGTTGCATTAATTCTTCGAAGACAATTTTCCAGATATCATGGTCGTGGACTAACAAACCAAACAAAATATTTGTTTTGATCAAACGGTGTGAAACACAAACAAAAATGTGAAGCAAATTAAAAACGATTTTAGTATAGGAAGTTCATATATCCAAATTACTTTTCTAGAGAATATTTGTATAATTCTGTTTCCGTGTGGCATAGTTATAAAATTACAATGAATAAAAGCAACCCCCTTTCAGAAGCACTTCTACTTCACTATGTATAAAAACCAGGGTCTACATGATCCTTTTCACATCTGAAGCATAATGACTGATCTAGGTGCGTCGAATTAGCATTAGAATTAGCATAAATTTGCATAAATTTGCATAAATCACTAATTATGTCGTTCTTTATGTAACCTACTTTGGGGAGTCTCAAATTAAACTGCTTGTGTTCCTCTCGTGTGAAATCCTCACGAAAAGTATGACGTATTCTTACCTCTCTATATGACTAACCCTGGTTTGTGTGTTGGCTACATGAAACTGTGTCAGAGACAAATACATGATAGTGTAAATGAATGTTCTTCACATTCAAATTCCAATTAAGTCAATTAAATAATTTTATCAAAACAGATTGCAAACGTCAGCAGTATTCATCACAATATTGATTCATTGTTTATTTCTGATAAAACAAAAGACATGAAGGCACGTGTATAAACATGAAGGCACGTGTTGGGAATGAAGATGAGAATGTTCTTCGATTGGCTGAAAAAAAGTAAACTGCTAGTTGCAAGTCGGTTTGTAAAGGAGCTATCCTTTACGGATGGAGACCCAAGTACTAAAAAGTGATGCTCTCAAATTGACAGATATAAATGTCATCGTACTTTTCATAACGAGCAATCTTCCTCAACTTCGTTTTCGTGACTTTTATAAAATTAAGTTAATTTTTAATGTAAACAATTAAAAGATGACATTGACTGATTGATTGGCTTAAACCGATACAGTCCAAGAGCGACGTCACAGGGGCATGTTTTTTTTATTTGAAATTGCGTGATTGAAAATTTCAAATATTTGTGTTTACATTAGGGAGGAGCCAGCTACGTTCACGTACAACTTTTAGCCATTTGATAGTCTCATCAAATGTCTCTGAAATATTAGCTGCGAACTGACGTCACTGTTATATTACCTATGCATTCAAGTACAACGACTACATCGTGTCGCACCTTCTAAGAAAACGAACAAAAAATAATTACATTGAATAACAAGGACAGCTGAAAATATGTTGAAACGAATAGATGACAGCAACTCCATCATTCAATTTAAAGCATCGACAACAGCGTCAGAAAAAGAACCGTCAAACATGATGTCGTGTAACGACACTTTAAAGCGCTGAATAAAGGTCGCAAAATTTACGTGATTGTTTTTAAGAAAATAAATGCAGATGATGCCATAAACTTTCTTATCTAATTAGAAGATAACTTAGAAAGTGCGAGTTTTTCAGATCAAAAATTCTTTTAACACATTTTGTTTACCACAAGATCAGGGAGCTCATATTGACTGCTATTTGCAATACCTTTCAGAAAATTGCATCCGCTGCAGGATAATATATGCATGTCTAAATTTCCGTTTGCTTCGCGTTTCGTTACCATTGAGGAAAGGTTCAATATTAACGATCAATGCAAGAAAAACGTTAAATCAAATGAAATTTGGGGTACTTTAAATATCATATTGTATCAGCCTCCATTTCACAGCATTGAAACTGTCCTTCAGTATGTGCACATCGTTTATTGCACCAATCAAAGTTCTTTATTTCGATGCTGCGATAATTTAAAGACCTTGTAAGCAACAATGATATCCTAAGTTTCTAGATAAAATTTCAAGGTGTTTAAGGCATGTTCAAACTGTAAGTTTTGATAAACTTTTTGTTATTTTTAACAAGAATAAAAAATCTGAACAAACTCGGTGATGAAAAAAGTCTTGATCTTTTCTCCTAAGGAAGATTGTGGAATCTTTTTAAAAACACTTTTCATTCAATGATATTTATTCAGAATTGATCGTACTTTCCAACACAATATACTGGACCGAAGTAAAACAACTTACTCTTGAAGATCGGTATTTTTAAATTCCAAACGACTAAGGAGCTCATCTCGAAAGACAAGCAATCTTTGTAACACATCTTCCATTACCATTTCACAAAATATTTTATTTAAATCAAGGCTCTTTCGCATAAAATCTTGTGTCAAGTCTTTATTTCCTTGTGTTTCAACAGTAGAAAGATTTGAAAAATATTATCAAGAATGTTGATGAAACGGAAATTTACACTCGAACAAAAAACAAAATACGAAAAGCTTTTTTCAAACGTGAACCACATCCAAACCGCATCCAAACCGTATAACATACATTGTTTCATCAAATTTAACCATTCCTACATACCGCATAAGAGACTACTATATATTTTTTTTATTTCAAAGAAATTCTTAAATTTTTTCAATTGATAAAACTGATGAGAAAAATAGCATAAAAAATTATTGAGCACAGAATAAGTTATAGAATTAAAAAATTCGTCATATAAATCAACCAAACATGGCACTATGATGAAAGTTTTCGAACATGAATCAGTTAAAACTGGAAATCCGTTTCAAATTGTATGTCATAAATATTATTCATAAAAGCCGCTTACGTCATCACAAGCAAGAGCATTCTCGTTGACAAATTGATTTTAATTAAAACTTAACTACTTCAAAATCACGCAAGAACTTGTGGATTTTCTCATCTAATCTTTACGCAAGACGTATTTGCTATTATGCAAGATCTTCTTTTAAAAATAACAATTTACATGAAAAAAAGGTGTTAATTTTTTATGTATGCGGCATCCATGCTGTCCTCCTTCCCTATTAATTGCTTTCAAAGTCATTTTCCCCCCTCAAACGGACTCATTTTAATGGAAATCGTTATAACTTTTGGATGACTTAATTAATTAGTGTTTTGGGGGTAATTAAATATTGAAGGCTGACGAAGCAAAATTGGGAATTATCCTCATCCAATTTCTGTCTTTCTGTCTCAAGTGAATTTACACTAAGGAAAATTTGAAAATCCTTGTAAAGTATGTAATTTCGTAAGGCATTCTGGCTTTGTGATCATTTACGACAAATCGGGAAAACGTCTATGCACATCGTTCTTTCATACACGAGGTTATTACCATGCCATTTAAGTATTTGACCGATAGGTTAGAAAAATGAAAGTAACGTATGTGCCTCCGTTTGCACAAAATAACAGAGTGAAATAAACAAGTCAAAAATTCCGTGCCAAGAGCATAGAAAATTGGAACAAAATCGGATGAAAGCTTGTCAAAAAAATAAAAATCAGAAAGGGTGGAAGTACATGTCACGTGACCAGTTATTTGACGCTCTATGTTTGATATAAATAATGGCGTCATGTCTAGACATGAACAACTCAAGTACAATCATAACTTCTCGTATTTCAATATTATCGCTGAATTTATGTTATCTATGCTTTGTAAAGTTTGGTTCTCACTATGAGCTAATACGTGAGTTAATTGAGTTAATTTTCTTTCCAAACTCACGAGTCAATGTTCAATCGTAATTTAAAATGCATAATTTAAAAGGAAAATTAACCCACTCAAGTTCTTTTAACCCTGACGCTTGTTTAATAGTTACAACAGTTACATAACTATATTTCAACGCCTTATCTTCAACGCCTTATCTTCAACGCCTTATCTTCAACGCCTTATCTTCAACGCCTTATCTTCAACACTTCAACAAGTGGACCAGGTTGTATTTCATGGTAGATTATTAACTCACTGTCGACATTTACTTCCAATTCTCTCTGGTATACATGATGACTTCTTACACAGTGGAGAATTCCTTTTCAATCATAATGGATATATTGTTTGCATTTAGTAGCCGTTCTGTGAAGCAAATATTCGGCCAGCTTTACAAAAATGCATGGCATAGGCGCAGCACAGCCTAAATGTTGTGACAACAGCAAGAAGAATAAGATGGCGAGGAAGATGATTCTTTGTTTAATTTTTTTATCGAAATATATTTTCATTTTATCTGAACCAGTCCTTAGTTTTTAAAAAACAAATACGCAAAAATTTCGATCCGCGTAAATAATTGGAGAAAAAGTAAATCTACTCTACTTTACTTTTTTCAAACTTTTGGCCATTTTTGCCCACCCGGGTTAATTAGAATCAGCGTTAATTAGAATCAGCGTTAAACTAAAATAACTATGATAAACATAATGGAAAACAATAATTCGCATGAAGAATTCCATGATATGTTTTTAATGCTGTTACTTCGAAGACAAAACAAATGGTCAGTTTCGAGGTTTTCAAAAAGGAAGGAAAGTACAGTTGAAAGATTTCGATTGAAAACTATCAAATAGCGCAGAAAGAGTTATGATGTTATTCAGGGGCGGATTCAGGGTTAGGCAACTTAGGCAAATGCCTAACCCAAAATCAGTTAAATATAATGTTTTTCATAAAATTGTATGAAAAAGGTATTGTATTATTACAATAATAATCAGAAAATAATCGAAAATATCAAGAGATTCCCGCATCCAATCCGCCCGATCCTTTCTTTCCCAAAAAATAGGATTATTATTCTCCCGGCGAGAGGCGCGGCGCGCGCCATGATGTTAAAAATTAATGTTTTTTACAGCTTGAGTTTATAGGTAGTGATCTCTGCCCCGAAAACGACTTCTCATAGTCACATTGACAACACAGACTAGTGCCTAACGCTCACCTTAGGCGAAGAAAATTTGCCTAAGGAGCCCCGGATTTACACACTTTAATGAATGAACTGGAAGAAAATTTGCCTAAGGAGCCATGGGTTTACACACTTTAAATGAATGAACCAGAAGAAAATTTGCCTAAGGTACAACCATGGGTTTACACACTTTATTGAATGAATGGTCACCAAATCTGCACAAAACGACCGTGGGACCTTCGAATTAGACCCAGTTCAACATGGATTCGCTAGAAAACATCGTTGCAGCTTTTGATAGCAATAATGAAGTATTAATTAGGAAAGTATTATGGAATTTTGAATTCACTAATAATAATCTGTTGAAAAATGACTTCAAAATCTAGGAAAAGCATTTTTTTCGAGTTATGTCTCTTCTCTTGCTTCTGCAAAATGAAAACATTGTGGCTGCTTTAAAGCAAGTGTTTTATTTTATGTAATATAAATGATTAGCATGGATTATTAGCACCATAATTCGTTGAACATAAGTATGACGACAGTTAATTATTAGCTCAGATATTAAGTTTGTTTGTATCAACTGAACCGAAGCCTATTTTATATTGATTAATGATGTATATAAATATTTTTGGTATCTGTTTCTGTTAACCAAAAATGCATCTGTAAATGTTATGAAATTACGTTTGAATGACTGAGTTTATAATACACAAATAATACACTGAGTTGTTTTGCGTAGGCAGCTGCATGGTTTTTTAGCACCAGTATCTTTACCTGGTAACTTATTTGTACAGTTCAGCATAATTTTTCTTGGTTCGAGATGACTGTCTGGTTTTGAATTTAAGAACTTTAAAAGGATCCTGTGTCCAAAATGATATGAACTAATACGATGAAGCTCAAAAAGCCTCTTGTTAGTATAACTTACTTCCAGTTTCTGAGATATGTATTTAATTTTTGAAATCTTACATTCACTCTATAGATGAGTTTCTAAGTGACGTGATGTTTATAAACATTAGTGTTTTTTGCTCGATAATTGCTGTGAGTTTCAACATAAATGCTTAATAGATCAAGTCAATTTCCTACCAATATGCGCACGCATCTTGGTTGGCAATTAGATGCTCTCTGCACACTGTCGGTTAAACCGGTTCTCAGGAGGCGTTTTTAAGACAAAAAAAATTATTAAAAATAATACTCATAAGCACTCGAAATCTATTTTTGTGAAGTTTATTAAATTTTTAGTTTAAACAGATCTTTAACTGGTAATTAACATCAGAAACTCATCTATGCAATGCATATTATGATGTCTATAAATAAGATAGTATATAATAGGTTAAACTTCTCATCGCAAGTTATCATTAATACTATATCTTTAATTTACTATAGAGAGAAAGGGCTTTCACTCTGAGTGAGTGATAAGAAAATGAAGTTATAATATATTGAGAGTTTATACACATAAACAAAGAATAAAAATCTTATTACATCATAATTATGTATTGTATGATTTTATGATTTTTAAATCGAAATATCTGCCCAAGGAAACAGAATTTCCAAAAACTATAAGACTTCTGAAACAACTTTGTGCATTCTATCATCCCTCGAAATATCATTTTGGATGCGAACACTTTAACAGAGGCGTAGTTAGGGTCAGTCAAAAAAATCTGGAGGAGTTCAACATTATGATATTTCTTTTCAGTCTTAAGTGTCGATTAGGTTACTTGCACGCTTTCCTTTTCTATCGTAAATGACTTAACTCTCCTCCACAAATTTTGACTGACCTCTGGCTACGCCTCTGCTTTAACATCTTTGGAGTTTTTCTTTCACTTTACAAAAACCACCTATGTTATGTCTTCTTTTGAAAAAGGTAATTACATAATGTTTTAGTTTGACTTCTTGTTTCCTATGCTACATTAAATTCTGGAAAAAATGCTGTAGCTCTTATTAAAGAGGAAACAGTACATAATTTGTCTGTTGTTGTGTAGTTTTATATATATATAGGTTCTTGGACTTGTCTCAGGGATTTCTGTAAACACCATCTTTTACTATAATGTGGTTGGCATTAATTATTTAACCATGGATCATTTTTAGGGTAGGGTATACTATTTGATTTGATGAACATATAGTGCAGAAATCTGTTTTTATTTTGCTGCTGGATAATGATCAAGGAGCTTGTCTCTAACTTTGATTTTGGTCATTTTACTCTATTTCTTCACATAATTTCTTTTCTTTTCTTTCTATCTGACCATCTTGCGAAGTACGTAGATAAAATATCATGTATATGTATGTATGAAGTAAAATATCATAAAGTATTATGTATTTATCTGAGTGCTCCAATCTATCATGATAGGTGATTGAAAATTTATTTATTTGATTCACTACAAGTATGTTTTCCTTTGGTGGATGCTTCCTGTTCATGTACAAGCAATCAAGAAAATGAAGAAGATAACAGATGAAGTAATTTATTGGTTATTTACTTAACCTCCAATCTGGCAGAAAATATTATTTTGGCCTACATAACGTAGTTCAATACATTCCATTCATACTCAATTAGTTTTCTTTTGTTTATTTCCCTTATTCCATTAGTGCAACAATACAGGCTTGCATTATAACACCCCTTTACGTTAAGACGAATCAATTCGAGTTAATAATTTTTACACTTCGAAAAGTATGTATTAGATTGGGCGTAAATTGGCGTAAATTTCATCGATTGCGCCCTTATGTGTGTTTAACAAAAAAAATTTGCCTAACCCTTAAAAAATCCTAGATCCGCCCCTGGTTATGAGTATCAAGGTGAACTTATGCGAGTCAGCATAAGTAAAGATATGTAGAGCTGAGGGTTGCACTATGCTGATGACAGTAGAAACAGAGCAAATGAGAAATGGTCTGGGAACGAGCAGCTGTTTATTATTAACAATGCGTTCAGATAAAGTAAAAAATCATTGGCTCTCTCGTGGGGCTTATCTCACAAAAAAACTGCTGACACACTTTTTTTCTCGACTTTATGATAGTTCATTATCTTTAAGTTTTTATACTTGTACTAAGTTTAGAAATGAATTCACAAAAATGAACTCACAAGTCATGCTGAGAAACAAGATTACACAAAGTTGAAATCCCGATAACACATGTGCAGAAGCACATCTTTCCTCTCAACTTTCACACCTTACCACCTAATGCCCATGCCCAACGATATACTCATATTCGGAACTTACGCATGAACGAAATCAACGAATGGAAGCTCAACGTGATCGAAAAAGAGATGCAAATAAACAATGAATAAACAAGCAAGCTATACGCATGAAAAACATCAACGATATATTTACATTTCGGAATAGTATAAATAGGACTTTTAAGACACAGATCTGGGTTCCCGGTGTAACCGTAAATAAGTACTCCCCGAAAAAAAGTACTCCCGCAGTACTTTTTCCCTAGGAAATAATTACTCCCCCAGTACTTATTACCTAGTAAAAATGTACTCCTGTCAAGAAAAAAGTATTCCCTGTGAAGCCATTCCATTATTATTATTATTACATTGAAATCCAATTTGGAATGTAGTATCCTCGTTCATTCTTGTCTAGTTGTGGTCTTCTTCGTTGCTACTTATACCCACCATTCCCATTGTTGTTACGATAAAACAAATTACAAAAAGAACTATATTGAAAATCTCCTTTTTCAATTTGATCGGACTTGTTTGTTTACTTTCTTGCGATAAGGGAGTACTTATTTCCTGAAGGAGTACTTATTTCCTGGGAAATAATGACTGTGGAGTAATTATTTCCCAGTAAATAAGTACTGGGGAGTACTTTTTTAAGGGAGTAGTTTTTTCCAGTGACACCGGCAAAGAGGCTTATCGTGTTAAGTTCTCGGTGAGGAAGCTTATTGTGATAAAGTTCGCAGTTCGTGTTACTCGAAAACGCATAGATTCGCGCTCGTATGTTCAATAAAGAAATTAATGTTAATCTCCTAAAGTTATCTGAAGTTTGTATATACTGCCATTATTAGCAGCTCGTTCGTCTAATTGGTTGATCTGGTGTCGAGGTAAAATATACACACAATAAGCCGGGAATCCAGCAACGAGACGTGTGAATTTTAATTAACAGTGTGTAACTCCTTTATATCTTCAATATTAAGAATATATTGTTGCTGTAAAAATAGCTTTATATTTGTGTACAGCCTTACAAGATCTTGGGGAGTTTCGGAGAAGAAACTCAGTTGCACTAGAATTCTCTCTATCTACAGAGAAGACCGTGTAAGTTAGTGTTTTTTACACTTTGGCTAAAAACGTGAAAATTTGGAAACTTTTTTGAATCTAAATTTTAGACAGCAAGTTAGGATTTTTTTCAAAATCTATTGGCTGTATTAGGAAGAGAAAAGATTGAAGATTCCATCCCTTTTTAAATGAGCTCTACAACTTTTTCCAGCTAAAAGTAATGACTCTTCAAACTTTGGAACAGTTAATCATAAATTTATTCCATCAGACAGATGGAAGAAATATTCCATCATTAATAACCTTTGGAGTTTTTAAGCTTTTGGGCTAAAATTTTGCAGGCGAAATCCCGTCGGCGTTCTCTACCGATGAAAGGAAGAATTATTCCATTTCGAGCTATTCTGGAAGAGTTATTCCATTTTTTCGGTTGAAAAATCTCCAGCTTTAATCCAAATTTAGTTCGGTTTTTCTTGATGAATTGATTTCAAGAAAACAATCGTTCAATCTCAAACACCCCTAGTTTTTGATTTTGAACGTTTTGTTGAAAATGGAGCATGTTAGGATTCCACATTTCATTTTTCGCACAGCCTCTTTTCTCGACACTAATATTTAATGAGTTAAATTAAAAACGTTACATTCTTGACTTATCTTTTTCTAAAGGATACTTAATCGATCCCTGATCTAGAAAAAAGCATGCTTTATCATTAGAGTTAAAAATAAATCGACTTGGAGCTCTCTGGAATGAGATATTCCAAATTTACAAGAAATTATGTGTATTACGAATGGAATCATTCATCCAAAATGACTCACTATTTTCGAATGATTTCATCAAATCCTCTAGAAAGGAAGGTTAAATAATTACTTGATAAAGCGCTACATGTAATAGAGAGCTTATTAAGAACGATATATTCCATTTAGTTCTTACGCAAAAAAAAATTAAAAATACTTCAACGTAAAGTGCCTTTCTGCCCAACTCCCGTTATTTCTCTTGTCACAGGCTCTAAATTTCAGTCAAAAGTGCTCCTTTTTACACACCTGTTTCTTAATATGATTCGGAAACCTTTCATGGAAAACGTTTGAAATTAGGAGCATGTTAAGATTGTTTATTCCATAAAATACCAAAATAATCTAATTTGGCAGTTGACATTGGAATATGAAATTTATCTTGCCTGGGGAAACTGGGAAACTTCAACTCAATATTTTAACAATTCAACTTTTCATTCCTTATATACGTACAAATAGAGCACCTCATAATGGTTAAATTCCAAGTGTCACCCTAAATAAATTCCACCAGTGCCATCTCAAATGAATGAAGAAAATTCCTCCATTGCACTGATGCTCAAGAAACATAAATTACAAGAAATTTGATATCTTGCAAGAGGAGGTCCTTATCAGCCCTGATGAAATCAATGATACCTATGTTGAAATCAATGAGAACATGATGCTCGATGCAACCATGTACAATGCCCTTATTCGGAAGGCACTTTCATAATAAGTTGATAAAAACATTTAGTTTATATTTTTCACTATTCGGTGTTTAAATTTGTTAGGATTTAACCTCGTTATTTTTCTTAGCATTATTAGAACTAGGAAAACCTAAGAAAATGGAATATTTCATCCTTCTAGACTCTTGAAATACCTTATCTGGAATGAGAAAGCATCTCTTGAAGGTTAGAACTAAAAAAACTGAGCTTATTTGCTGAAAGTAGTCGGAAAAAAGTCGTAAGAAGCTACTTTGGTTTACGGTTTATAGTTTTATATTTCCTTGGAATATTAATTCTTATTAGCTCTTTTTAATAATGTCATTAACGTTCAAGATTACTATTTGTTACAATTACCTTTATATGTTTATGATTTCATGCACCAATATTCTTTGTTCTATAATTAATCTAGTTGAATATATTTTGCTTTCACAGTGCAAGTTAAAAATGGAATTTAAAATACTCATTGACTCGATAAAAGTTGGGGTTTCATTATTAACACTTTCTAGGGTAATTTTATACAACCTTCACATATTTTCGATGCTATAGAATGTAAAAACATTTGACTAAAAACCTTAAAACCTTGCCTTTAGCTTTAGCTAAATTTTATGATGGAATACGCAATAAAAAAGTGCTCCTCGCATATGTTTTTCAAAATTCAGGGATAAAGGTATGAGAAAATCTTATTTAGAACCTTAGAATTTGAATGTATCAATTTCAAACAAGAAAAACACAAATTCTGATATTTTGAAATATCTAATCCTTTTTTACTCGGGGAAAAAGTTTCAGCGCATTTGAAGTTATAATTAGCAACTTTTTGGAAGTTTTCATCCTCAAACACTCAATAATCGTGATTTGAGACTGAAAAAACCATTTTTGAAGAAAATTTGCTCTCACGTTTTTGGCCAAAGTGTAAAAAACACTAACGTAACACACAGAATAACTTGACGTCAGAATCCCATCTGTCGTGACGTGGGAATCTGTCCTGTTAAAAATTGATGTAATTTTCTTCAAGTTTTCTTGTTGAAGGTAAATATGTCCACGCAAATGGAAAAAAAAAGCAACAAAACAACAGCGTCTGTAGGGGTATGGTGACGAAGTATTTTCCCCTCGAACAGTTCTTACTCTTCTTTCATTTTGAGCCAGTCTCAGTCTTCTTTAGAAAGCTGGAATTTTGAGGTTCCAGATATCACTTATTTCTTAACCTGTTCTTAGTCCCTGGAATGAGATACCTGGTAACATAGACCAGAGAAGACTACAAGGAAGATTCAATTGGAAGTTAAAGTCTGAAATGGAGATTTGAAAAAATATCTTCAATCAGTCAAAACCTGTTTGCTTCAAAGATATCTGTGAAACGCTAGAATCTTTATCAGAAAGTAAAAGAAGACAAATACCAGACTTGATCAACATCTGCATGTTTTTGATTGTCAACCCAGCTACTTCGTGCACCGCTGAACAGTCTTTTTCTACAGCACGACGGTTGAAGTCTTGGCTCAGGGCATACATGACAAGCAAACGTTTTAACGCTCTTACCATATTGAACATTTATAAAGATCTTACCGGCCAATTGAATTTGTTAGAGATAGCAAATGAATTTACCTCTAAGACTGATTGATAAAGATTTTACTTAATTTTTGTTCAAAGCCTTTGTGTTGAAATCTGATAAGTAATAATAAGTAATAATGAAACAAAATACATTCTTTTAGATTGAGAGGGTGCGATCTTAACCGATCAAGAGGAACAAAATTTCAAAATTTTCTCTGGCGCCTCGGACCCAACCATGGTAAGTCCTCCTACGTCACTGATTATATGTGGCTCCCCCAACTTTGGGATCGTGTCGACGGCCCTGATTTTAGAGTTTTTTGGAACATGATGTAAAAATAAATTACACGTGAATATGGAAGAAAAGGAAAAGGATTTTTTTTTAAAAAAAAGTCAAACAAAACCTGTAGTTAGAAGGTTTGAACATGGATAAAAAACCCAAATGATCAGAAACTGTTTGTAGACATGTTAAAGTAATGAATACCTGCTCCCATCACCTTCATGTTCTTCTTTGATCTCCACATCAACACGACAAATCTCAGAAGATTTTTTTCTACTGACTGGACAGTCTGGTACATCAAGCAAATTCGAAAATTTCGAACTGGGACAGAAACTGAAAAGTTCTTCTTTTTTCATTTCGTTCTCAGTGTCAAACATGGCGATTATAAAAATTTTTGAATGATGATTTTATATCCAAATACTTTTATTTTTAAGATTCTTAAACCAATTTATTCTTTTTCTTATTTTCTGTTTTTAAAATTTAGTTGCTTTCTTAAAAAACAAGAACGCAACTTTATCTTCACATGCCGTATGGTGTGCGGAGGATCGTTTCTCATAAAAAAACAATAGGTTTCTTTACCTAGCTAAACCATTATGTATGGCAAAGATTTGAAAAATCTCTTTTTTTTCATAAGTCGGATAAAAATGAATTCCAACATTACATGTTTTTTTTTTTTTTTATTGTGTGTGATTAAATCCTTTGGTTCAACACTTAACAATCACAACGGAAATCTAATAGAGCGCAGAGTGTAGGTGTCCGATATGATTTTGATCAAGGGTCCGGATTATGTAGAATTATCAGACCAGGTCTTGGTTTTATTAACGTGTTTGGTAATTGTTTATGCTACCTGGATTTCGTCGCAAAGAAATCTGAAAGTTACTTGGACTAGTTGCAACAATTCTGCTGATCGTTTTGTAAAGAGGACGCTCCTCCTTGCTTCATATTTTTTGTCTTGCAAGGAAAACAGTTGTTTTTAAACTGTGCATTATAAACTAATTGGATAATAGCTAATGAAGATTTGCAGAAAAATCTATACAATTTTTAGCTGGATTACTGTTGGCGAATTAGCTATGCAGGTTTTCCACTCAAATGAACTTTCACTAATTCTGTTGCTTAAAGGTCGAACACGCAGTAATACGTCGCACAATGTCGCACAATATCGCACAATATCGCAAATTGTCACACAAGCCTTTATATCACAGGTAAGCATGTATTTTTTAAATAGTATAAGAGCTAAGATTTGCTAAAAATACCACGTGACGAAATTCGCTAGTGATGTCATGCAGTTTTATTTATTCTATTAACCCTATTAGGAATATTAGGGGTATCGTTCTGAAACTTTGTGTCTTTTCCTAACTTTCTATTTGGAAAATTTTAATAAAAAGATTTTTGGAGCATTTGGGCAATTTTTTAAAACTAGCAGTACCAAAAAAGTAGCATTTTTTTCTTTTGAAGGCAAGTCATGTGATACATCATTGGAAGCGTATTTTCATGCTGAATTGATTTATGCAACTTATTTACTTGTAAACCTATATATTCCATCCACTGAAAAACCTTCACCAATATCACGAAAAAATTCAATAATTGCATACCCAATGTATCTAGTGACGTCATAACAATAACAATAACAATAAAACAATAGGCCACTTGTTCATAAAAATTCGGTCAAAATGTACAAAATAGATCAAGGTCCCTGTTCCAAATTTCAACAAAAAATATTGAGTCGTTCAGATTTTATGGAGTTCCTCGGAGCCCCAAAAAGCCTAGTCCCAATAGGGTTAAAGGCCCTTTTACACTGAATTAAATTTATCAAGATGAACTTTACTAACACAGACGACATGATGGAAAGCGAATATTCCAGGCTAAATGGTGTGAGTTTTTCCAGTTGCGAAGCTCATTCGAAGTTACAGGTGAAGTTGATAATGACCGTCATAATTGTCTCTTTCACTGGATACATTGAAAATAAATAAATTAATAAATTTTTCATCTTTCTGTGCCGCTTTAAAAGTTCAAACATTTTGCAAATAAATTAAAGCAATAGGTAAAGCTAGAAACATAACAAGTACACAATCAAGAACAAACAAACAATTTTAAATCACACACTCGCTCAATTAAAAAAAAACAAATGATTGCTTATATTTGACTTAGTAAGACCAATCATGGCTGAAAAAAAAAACAACAACAAAAAAATGAAGAAAAAAAGTAATACCTAAATGATAACAAATAAATAAATAAATCATTTACTTTGTTTTTTTCGTCTTCTTTCTTTTATTCTTGGAATGCCAAACTCCCATGAGACCAGTCCATTGAACAGAAAAAAAAATCGGGATAGCTTTTCTTTTTCGTTTGACCATTTACCATGAAGTGGTTTGGAAGTCTAGTGGAATTTAGGCTATTGTCTTTGTCAACTAAATGGTGCGAAAAAAATAAGGCCTACATTGCAGTTACATCACATGTCGCTAGGTTACGTCGTGTGTTGCTAGGTGACGTCAAACTGGTGACGTCAGGATATCATTTTATACTATCTTCTATGTGCTCGATTGAATGGAGGAAAACACTTTCGTTGAATTGGACATCTAAATCTTTAAATTGTTCTATTTATGACGGTTTTGCCCACGGGGACTATATTTCTATTTAATTTGCTATATGCATCACGTTTTCTTTTACTGCAAATAATTTAAACTGATCCATTAAAATGATAAAGTATTTCAGCCTTACAATAGCTGACTTGGTTAAAAGAACTTTTATCCATTCGATTTTTTTCTTTTTCTTTATAAAACAGACGCTTCAGCATAGAGACTTATTTCCAATTTGCCTGGTGTGAAGGAATTTCAAGGAATACACTCAACACGAGTATATTGTAGAGTATATGCTGTTACATCAACTGGAAAAGTAAGTAAGATTTTTGACGGACTTGTAGCCTTGTGGTAGAATAATCGCTTGTCATGCCGGCGACTATAAGCCCAAATAAGGGCTTTTATTGCTCTGGCACTTCCTTTGTTGTGCTCATTGATAACAGTAGCTTAAGGAACTGAAAAGGCTATCCTGGGTAAAAAATCTTAAAATAGAATAAATAAAATGAAAATGGAAGTGAGATCATGGTTAAGAATGAGAGGTACAATGAAGTGAAAGGGAATGATCTTCCATATGTGTGAAAGGGAATGATATACAAATTGGTATCATAGAGAAGAATTCTTTCAAAAGGTTTCAATACGTCAAAATCTGTTTACCATCGACTCACATTTAAACGATGTCGACTGACTGTTTAGTTAGAATGATCACATTTAAACGACTGGTTGCAAGTTCTTTGGTAATCTCATCAAGGATTCGTTCGAAAGGGAGATTAAAGAAAGTGTTCGAAATGATGCAAGCTGTGACATAACCATTGTAAACAAACATTGTTAATTTAAAAACAAGAAGATTGTTCATTTTGTTTCGGTTAGCGAGAGTTCGGTAATACCTCTTTCTTTCAGGGGACCTTTATAAGTTTCGATAATAATCGAGAAGTTTGTTTGGTTAACAATCGGAATTCATGTCTATAAAAATCGGAATTCATGTCTATAAAAAAGATCGTTGTAAGTACCGTAAATATCCGATTAAGCGCCCAGCATTTATTAAGCGCCCCTCCTCTAATAAGCGCCCAGGTAATTTCCACAAAGTTCAATAAGCGCCCAGTATTTATTAAGCGCCCCCCCTTGAATAAGCGCCCACCTTATAAAAGAGGGGGGTTAATCGAAAACTGCTTTGAGAAACTGGGCGCTTATTTGAAATTTTTACTTTCTTATATCGGGAATAAAAAATGCATAGTTTATGTTGTGGGCATCTATAAATTTTATTAAATTCAACTCTAAAGTTGAAAACTATTCTTGTCCATCAGGGACTCTTACTGTTCGACTACATTTTGTGCGGATACCACACAAGTCCAACTTCACATTTTTCGTTTCCCAATGACTGTAAGGTAGATGTAATTTCTTGCATCTGCGTTCAAAATCTGATGAAGTAGTTTTGAAATTTGACGATGAGAAAGATGATGTCGATGTTGTTTAAATAAAAACTAAAAAATCTAGTAAGACCCCAGTAAAACCTAGAAAAACAGTTGTAAGACGTTTTTTTCAGTTTTATTTTTCAAGAAAAATTATAAAAATCAAAATTATCGTTAGTGCAAAATTAGAAAAGTTTTATTAGCGCCCAGCATTTATTAAGCGCCCCCTTCGATTAAGCGCCCATGCAAAAAATCCAAAAATTTAATAAGCGCCCAGGGCGCTTGTTCGGATATTTACGGTATGCTAAGTTTGATAAAGAATTTCCCAAACAAGTAGGTTTCACTGTGTTGGGTTATGGTCCCAAACAAGTAGGTTTCACTGTGTTGGGTTATGGTCCCAAACAAGTAGGTTTCACTGTGTTGGGTTATGGTACCAAACAAGTAGGTTTCACTGTGTTGGGTTATGGTCCCAAACAAGTAGGTTTCACTGTGTTGGGTTATGGTACCAAACAAGTAGGTTTCACTGTGTTGGGTTATGGTACCAAACAAGTAGGTTTCACTGTGTTGGGTTATGGTACCAAACAAGTAGGTTTCACTGTGTTGGGTTATGGTCCCAAACAAGTAGGTTTCACTGTGTTGGGTTATGGTCCCAAACAAGTAGGTTTCACTGTGTTGGGTTATGGTACCAAACAAGTAGGTTTCACTGTGTTGGGTTATGGTACCAAACAAGTAGGTTTCACTGTGTTGGGTTATGGTACCAAACAAGTAGGTTTCACTGTGTTGGGTTATGGTCCCAAACAAGTAGGTTTCACTGTGTTGGGTTATGGTACCAAACAAGTAGGTTTCACTGTGTTGGGTTATGGTACCAAACAAGTAGGTTTCACTGTGTTGGGTTATGGTCCCAAACAAGTAGGTTTCACTGTGTTGGGTTATGGTACCAAACAAGTAGGTTTCACTGTGTTGGGTTATGGTACCAAACAAGTAGGTTTCACTGTGTTGGGTTATGGTCCCAAACAAGTAGGTTTCACTGTGTTGGGTTATGGTACCAAACAAGTAGGTTTCACTGTGTTGGGTTATGGTACCAAACAAGTAGGTTTCACTGTGTTGGGTTATGGTTACAATAACTTATGTCTTAATTAGAATATGAATTAAATAAAGACTGGTAATGGTCAGACACAACCCAGTGGGCAAAATTTTCAAAAAGTCACTGCGACGGAGAGCACTTTTATTAAAATTGTGTGTATATTTTTTATAGAAATGCACTCCTTCGCAGAGAATTTTAAACATGTGAAGCTGGTATGAATATGACGTAATATGGTGTGGAGTGATCTATATGCATCCTTGCAGAATGTGAATTTGTACAGGGCTATTGGCCTGGAGTGTCTAGAATTAAAAGAAACTGGAATCTCTTTCTCAGCCCCATATTGTAAGAAGTTAAAAACTAAACATGAATTCTTTTTGAGCTTTGTAAATCAGGATGAGGTTTATCTTCAAGGAAAACATTAAAGGAATTGAGTAAAGGAATTGAGTAAAGGAATTGAGTAAAGGAATTGAGTAAAGGAATTGAGTGAAGGAATTGAGTGAAGGAATTGAGTAAAGAAATGTAAAAGCTTGCAGTTCTTCAAACGAACACCCAGGGTACTCTAGAACTTCCTAGGACGCTGAAAGTGATATCAAAATATGGCGTGAGAAAAGTTTCCAGTTTGCAATCCAAGAATGATCAAGTATGATCTCAGCGCCATTGGTGTTCATTTTTGTCATCTGTCCTGCGTATTGCGAAAAAAGATTATTTTAATGAACGTTAAATATCTAAAAATACCGTCAATCAAACGACTGTCAATCAAACGACTGTCAATCAAACGTAGTACCTTGACATTTATTTTGATTTTCAAATTCCAATAACAAAACAAAATTGGTTCTAATGTCAAGACAACAAAAGAAGCGAATGCAATACGTGATACGTCACACATTCCATGAAGATGTTGCACCTAAGGCAGAAATCTAACAAGGTCTTCATTGGTCAATACAAAATGTAAACTACGCCTTAAAAAAAAAGGTATCCATCTCTGAAGGCTTTTTTTAGGTAAAATCACTAGTCTTAAAGATTAAGGATGCAAATGGTTTTTATAATGTTCTTCAGTAGAGATATGTTCAGATATGTTCCATACCATCCTTATGTCATTTATTTTTATAGCTTTCAGGTTTTTTGAATACCATCTCAAAGTTGTGGGTTCAAAAGATGCCAAACAAAACAAGCACCTAAGTCCTGGTTTACATGGGAAAAAGCCTTTGGATTCAAATAACCTCAGTTAAGCCAAGAACATTATGTTTGGTAAATAGGTTTTAATATTCTTTTCCCCTTTTACTCTCCAGAGGTATAAATCCTGACCGCCTATGGTTTGGATACACAAAATTCATTTAACCACCATTGCTTCTTATAATGTTCGATCTTGAAGTTCGAACACTACATAGCAACACTGTATACAATAGCAACCGTGACATAACTACATTTGGACAAGAGACTTTATTCTGAGCTTTAGCCACATAAATTCCACAATCAACGACATTATTCTTTACTACACCCATGTACAATAATTCCACGTAATACCTCCAAATTAACTACCTACATTTCACTTCACATACTTTGTAACGAACTCGATATTTCAAACTGGTTTACAGGAAAAATAAGGCAAAATGTTTCACTTGTACAAGTCAAAAACAATCTTGATGTTAACCTTTGACGATGTTTTTTATATGTATATATATATCTATATACATATACAACTTTTATTATACATTGAAGAGAACTTTTTTTTTCTTTTTCTTATTATTTTTGTTCAGCTTCTTCTCTCTTTTTTTTTTTTTTTTTTTAAAAAAAAACAATAAACGAAAAAAACACATTAAAGATAAAACGAAAAAACATCTTCATAGTTGCTTTTGGCAGTTCCAATCAGAAGCTCATAAACATACTGAAGTGTGTAAAGCGCAATCTTCAAATTCATGTTATATGCGTCAAGTTACGTGTGAGTCTTTCCGTGCCAAGTAGACTTCAAAATGTTGTCATTAGCTGCCCGTTTTCTTGGAATCGGAAAAAGCAACTGCACATACAGACCATACATCTAGATCCTACGTTTTTGTCAATGTTCACATTTGTGTTCATGCAGTCGTTAAAGAATGTTAATTATCATTCTATCAAGAATGTTTTCAAAGAATTAAGGTATTATTTGAAAGATTTCTCAAATGCTCAGAACAGTAAAACTAAAGCAAACGAGATAATTGTAAATATATATTTTTTTTAAATAAACCTGCATTCGATCCAGTTAGAAATGTCTGGCGTTGCTATGTCAACAACAGTTCACAATCTTGCACAAAAATAGTGGCAAAACTTTAAGTAGCAACTGCAATTGCCCCCTTCCCCCTCCAACATCATGTTGTACAGATGTTGTGGCTGTCCTATAAGTACAGCACAACATTGATTTCTAGGGGGGGAGGGCCAATTTACACTTCTTTCTCACTTTTGCCATATATTTTTGTCCAAGATTGTAGATATATTTTACATTATTAAAAAAAAACCATTTATCTCGTATTTTATGCAATTTAATATTACACGGAACAAAACCTTCGACAGATTTTATGATCGTAACGTATTGCGCATGTTTACTATTATCAAAGTGGAAACATAATGGTAGAAGAAGCTGTGAAAGATTCCGATACTGTTGTTCTTACATAAAGAAAAAAAAAAAATGATGGGTGGACAAATATTTACTCAAAATAAAAAACTGTATGGTTGTATAAAAATTCATTCATTCACTCACATTCATTCACTGATTTCAAGTTTGTGTGAGGTTCAGCTCTTTCAGACAATTTTAAGTAACTTTTTAGCGAGACAGGTGATTGTCGGTGGAAGAATGCTCTATCACTCATGTGGTGAGTGTCAAATACTTCTGAGCCTCCAACCGAAGCCGTGGCCCCACCTGGAAAACAGATGCAATAGCAACTGAGTGTGGCCAGCCACGTAAAACAACACCAAATAAATAAATAAATAAATAAATAAAATCCATATTCATAAAGTATCCATCGCTCCAGCCTCATTTTCAATCTTAATGAGGATTACATAATTTTACTCAAGAAATTCGTGAAATAATTTTTGTCCATGGCATTATCACTTGTTGTTAATGACGTCATTATTATTCAAAATGAAAACGAGGTGAACGTTACTAGGATGAATGCAACGTCGTACCCAGGGTTTCTTGCCTTTTCGATATACGGACTTCGCCGCCGTCCGTATATTAAAAAGGCAAGAAACCCTGGGTACGAGGTTGAGATGAATAAATTTTGAACTTGTAGATAGGAGTATAATCATTGTTTGATGATTTCCATATGAATGCTTCAATGGTTCATAGGCTTCTGATAATAATCCGAAAATAAAGGCGAAGAAGAACAGCCAACAAACTGTAACGCAGGTGAAATATTTTCTACATTATTATGTTTATTGGTCTCGTTTATTTTTCATTAATTCGTTTAACTCTTATGAGAAATAACTGGGATGATGAGACAATAGATAAGATTATGAAAGCAAATTTGCAAATCTAAAATAAATTCCAAATCAGACACATACAACTTATATTTTTATATATATTTTATATTTTAAAAGACTGGGCCTGAACTTTATCATAACAAAGCTTAAAACATGCAAAATAATAGGTTGAAATCAAAATTAAGTTTCGCTGTTTTGCCCACGCGTACTAAAATACCCTCAATCCATGTTTAAGGTCTTTTTTTGTGATCTGTTGATTCTTGATTACATATGAAAATTCAGAAATATTCTCTTCTTTTCGTTCTAAACCCCCGTCAGGACCAACCTCGTTCCCAGGGAAGCCTTAGAACAAACTTAATCAAAAATCATTTCATCTCTAGCAAATGTTAAATTTAAAGTAGATATGTCGAATAAGGGATACAAAACACGCAATACAGAATTGCTTCAAAATGGCTTGAATTTTGATAATAACGATAATAATGTTTTTGTCATGTGCAACACCATTATAATGACGACATAATAACGTCCCTTATGTTGACCCTGGGTGCACCTGTAGTTCTTATAAAAACTGTTACATCTTTTAAAGTTTTAAGCGGACTTCAAAAATGGTTATAAATCCACATTATAACACCGCTATAAGCTAACTACGACAGCAGAAGTCTCACATCAACCTATTAAGTAAGCATAAGGTATCAAGAAAACATTCACTTACCCCTGCCAATTGATATCTGGTTCGTCACGTGATTTGGAATCTTCTTCAGTAAATGCCGGTAACCGATTAAATGCGCCACTTGCAAATTTCGACTTTGCTCTTATATTACTCATCACTCTCTCTCTCACCACTTATTCAATATTTTCCATCTTTTAATACTTAATACATGAAAATATTGTAGAATATTGTATCTGCTGAAAATCATTACTAACAATAAGCTCATGTTATTTATGTATATAAATATTTCGATATCTAGCTACTTGGAACCCAGACTCTGTTAAATAATTTTATTAAACCAATAATTCTAAAAAGCTTTTATTTACAAGTAACTCAGGAGTTTGGTCAGCTGTCAAATTTTTAACTTTAACCGATTGGATTTTTCAGTTCATTTGAAGTAAATTTTTTGCATGAAATGGAAAAGCATATATTGGGGTGTGGCTTTGGCGTGGAATTGCTGCATGTTTTCTTCTTTTACTTATAAACATAGAAGGCTCAATGATTTCATTTTGATTTTTTTTTATTATTTTTCGAGTACTTGTGTATGAGGGCCATCAACATTGCTCGTTCATTGCAGTACAGCATCTGACAAACATTGGCTGAAAAGCTTTTAAAAAACGTTTGAAACAACAAGACGTACTCATATGCTCGCTGAACCAAACAAATTTAATAGGTTGTGACATCATTAAACATCAAAATGAACAAAAAATACACCCTCTTATTTCTTTTTTCTCCTAAGGCATTTCCTGAATTTTGATCTACACATCCAAATTTTGACAATCTATCCTACATTGCCTCGTTTTGATGCGATGGCAAGAGATTGTTTGACTACATTTTAAAACAATTTCTGATTTTTTCAAAACGAGGTGCCGTTGTTCGGCAAAATACCGACATTTAGATTTTTGTTAGGTGCAATGAAAAACAATGGAAAAAATACACCAGTCAGAATATCATTTGATTGTCAGAACATAACCAGATAATTCACATTGTCACTCCAACCCTTAAGTCACGTGATGCCCAGTGGGAATAATCGTTGAGTTAAAAATATTTGATTGTGATCATGCGCAGTGGATTTTCACAAAAATGTTTAGGGTAAGTATGTCCATATCCATGAATTATGTCACCGTAAACTTTGTATTCTATCTAAATGACTTTTTTTTTTGTTGCTTAAGACACTAAGATTGATTGATTGATTGATTGGAATAATAAGATTTTGCCAGAGAATGCTGGGATAGAATTTAGGCCCATCATTCAATTGATATCGCTGTAATGGACAGAATTTTACATATCTTTTCTGTCATTAGAATTCCGAGTTGTATTTCGAATTGAATTTCTAAGACGATATCGTTTTTAAGGTTTTTGCAACATTGTAAGAGGTGGAAATGAAGGAAATGAGTAGTTTCAGTTCGTTTATAAAAAACCATGGTTATCGGTGTTCTTGAGCATATAAACATTCATTTTTAAGAATCAACGTTCACACGACTTTATCAAACTTTATACATATCAGTTATGCTTTCTTTCGATCGTTAAGTTCTATCCCAGTGGACAAAATGTCATTGTGACGAAGTGTATTTTCAATGAGATTGTCTGTACATTTCTATAGAAAAGTACTCCTCCACAATTAGTTTTCAACAAAATTTGGAAAAATTTTTACCTCTCGTGTATCGGTGGTGTATCATGGTCTTTTAAGTTTGGAGCGGTAACATGCAATTCAACCATCTTCAAACAAATTATTTTTGTTAGTTCATATTCCACCACTCGTAAAAACTTTTTATCTGCAATAATTCTCGGAAAGGAAAGATTTTTTTTCCAAAATGAAGAAAAAACTAAAATCAAATGTGTTGATAAGAATCTTCACAACTGATAAATATCATCAAAAAAAAAAAAAAATTCTATTTCTGAAAGTCATATAAAAACATGCAACTTTTTCCATTAGCACTTAAAAGTATGTACTTGAAATATGATAACAGAAAAACTTGAATACTATCTCGAATTGAAACAACATCTTGCCATCCTTAATGAGATGGTATATCTGACGTCAAGATCGAATCTAACTGCGGCAGTTTCATGCTGCGTCGGCTCAGTTTATACGCTACTTTTTTGACGTGTCTTTTAGCCCTCTTTCCTCAAAACAACTTCGTGGTGTAAAGCTTATAAACTTGATTGGGAAAGCGAGCATGTTTGATTAAATTATTATTTGTCTTGAAGAAGGATCATATTTTGTTTGTTTTTTTGTCTCAATTTTCGCATTTTTTGGCCAACTTTATCTGTGTGTTTTCTTCTTTTGAGAAAAAAAAAATATATGTAAAAAATAAATGTTTTTCAAATACTTCTAGTCTTTCCGTAGACATTTGTATCACTTTTCAATCAATGTAAACATTAGCTGACATAAATGTCTTGTAGATACTGCAGAAACCAGTGTTACTGAGAATTTGAGCTGTGTAAACAAAACACGAAGAATTCAGAAAACAATAACTATTGTCAACATACACCAAAATCACAAATCAGCCAATAGATGAGGGTACTGCTCATAAATCTTCGATTTAAGAATATCTTCAATGTAATACAGAAACTTCAAAAAAACACGAAAGAAGTAAATGAAATTTGATCGTTTCACTCGCATCTTCCTTTGCTATCGTTACTTGCTATTCACTATTCCTGCCCTCCTGTTCCAATAATTCAGAATAATTGAAGTTTTCGAGAGAAAGGCTTATTACAAGCCAATGCAAATGACCCAAACATAATACAACATATAAACAAAGACTCTCCTGCTTCAAATGGTTAGAACAGCCTCGCTTTCATGTTATCAGTCTTAACGTCGTTTCATTTCATTTTTACTAAATCTGTTTATGTTACTAATCGTATCAATCGTGTACTGTTCGTGTCAATCGTGTACCGTTCGTGTCAATTCGTCTTAGAAATCAAACTAGAAAATCTCGGAGACTCTATTTATTTATTTAGTTTTATTTTCTCTCTTCTACGTCATCGTTATGTATTAGCTTTGAAAATGATCACAAAGCCAAGATGGCACGTACTTCGAAAACAAATAATGCCTCATCTCTCAGAAAAAAAGATTTGCGTTTAAAAGAACTTCAGGTGTACAACGATTGAACCAATACAAATTAAACCAAAATTAAACCCAAAACTGTCAAGATTGCATTCCAAGTAACTCTTTATCTTTCCAAAGTCACAAACATTTTAAAAATATTAATAAGTTAAAAATCTCTATGTGTAAGAAAATCAACTGATAAAAAAAATACTTTAAACAGGATTGTTTACGTCAAAATTTATTACATAAAGCTTTAATTGTCTTTTTGTAATCTTTAAATCTACAGAACCTCGTCAGTTCATTGAACAAAAGGAATCGTTTAAAGACGCACTAACATAAATCATTGTGGATTTGCTTGTGGTGTGTGTGCATTTTTAAATGTGCTGGCGTCACGCTGAGATGGATTTAAGGCAACATGGTGGGTAAGTTCTCCAAGGGCGCATTAAAAGAAATTACAAACAGATTTTGCAATGGATTTTGGGAAGCATGGCTTAGAACATGTATAATAAACTGGTGAAGACTTGAAAAACTGATGAGTTTCCTTGTGGTGTGTATCACGGCTAATCGCTAGTATCAATATACATCCACGCTTTTATGTGCTTACGCATTGCTATTAGTAATTCATTTCCGACCAAACACGATTCATTTTCATTCAAACACGAATCATTTCCATTCAAACACGATTCATTTTCATTCAAACACGATTCATTTTCGATCAAAAGCGACAGCTCGTTTATGTTTTCCTAACTTTCCTGGAAGAGAGGTTTAACACATCTCTTGGATTAAAGTCCAAGAATTTAAATTCAGATTTTCTCGACATTGTTGATGTTGTTGTTGTTGTTGTTGATGTTGTTGTTGCTTTTGTAAACATGTAAACATAGGGGAAATTTTTCGGGAATCAAACAAAACGTTTCGAAAGCGTGTCTTTAACAGTTAATTACAACAACAAATCTGTTAATGTTGAAGACTTTTATTACAAAATATCTTCTACGTCAAACTATGTTATATTTAGAAAATGAAATGCAGCCACGCATTTCAACTCTGTCACGCATGTGTTTTTGATTTCAACAATTCATGTTCTGAGTGGCAAAAACTGAATCTATCACGCAAAACGGAAAGTAATGGGAAAAATTGGAATTTTGACAACACTGTGCCTAAAGGAGGGACAAGTTTTACTCTGCTATTTCCGTACAAATAACCGTACTTCTATGCATCATGGTAAATTAGCTGCTTTGTTACCATAGTAACACTATTTTCGTATTTCTTTGGTGTCTCTAACATCATTAGCAATGAGCAACTTAAAATACACGAGTAATCATGATATCAGGATTTTAAGAAATCTAACACATTTTTGCAGTGGTGTTTTTTTATCAGCCAGTATGAATGCTACTAGAGTATTTATGGTTCATCAAAATAATGGAGGAGTTTGCATCAAAGGAATTCCCCAGTAGGCAAAATCGTCAAAAAGTCACTGCGACGAAGAGCATTTTTATTGAAATAGTGTGTATATTTCTATAGAAACGGACTCCTTCGCAGTGATTTTCAGCAGATTTACCATATAATCCATGTCACTGGCAGCTATGTTAAGATTTCTAAACGATAGAATTAAGGATATCTTAATGCATCTAATCCCTTCTTCTTCTTGTTTAAAAAAGTTCTTAAGTTGATGGATTGGATTTTTTTGGCTACGTTCATACGATCTGTTTCGAATGCTTCTGAAAATCATTACAGTCAACTCTCTCTAATTCGAACTCTCAGGGGGGATTTGAAATTTGTTCGAATTACAGAAAGTTCGAATTATACGACTTTTCACCCCAAAACTTTATATTTGCCTAATTTTGACAAGTAAGGAAGTTTTCTATGAGATTATATTGTATTTATCTGGTAGGAAATGAATTCTCAATGCTATGTTGAGGTTACTGGAAAACGATGTAACTTAGGTGATGGAGAGGAGGGGCTTCAAGTTCCTTGCAAAATTTGTATCACAGGACAAAAACACTATTTAGATATATTAAAGCGTGTGTTAATGAAAATTAAAGAAATTTGATGAACAAAAACCGTCTTTTGTTTTGTCAAATTTTTGCAAAGTTCGAATTACAGAGAGTTTTTGCTCCAGGGGACCGAGCAAAGCCGTTCGAATTAGTAAAAGTTCAAAGTACGGAGGTTCGAATTACAGAGGTTTGCTATAAGGGTTTCATAGGCAATTCTGTAGGGACCGAGCAAAACAGTTCGAATTAGTAAAAGTTCGAATTACACGAGTTCGAATTAGAGAGAGTTGACTGTAATTTTCATTTCATCGCAAGGATTTAGAAGAAACCTTGGGTTCACCAGATTCCTAAGAAATCATACTCTAGTGAATGACTCATGCGACTTGAAGGAAACTGGGTACGGGGTTGGGAAACTGGGTAGATGATACATCGGGTGTTGAAAGAGGTCATCCAGGAGAGCTCATGCCTTTGATTGGGTTCATATCACTCAGGAGAGTATCAAATACAGAGGCAAAGGCAACTGAGTGTGGCTTGCCACGTAAAACAATACCAAATAAATAAATAAATGAAAACACAAAAATCATAAGCAACGCACGATTTTGTGATGTCAGCATAAATTGTAAACAAATATGGCTGACAAGAAATCCGAACAGTTCGTTTGACGCAAATTATAGTTGTTGTCTCACAAATGAAAATGCCTGACGTGATATTTTGCAAATATTACGAATGTCGGAAAAAACCAACGGGAAAGAGGTTTATTACGAAATATTTCACAGGCAGTAACAACAGTATAAATAACGCAATGGCATTTGTGACGAAAAAAAGGCACGAAAAATCATCAAGAAACACCCTGTCAATCAGAAAATTTACCTTAACCTTATTATTCCACTAAGTCTTTTTCAGGGGGTGTCATTGGTTAAACCCATCACATCTTGTCTCATCCATGCAAAAACAAAAAGACTCGGATGACATCCGGTATTACTACGACCGAATAAAAAATGTCTCCGCGAACGAGTGGACATCTATAGAAATACACATACGATTTCAGTAAAAATGCTCTTCGTCGCAGTGACTTTCAGTGAAATTCAAACAGGCTGGATAGATTAGATAGTCATTTAAGTGCTTGAACAATATGGAAAAAGATATGAAAAACTAAATTAGGCACAAATCTCAATCCTTTTAATTTTTATTATTTTTATTTTTTTTTTAAGCTTCACTGCAGGATAATTTGAATGAATCATTTTCAATATGGAAAAAAAAAAGAAGAACAAACTTGACAACTACTGTGTCGTTGAAATCTTTTGAAAGTTTTTTCTACACCTCATGATTTGAAGAAGTAGATCGAGCCTCCTACAGGTTAGGTGATATTGCGGCGTTTAAACTAAGATATTCATGCAGGCGTACATATTCTATAGGTGGTTAGTATGAAATTGATTTCGTAGTGTTATCTTTTTATCCTATCATTTCTTAAGGCGATTATACACTTTGAGCTTTTACAGCACACATACACAAATCTGTCTCTAAGAAAATTTCTTTGGTTCATGTACAATTTACTAAAGCTTATGTCGTACATGAATAAGTATTTGCGATAACAAAAATTTGCGATAACAAAAATTTGCGATAACAAAAATCAAAAATTCTTCAAGAAAACAACCTCCAAATATCCGAGTAAAATATAAAATGGATGGACGAGCCTCTGATATTTGGCCAAATGCTATGAAGAAATATTTCTCCAACTCATAAACTTTAACACTTGGTGAGATAATGGTACATGCATGGCAAGATGGTACATGCATGGTACATTCGCCATCTTCCATTCCGTGTCTCACACAAAAAAAAACAAACAAAAATATTAATAGTAAAAATAATATGAAGCATACCTCTGTATGACTTGATTCTTGAATGAAATTTGTTTATGAGAACAGCAGCTGAGAACGGTCAAAGATTTAGCCTCGTTTTGAAGATGTATTTGCTTTCTGGTTGGCAAACTATCAAACGACATATCTATTTGTTCACATAAAAACCTTCATGCAGTTCGTAAAAGTTTCAAAATGTAATCTCTTCTCTTCTTCGTAGAATATTTCAATAAAACTATTCTAAAACCTGTGGAATAGATAGTCATATTCTATAATATATATTTTCAATTTTAAGAGAGGGGCTAAGCACTGTGGCACCCAGTGGACCCGGTGGACCCTTTTAAACCAACTTTCACGACCAACAACCTGTCATAATGGAAGATGTTACTTATTTTGTTTTGTAACATAACACACAAACATGAAATTAAATCCTTTCATATAACACATTCCTTAAGATTTTCTTCTTTTCGCCATAAGGGTTTGCACAGTAGGATTTTTCCCCCATTAAACAGCCTAAAAGCAAATGACCACCGTTTTAACCATTGCGTTCATAAAGTTCATCAGAGAGTAGAGCGGTAAAACAAAACATCAAATCTTGCCACATTCACTGCTTTTATGTAAATATGTTTGATTGGCAGTCAGTCATGCGCTCTGATGACATCACCTTGTCAGCTCAATATAAAGTTTAAGTAAACTTTTCATAAAATGTCGAATTTTTTAAAAACTCAACTCGATTATTGAAAATATACTGAAACAAATCAATAGATATTAAAAAAAAACAAACAAACACACGCTTTACAACTGAATGAGTCAGACCTAGATGTGATCAAACCATATGCTGAAAATCAGAATTTTTCACATCAATAGATAATTTATTCGTCTTCTTTATAAATTTTTTAAATCAAGAGCTAGATACGCTGTCTTCAAGCGGAAGAAAAATATATCCCCCCCTCTACAAAAAATTGTTTTCTATGCATCTGGTGATTTTTTTTGTTTAGTTTGAATTACTTTTCTGTAGGTTGAGGTTGCGAGAAAGAAAAACTTGAGAATGGCTGCTGGAAATCTTTTGTTTTCGTTGCCATAGTACTTATCTTGGCTAAAAAAGTTTTATATATTTAGGAAAATATCTAAATCGAAAAAAAAGAAAACGAAAAAAATTAATGTTTGATTTAAAAAGGAAAAACAAATTAGCTTTATCACGAAAGTTTTTGAAAGTTTAAACTCTACCCTTGTAAACTGTAGGGGAGATTTATGTTTTTTTTTTAAAGGAAATGCGAGATGGAGACTTCCTTCCTTTTATTTAACTCTTCATTTTTGTATGAATATGAAAATCCTCGTCCGCCCTTAAATTATATTCGCAGATGAAGATCTCAAAAAAACAGTTATAATCTGAATTTATTAAAAAAAATATGTTTATCATTTTTTGTGAGAAGAGTGGCAAAAATTCTTTAAAAGAATCAAAGAGAAAAACGCAAAGTTTAACAAAAAGAAATTTTAAAAATCTTAATGACGTCATGATTCGTTAAGCTTTGTTCACACTGTATGTTCCTTACTATTCTTCTCACTAGCCTCATTGCCTATTATTCATCGCTTGACGATCGATTTGCTAGTTTATGTGTTGAATAAAAAGTTGATCGATTTGTCTTTACATTACACTTGAAATCTCTGCGACGGAGTGCATTTCTATAGAGATATACACACAATTTCAATAAAAGGGCTCACTGTCGCAGAGGCTTTTTGACGATTTTGCCCACTGGGGTGTGATGAAAGTCAATCGTTCAATGAGAGACAAAATCAACGTCCGATATTTTAAAGTATTATAAAGTAGCCACTGCGCATGCACAAGGTGATATGAAACTCAAACATTCAGCATATAATCCATACGCAACACTTTGAGCAGGTCATCTTTAATGTTACCCATAATGCTTTTTTGTACGAAGTTGTCAACAATTCAAAACAGGAGATGATGATCCTTACGAAGACTGGTAAACTGAGAGGAGCAGCCAAAAGGAAAACAATTAAAAAAAATTTACCTTAAAATAAGTAAATATAATGAAGAAAGAGTGTTTCTGTTATATGCGTGTCTTGCGTGCATGTGTATTTGTTAGAGACTAATTATACATGCATCGACAGTGACAACGAAATATAATTATCCGTGGACACACGAGCTAACTTTTACTCCCTCTCTCAACGTCGTCCACGCCACGACATGTGAGAAGGAGATCTCAATAAGAACATTCACATAACTCTCCTCCTCTTTTTAACACTCTCCACCGTAACTAATACAACATGACAGTCACACAATCACAAGATCTGACTTTTTCTTCATTTAATATTTCTTGATTTACTAGAGGTAGAATTCATAAAAAATCTTTTGGAAGACCCTCCATCTTCATTAAATGTTTTCATCCACAGGTTCGAATATCTTCTCTTTTGACTACTGTAAAAATGATTAATGTTCGTGTTTTTAAAGAACATCCGGGATTAGTTCATATTTTCCATACGAAAGAAAAACTGGTTCTATCCAATCCTATACGCTTAAGTTCATTAGAGCACCTACTCGAAGTCTAGGAATTTATGCATTCTGTTTGTAAATTTATTTTTCTTCCTAAAAATAGGTGCTTCTTTTTGTTCTAGTTCTTTAATAGAAGATTTCGTGGCAGCTGTTCTGTAGATTTCGTGGCAGCTGTTCTGTAGATTAGTGTTTTTTTTTCATTTCCAGGAGAAACGATTTTTTTGTATTCATTCAGTAAAACAAAATCTTAAAATCATTTTTTTCCCCACTATTACAAACTGAAGACGAATGCGCATAGTATCAACCAAATGTTAATGGGTGCTAATAAATCTCTGTCATGTTTTAGTTTAAACGACAGCCTTGTGTGGAATCTTCCAAACCCGCCTCGCTTTGCTACGCTACATAATTTAACGGTGCAGGAGAAGCTTTGATAAATAATATCAAATTATCACATCGGAAGGGATTGTGGTAACTAAGTCAGGCAATACATCGATGAAGTTTTTTAGTGTCGAATCTCTAAAGAATGAAATACGACGCAAATAAAACAATCTTATGATTGTGGTTTGCCCCAAAAATTCCATAAACGAAATCTTTCATCTTCTTTTTTTTTATGAAAAGGTTATTTACTAACAAGTCAAAAATAAGTATTTTATGTAAAATCTTCTTCTGATCACTTTCGTAAGCATTACAAAAAGCTATATGATCACCTATGATCTCCGTAATATACTTTTCACACAGTACCTTAAACAATATTTTTTTGACCTCCAATACATCTGACATCAAGTCCTACACACGTTTATCCCAGACATTTCTTCTATATTATTTTAAAGCATTCAGAAAAACTTCAAATAAATAAATAAATAAGAGATCACTACGTTCTTTACTATTGGTTGGTTTAGTTGGCCTTTATATTAATATTCACATTATGGGAAATACAGTCTAATATATTTCCCCACGTTATGATTCAATATTAGCTATCGAGCTTTGATTCTAATGACCTAAAATCTGGTCCTGATATTGTTTGCTTTTATTATTTAACCGATCTGTTCCAGTCATAAATCCGATCTCAGGTTTTTCACCCATCTCAGGGTTAATTTTTTCATTCAAATTGGGTTGAGCAATTTCAATCCCGGTTAACTAATGAAACCATTAAAAACCACTGAATGTGTGCATACAAGACGCACAATAATTATCGCGGTTCAGTAAATATAAGGTCTAGTCAAAAAGATAAAAAAAAAACAACACAAAAAATAACATAAAATACCTAAAATGTCTGAAAGTGCTAGATTTCTTGAGAATATTTCATATTACCAAGACCTCGGGTTAGACATATCAAATGTTATAAGAGTTTTTTAACGATAGCGAGATGTCGGTAAAGCGAAAAAGACGACGGTAGAGCGACAGCAAGATGTCGGTAACGCGATAGTAAGATGTCGGTATATTCTCCTTAGATTCTGAATTTTTCCGATCTAAATATTTCCACGGAAAATGTTTATGCTCTCTGTTTATTCTTTGAATGGATTCGAAATTCCATGAAAATCCAACACCAAACCAAAATGGTGTCATTATGAAAATGCAAATCAAAAAAACCAAACGATAACACGTGATAACATGTGATAACACACACGATTATACACAATAAACTACCTGGGATAATTTGATATGGAAAGACATAAAGGACATCTTCTCTTCCTTCTTAAAGATGTAATATCCTTCCTTGAGATAGGAGTATCACATATGACACAACGGGTACTTTTGCAGATTTAAGGCTAAAAAAGATCACGTATTAGCTAGTTTTCAGGCCACCTTACAGCTTACAGCGCTCTAAACTGCCATTTTGAAACCCTTAACTGCAGCCGCAAATGTTTCGCTTGCTACCCTCGCCGTACCACCTTGAATAAGCTTCCGTCACCACTACTTATACCTATGCATATTTCTTTTGGAATTAATCACATGATTACGTAGCCCTTAGCGTTACTAGGACAAACCTTTGTGTTTCCTTAGCGTTACTAGGACAACCTTTGTGTTTCCTCAGCGTTACTAGGACAACCTTTGTGCTTCCTTAGCGTTACTAGGACAACCTTTGTGTTTCCTCAGCGTTACTAGGGCAAACCTTTGTGTTTCCTTAGCGTTACTAGGACAACCTTTGTGTTTCCTTAGCGTTACTAGGACAACCTTTGTGTTTCCTTAGCGTTACTAGGACAACCTTTGTGTTTCCTCAGCGTTACTAGGACAAACCTTTGTGTTTCCTTAGCGTTACTAGGACAACCTTTGTGTTTTCTTGTAGATTTTCACCAAGAACAAATGAAATGAATTAACAATGAATAGAAAGAAAATCGGAATGGTGGACAATACGAATTTCTAGATCTACTGAGAACATAGAACACATGATCACACGTGTAATTTCATGAAACTTGCATAGAAACTAACAAAAACAGTTGACGCAACATACTTGTTTTTGCAGCTGTTAGCATTTTTCGATGAATCATCTTCGATATTATCAGCTCCTGTGAACTGAATGACGGGTAAAACAACGTTCAACAATGCATTGCGGACACTGGAACTTGGGTAGTTCGCATTCTCGGTTGCCGTCGGTGCGGTCGGTGTTAAAGGAAAGGAACGTCTTCTTTTGTCCATCTGAAAATTAAAGGTACTAAATGAAAGAATTTCACTATGCAACCTGTACAGTTGTTTGTTGATGAAATCTTTGCTATAGTGGGGGTTTCATTCTGCTAAGAGATACAAAGTCAGTGTTAGGTGATATATGCTGCGGTATACAGCGTTGTTGCGATAAGATCTGTTATGTTCGTTCAGTTGAATTTCGAGCAAAGGCTTCATCAAAACATGATGAGAGTTTTCACATTTTTTGAGGGCGTTGAATTTTGCAGCCGTCCTCAGCACTCTAGCCCGCCCTGTTGAATGAGAATCCAGTTTAAACGTTTTATTGAACATAACTGACGTCATAATAAAACAAAACAGAATTTAAAACATCGACAGCCATCTTTAGCTATCTATTAGACGGTGGATGGATTACAACTACAAATGGAATTGAAAATTATTCATACTCATTTCATAGTCACATGACTATCGGTTAGTAGCACGGTTAGCGTTGCCAATGCAGGTATAAACCAGATTATGATTTCTTAAAATTCAACACAATAGACCTTTCCCGAAAACAGAGTTTAAACACCGTGTTATAGCCTAGCCACTAAGTTTCGCCTCTTTTTCAAACTCTTAATTACTTCTAATTATTCCACTGGGGAATTGAAAGAACAAGTAAGTATTATACTTACTGAAAACATTATGCAATTAGAAAAACAATGAAACGAGGCGAAACTTGATGACTAAGCATTAACTCGGCATTTAAACAGAAATTCGGGAAAGGTGTATTTCCCGAACATACAACGATTTCCCGAACATACAATGTGTTTCTCAAACTCGTTTGATTTGATTCGACTGAAGAATGGAAACAATAGGGAAATTTACGAAGTCAGAAAAAAATGTCTTATATATCGATCAATAGCGAGGCGAAACTGGATAAATGATGCGATGTGTAAACAGAAATTTGGAAAGGTCTATGGCGGAAAGGGGTGGAAAGGTCAATGGCGTGGTAAAGTGATTGCAGTTATATGTTGTAAACTCTTCATTCAAAAAATAAAAATAAATGGGTGGAATGAATGCTGCACCTTATTTACTTATAAGAAACTTATAACAACTTCAAGAAACTCTAATGTCTGCCGAAAAAAACTTCGAAGATCTGACAATTCCGCAAAACTTTAGATAAAGATAATAAAACACACACAGTGGAGTGGACCCTTGGTACAGTGAAGTCAACTGTTGTTACCATAGAATATATTCCTCACGCAGGAGATGGCTTTTTATTAAGATAACATATGATCCTTGTAAAACATTCAATTCTTCTTAGTCTCTCCTCTCTTACTTCCAAATATTTACGTATAAAAGAGCATAGGGAACAATTTCATGACATACAAGTTGATCACCAGAGGTTGTCACACAAAAAACCGTTGACAATTCTTATTCATTCATTAGAACGAATGAATAAAAATCTGTAATAGATTTGTTTAAGATGAGTAATTTGAGAAGAAAAATTGTAGCATTGCACAAAAAGAAAACTAAAACTAACAGCGGTGAACATACCTTACGTTTTTTCATCGAATCTCGAATGGAGTGAAACATTTTGTTTTTTTTTATCAACAAGAAAGTAAAACTATATTTCAAAACTAAACCACCAACGGCTGGATAGTAATGAGTATTGTTGTTGTTGTTGTTATTGTTTTGGTTAGTGATGTTTGAACGTTTGTTCCATAAATTTCTTTTTTTGTTTCTCGATTCATGACTATTAAGTTTTTTTTTCAGACATAGATATTATTTACGCGTTTACATACGTAGAGGATTCTTTGGAACAATTATCAGCTCTTACAAAGCAAACAGTCCATTGAGAAGGGGATCAAGTCGATAGGCTAGTTTTAAAAAGTCGTTTATCATTTGCTGATTACAAGTTTGAACATTGTTTTTTTGCATTTTACTTTGTGACAAGTCCCACAGGCGAGTTTTTATTCATCGAAAAACCAGAATGTACTTCCTACAGTTAGCTATGACGGCAGCTAAAGCATGAAGAACTTTGAAAAGTCAATATGTTTCCTCACGTAGGTAAATGATTATAGTCTAGTAGCATCGGTTATGAGGGGCTTTGGTGAACGCACTACTTGCTGAAAAGTGAAACGGTGTCGTGGTGAAAAACCCGTCTGTCGAAAGAAAAATCCGTCAATAAAGTAAACTAGCATGTCCCCGCAACAGGGGGGCGTTTAATATGTTTAGAACTAACAAGAGGTCATAGGGAAGTAAAAGACGAAATTTTCTCAAGTAAATAAAAAAAAGCGAATTTATGATAAAACTCGATACTGATAAATGTCTCCATGTAAAACTAAAAAGTTGAACCGAAAATTGATAAGCCCGAATATAAAAATCACATCTAAGTTTTGAACAACTAGAAGAGACCGATACGAAACGATACGTTGCGACACGTTCACAAGCGTTCACGAGATTTCAAGCTGTTGGATCTGTTACGATGAATCGTGGTATCAGTAAGACCGTCGATAAGATGACTTACAGACATTTCAGTCTTTTTCACTTGTCAAAAAAACATTGTAGAATTCTTGATTTTCCAACAGGTTTTGCTTGTCATTATCATCAAGTGGTCTTTAAAGTTGACGCGATTGAAACAGATTCACTCAGTTGACCATAGAAAATGTTCTGACTAATTTTGAGAGTTATCTTAGGTCAAATTTAGACTTGCATTATCATATTAAATGCACAAACCCTCGTGTATTTATCAGTTTAAAAAACCTCTGAAGTTTGATTATACTTTCTCTTCCATGCAAATGAATTGAATTTTGCAGAAACAACATTGTTTGTTTGATTATTTGTGGCCATTTTTACTATATTCATTATTTATTTTCTAGCATTCATTTTTTCCACTGCAAAACTGACCAGGAAATTCAAGGCTTCAGATCATACGTAACAACCGTAATGGCTGAAATGAAATGAAATAAAATAAATAAAAAATAAATAAAAAAATATAAATAAAATAAAATAACGAAATAATGAATTATAAAAAAATTTAAGAGTGTATGAGTGTTTTCGGAAGAAATTCTACAACGACGATTACACAGCAGTAATAATGGCTACCTCGCAATCAACAAACACAAGAACAGTAAACATTTTCATTATCTTAGTTAATACACCAATTGCTCACATGGATCTACCATTATGAATTACCAACTTGACCCTTAATTTGGACCCAGTCTTTATGTCAAAAAATCACAATAAGTAATCTGTTGAGATTCATAATTCAATGTGTAACTACAGTGTGTTTCAAAAAATTGGCAACAAAAATTTTCATCGCATTTTTCAAGAAAATATCCAATAAATTTTTAAAAATTTTATATCGATGAAATCTTTATTTTTTTGGTCTTTCTCGTGATGCATTTTTTGTAGGAAATGGAAAAGTAGAAGAAGAGAAAATCGAAAAATAAGTTTGGAAAAACTCATTGATTTCATAACGATCAATTAAGATGTTAAACTATTTACGTTTTTGATGAAAACTGAATAATTTTTAATTGTAGTTTTTCACAAGAGAGTATCAAATTTATGATAAAGAGGCTTGGTGCGAAATTAGGGGTAGAAATGGTTGCTAAAATCAGGGGTACCACTATAGAAGTAAAAAGTGTATATAGCAACCATTCCTACATAAAGAAAAATAATAAAGAAGTTACCAAGAATAGTTTTTGGTTAGTGCAATAACAACAGCCGGTCATACGTCCACAGAAGAACATTGTTTCAGCGTGGTTACTTGTACAAATTCATTTGAATAATATTGATAGCGTAAATGTGACCACTTCATAAGAAGCAAGAAACCACTAACCTTTGCATTGACCAATTTTCAAATAGGTAACTTTGAAAGAGTGTTATTTGAAGATAACCCGAACAACAAAGAGTCTTTTTTATCAAATTCTTCAAATGAAAACTGCTTCTTTACTTTATACAAATAATTGAATTGAAATGAATTTAAATTCTTGAATTCTGTGGTTTTTAATAGACAGATAAATAAATAAATGATAAGAAAGTAAGAAATTTTAAATTAACAAAAATGAATTTATCACGGAACTAAACCAGTCGCTATAGTTTTATTTATTACGTAAGTGTGAAATGCTTTTAAGGCGGAGCTTATTTGGCATGATGGGATAGCTTAGCTCTAACGATTCGACGTTGTTGATACACCGTTGATCAAAGATTTTGCTACACCAACTATTGATGAGAATTTTAGTGAGGCTGGTATAAAAGTGAGGATGGTATAAAATTGTTGTAAATGAGTGGAAAGAAAATGACTCTTAAAGCCTGGTTCAGACCTGACGATTACGACGATTAGAATTCAGTGTAATCGTCGTAATCGTTGTAATCGCCAGGTCTGAACCAGGCTTTAAGAGGATGATGTATTGATGAATAAGATCTTCCACGAAAACTTTTGACTATTCAGGATTTTGAGTGTTTGTGCAAACTGATGCGTTTAGAAAATAGAGAGTTGAGCTGAAGATTCCGAAGAGTGATTAGCATGTAAGAAAAAGTACACTGGAAACTAGGTTCTTTAAAAGCAAATAGTGTAATTTTATAAATAGAATTCCATTTACTTATCGTACTCCAAGACAGCTGTTCGTCTAATGTAACTCTTAAATAGGATGTTACTTTCTCGTTTACTTATTCCACTTATAATTCTTCTCTTCTGATATCATGATGATGCATAACCTTCGGTAATGATGTTATTGGCAATCCAAACCACAAACATTACTTCAACTTTACCCAGTAGGCACTTTTGTTAAAAAATCTCTGCGAATGAGTGCATTTCTTTAGAAATATACACGTAATTTCTATGAAAATGCTCTTCATCGTAGTGACTTTTGACGATTTTGCCCACTGAGAAGATATCAATTTACTTAGCTTTGGAACTTTACCGAGGGTCGCATATTCGAACGAGGTGGTCATTATTCATATAAAAAAAACATTCTAAACATTCCAACTATGTTTAGCTACTTTGTACCTTCATCAACTGCTTAAACTGAAGCAGTTGGTTTGTATACGTCACGATCATCATACAAAACTCAAAACTCAAAATGGTTTCACATCAATGCATGTTACTTCTTGTTTTTACTAAACGAGACCCCTTTATTAATGAGGAGTGCTTAACCCTAACAATAACAAAGAAAACCTAACAAGTCATTAGCGTAAACCACGGGGGGGGGGGTGAACTGTGGCGGATCTAGAGGTATGTCGAAATTTGTGTAGGAGAGCATTAACATAATTTGTGAATTCAATTTATATTTCCAATGGGATTATTTGAACGCTTTTCCTTTATGGTTAGATTGCTAACACTCTCCTACACAAATTTCGACATAACTCTAGATCCGCCACTGGTGAAAATATTCTAAGGGGTCATTATTTTCTACCACAGGTCTTTCGAACAGATATTAGCGTCGTATAACTAACACACCATTTTAATGATTACCGTTAGAAGATTGCATGTGTACAAATAACTGCAGTTGCAAAATCGAAGAAATTTACTGCTGTTGTTACTTCGACTCGGTTTCAGTCCCTTACTACTTTCTACTGACAAAGCTATAAATCAACATTCATCGCCATGGTGATTTCACTTTAAATCATTTCCAATAAAAACTTTGTCAGCAAAATTAGTAAAAAGTAATAATGGTAAATTTTTTTTACTTATTTATTAAGTATAGATGTTTGTCACTATACATACAGATTCCAGTAAGATCTCGCTCAGACAACTGAGTTATTTACATATTGCTATGTCAGCAATTCCTTCTTGAACATTGTAATGTCACGTTGTCGTGGAGACAATTTTTTCAAGAAAAAACCGGCTGGAAATCTCGGGAACGAAAAATGGGTTTTGAAAATTGAAAAGCTAACTTTCATTACTTTTTGAAACTCTTCCAAATCGTACAAAAGTCCAACTGTAATTTAAGCAGAAGTCACACAGGTTTCACGAGTAGGCCATCATACTACTACCAGTTTGCAAAAAATGAACCTCTATCATCCAGAGAACATATGACGCTAATTGAGATGGTGGCAATGGCATGATAGATGAAAAAATATTTATGATAATATTCTACTAACCTCCAATATTTAAATAAGCAATGTTATCGTGGTCAGCTTTTCTTAAACCTTCTGTTCATATGCAAGTCTTTCCATATTTTATCAAGATTAATTTTTTTTTTCAAACCATGTAGACTTGCGGAATGTTTTAGAGGTTTTGTAATTATATAATTTTCACGATAAAAGATTTTTTTTACTATTGTTTTATAAATGCGTTATAAGTTGTTTGTGATCTCTCTCGCAGAAAATCTTTGAATATTGATTTTTGAAAGGTTCAATATGGCTGGCTCTACTGATGTTATCAACTATCGCTTCTCTTTTGTCCATTATTCACTTTTCCATTACACGAAATATGTTTTACTGATGAAACCGTCAAAGATAACACGATCCAGCTGTTGATTCTCTACATACAAATCCACCTTTGATATGTTTGAATCGTTTTTCTTTTAGAAGAATCCTAGCAAACTGTTTCATGATTAACAGATCTCTTGTTTAGTTTTATCAAGGGAAAGGAGGATCTCTCGATCTTTTCGATGATTTTCAACCTAGAATTCTAGCTGATTAGTAATAGACAAATATTATGCAATATGGCAATCTACTCAAGATCATGTATTATCTCTGCAAAACAGAATAAACAAACCGTTGCTCGAGGATTGAATGGACATAAAACAATCCGCATCCATTATTCCATAAACCGCTGTGAAATCTACGAATAACACAACACAACATCAAAGACATTGCCTACCTTTTGATCTGCTGCTTTAAGTCCGAATTGACTTTTATTTTAACGAGTTATGGAAAAATGATTCTCAAAATGATTCCCACAATCCGAATCAACACTTTTGAATTGTTATAAATCTTCATTAAGCACTCAGACAGAACTTGGCCTAAATTTTGACACAATTTTCTCTTGTTTTGCCGATGCGAAAACTGATAGAGCGCGATAATTGAGCAGACACGAGAAGGAAAATATTCAAGGTCCTTCTGCCAAATGATGAGAGTGATCACGCTCCGGGAATTTACTCAAAAATCGACCAACACACTGATTCACCAACAATGATCTTAACCACTTTATATTTGTGTTATGATGCATACTTGCTGCCAAGGAGCCGATCATTTGTAAAAACAAACTCTATGTAAGTCGAACATCTATGGTTCCGAAAAAAAATGTTCGATCATTGGAGAGTTCGAATAGACTTGTTTAAACGCTGTATTGTGGCCGAGTTATCATGTCTAACCTCGGTTTTAACAGAGATTATTATGATAGAAAAATGAAATCAATGGCGCAATGAATTGCATAAAGACGTGGTTAGACACTCAGCCACAATATGAATAGAAATTCGGGAAAGGTTTATTAAGGAGGATCATGAGTGAAAGCAACCTTGACATTCGTTCGAAATAGAAAAACACATCGAACGTTGATACCATCCACTGAAAACCAAATATGATTTCAAACGATGCTCTGTTACTTCAACAATACGTGGACAATTTTTGAAGAAGAAATTCATACAGGGGTATAGATATCTATTCAAAGTGACTGCGTGGTCCCTTCGAGTATAAATGGAGTGGTCTGTCTTCCAGATTCAGCGATGAATGTATTTCAATTCTTCGAAGAGTTTCAAGACAGGGGAATTAACGTACTAGAAGCCATTGACCAAAACAACTGTCAATTGGGAGAGCTGCCTATAGCGTTAAAGCAACTACAGGGTCGTCGAAATCGGCGGGCGGAACCGGCTAACTTCATTCAACCGGATAAAATCCGAAGCCCTAATAACTACCGGTTGCTGACAGTTACTCACCGCATATTCAATGATCCGACGTAAGAGAGTGAAGGTGCTACGAGAAGGTTAAATACACACGAAATGTTTCTCAGCAGAGGAAATGCCTCACGTCACTAAAAGGATTGGTTGGTGGCGAAGTCTCGCCACAATGGAAGGGCTTCCTTTGATAAAGTTTTGTTGAATACCAATATGATCCATAAGTCGACTCGATTTAGCCGTCACAACAGAGAGGCTTAAAAATTTACAAACTTTATAGTAAATTATATCAACGTTCAAACAAGTTTACTAAACCCCAACTTGGTTTAAACCAAATAGACTCACATTAAAAATGGTGACTGCAAAAATTAAGACATAAAAACATCACAGCTATTTCGTCATCCGAATGCAGTCCGTGTGGTAAAAATAGCCAGTCATTAAGAATAAAGACATGAAGACTCAAAGCTATACATTAAAGTAAATCCTAGTAAACATTCAAAAATAAGAAAGTAAGTTGAATTGAGTTGAATACTCACAACTGCTAAAGGACGAAGAGGATGAAGGCATTTCTTACCTTATTGATATTAATTCTTGTCTGACCATATGGATTATAATATTTGAGAAATGGGAATTAGACGAAATATCAAGCATTTTTCCATATTGTTAAATTATATCGGATTTATTTTATAAATTCATTTGATAGGATTCCCATGTCATAATATCGCATTGGTTCACATGCAGTACTACTGTATTTAAGAGGTCGATTTAAACACAGGACTATGGCTGCGATATATTGTATTTCAAATCGAATGAGAAAGTGATTAAAAACATTTTCTCTCACACTTTCATTATCTTCACAAAAGCTTTGATTATTTTCTTATTAATTTCTCACAAAAATTCAACATCTTTATTTTTTATGATTTTGAAATATGTTACTTGATATCAAAATAAAATGGAAAAATATTTTGTCGTCCAATAATGATTATGAAACTCTACAATGGCTTCCTAAACTCGACAGACAACTGAAGAAGGGAAGGTGGTTTTAGTAAAAGCAAATTTTGTGACAATAAAAATGGAAAGCAGAACTATCAATTATGGCGCAAGCATATTGGAAAACGTAAGGCTGGATAAAGATGTTGCAGACGTACAGCTAGATTTTCGCCAAAATACACTGACTTACCTTTATGATGTAATCTTTTGCTTAAGATTTCTTTAGGCCTGTTTTCCCCTTTTTTTACAAACATGTATCTCAACTACTTCGAGACTAAAATGGATTTACACACTTTTTTGTTGTCAAAAGACTTTCTTTTTATGCGATCACATTTCCTAAAACTTGTTAATTTCTCTACCATCTGTAATACATTTCACAGCTGGGTTACTTTATACAACGGGTTTTGGCAAAGACAAATTCACATCTCATCTCACATAGTTTTTGAAAATTGGTAAAAAGTTTCATAAAGTTTCACTAAGCCCGAGTTCAAAATTCGTAATTCTTCTTCTATTCTAGTCATTGACTTTGGCGTCCTCCACCCCAATTTAATGGTTTTACTTGAATAAAAAAGGTATACACGTCCCAAATTTTGGCTGAGGCTGGATATGTTTCTTTTTTTAACCGTTTTCCAGCCTCAAATGTTCTTAAAATGTTCTTAAAGAAAAGTTCAAATAAAAAGATTCAAGTAGCATTAGCGGGATTTGGAAAGATCATGTTTTGTTTACACGAAACTACTTTTCTATAGATTTGTAGGGGATTGTATACAACTTAGCAGAGTTGTTCGTGAATTTTTCCCTACAAAGTCATTAGAAATATCACATGAACACTTGAAATAAGCGTGCAAAGTAATGATGTTTCTTTTGATACAAGAAAAGGCTTTAAATCCCCAAAGTAACTTTTTATTATTTTAATTCTCACAAGTAATTGATTTTTTTCGTGTAACAGGCTCGTCGGTCTTACGAATCTCCCTAATGAATGGGGTAATAAAATTCGCCTAGTGTTAAATCAAACCAGCTTTGTCTTATCGCTTGTTATAATACCCTTTGTTTTTCTTCGGAAAAATCTTCTTTTCTATTTTGAATAACTCAGCCTGAGGATGTTCCAAATCTAAGCCTCGATGTTCCAAATCTAAGCCTCGATGTTCTTATAAACGAGGTTCTTATAAAAAAACAAAACGTGTAATATGTGGAGGTTGAGTTATATCTAGATCATTCATAAAAGAATCAGATGATATGAACCCATGTTCGTGCTCGCTTGAAAGTAATAATAAAATCTTCATAGCAGATTACTTGAAATCCTATTATACAACGGTGCTTTTTGCAGAAACACGGAGAGCACGTATTGTTGACGCTATATTAAAACTTTCCGAACGCTCGCTTTGCCCTATTAACATTGCTGTTACAAGTCGCTACGATCAAAATTAATTTATACCACATTATGGAAATCAAAAAACTTATCACTCATGATTTCTATAAAATTAATTTCCGCATACACTTTTAATACGCACTTTAATGTGGATTGTGTATATTATAGTATAGATACAAAGTTTCGGATTACCGTAATGCATCGATTAAACGCCCCCTTTTCAATTCAAAAAATTTAATAAACGCCCCGGGCGTCTAATCGAAGCATTACGGTATTAATTTCATGACCTGTACAAGAATCAAGCGCGATTTAACAAATTTACTCAAGACTTGGGATTTCCTGACTGTACAAGGTAAAAACAAAGAAATATTTCTTTTATTGCATGGAAAAGAGGCTCCATCTAATTTGCAATTGAATACTTAAAAAATATCGTATGTCCTACTGCATGCTTCGGGAACGATGTGCAATTGCATTCTTTTCATAGCCAAATAGTTGCCCCTTATTATTGCATCGTTTTGGGTAAGCAAAATTTTATTTTTTGTTGAAATATAATATGACATATTTTGTTAGTTCGATGAGACAAACCTTTTCTTTTATAGTACTTCTACATCTTACCATAATTCTTCTGATTTAGGGCAGTGGGTCCAAAAATAATTATTTTTTATGTCATTTAGTTAGAATTCCAAAACTACCCCTGAAAATCCGATCTAAATTAGAACTACACGCTAAAATAATAGAGGCTTCTTTTGACTATTTTCAATATCTAACCCACGTTATTAATCACAAAATTGATTTCAAAAATCAGCGCTAGATTTGAGGAACTAAACGGTACGAACATTATGATCTGGATTCAAGAAAAGCAAACCTTTATCCCAGCGATTGGAAATACTATTAATTTTAACGAAAATACGTCAAATGGATACCTTATCGGGGGAAAAAAAAGTCGGGGAAATGTGACCAATTTTTTTGAGGGGTGATTAAGATTTTCCCCGACCAAATTTTCCCCGGACTTTTCTGCACCCGACCAAAAATGTTCCCCGACTTTTTTTCCCCGATGAGGTGTACAATAACTCAGACGTTATTGTAATGCTTGATTATTTTCTTTTTATATTAAAATTATTTAGTCAGGGAAAAGTGATAATTTTCAAAATTTAGTCGGGAAAAAGTGACTAATTTCAAAAATTGGTTGGGGAAAAGTGACTTAAATTTTTCCCAACTAAAAGTTTCTCCGACTAAATTTTTTAACGACTTTTTTTCCCCGACAATCGGCTGTTCCCCAAAGAAGCCATCCGTGTATCAAACCCGTGTTCGAGAATAGCTAACTTATCCTTTCCGAAAAAAATCAACTAGAAAATGATGGAGAGGTTGTCCTTCTAAAAGCAGTTTCTAGAAGCATTCTTCCGCAAATATCCGATCGGAAAAGGTAAAGATAAGAAACAATGAAGTTATTATTGATTTTAACATGTTTTATAGGAATTCGCATTAAGAAACTACAGCCTAGTCTGCTTTCTTGGACCGGATAAAAAGTCCAAGATAAGCCCGATTTTTGTGATAATGAGACTAAACCAGGAAGGAACTCGAGATAGCGGGGATTTTAATGATGCTTGAAAGTTTTTCATTGATTTTGGATCGATGCAGTATGTAACATCTAATTTTATAGGGTTGCGGTTTGATACCAAGGACGTGGACAAGAAATTGTATAAAATCGATAAAACAGTGTTTTTACCCCCGTCATTTTACTTCTGTCTAGCACTCGTCTCACTCTTTCATACACTTAAAAATTGAGTGTGAGTGTAATAGCGATGGTTATTGAGGCAAAATTGATACAGAGTGCATGATTTTTTATTTAGTTGACCTAACTGAAGTATTTACTTACTTTCAGGTCAAATCCCCTTGGACTTAAAATCGTTTACAAGTCAAGACAAGTGTCAACGGGAGGCATTTGTTTTAATGAAACTATTCAAGACTATTCATGTACAATATATTGTTCAAATTTGGTATTTGGTATGGGATCTTGCTGTTTTTGTTTACACTGTATATACAGTCAATTATAGTTTTATTCTATTTTTTATAGAGAAGATCATTACAGCCACGTGGAATAAGCTACGAGAGAACTTCCGAAAATGTCTAAACCGGCGAAAAAAAGCCTCAAAGTCTGGTGCATCTGGGAGACAATTGTCAACTTGTCAATATTTCAAAGAATTGTCATTCTTAACTGATGCTATTGGAGTTAGAGTGACAGAAAGTAATATTACTTATAGCTTGCAAGACGATATGTTTCCCATCAATAGCGCCAATACAATTACTAAAATTACACTTTCTCTCAAATTCCCTTGCAATATCTCTCCAATCATTTTCATTTTTTAGGTGACATACCAACTCCTCAGCTAATAAAATTTTCCACAGGACCGAAACATGTTTCATTTACAATCCTCGATATTGACGTTGGGCTGATAAGAATGCCAGCAAGGTCAATTTGAAACATTCCAGAAAATAAATATTTCAGTGTCACAGTTAATCGTTCACGTCTTACAGAACATTTAGTAAGATCTGCAACTACTAAGCGCAGTAATTGTTCATACTTTGTCGGTGTCATTCGAAAGAATTTGAAGAAATATTCACTGTCATACAATTTCCTTTAGCTTTTCTTTCTTTAAAAAGCTCTCTCATCCACATTGTCTATTTGTCATATTTTAACTTTCGTTTTTCCCTTATGTGCCATAAAAGCAGCAAGTGCAATGTCTTTCTATTGAACTTGATGAAAGCAGCCATGTTTGTTTATGATCCTGTCTAAATTTTTGCCGACAACAATTTTAAGTGGAAATTATTTTTTCCCGTGTCCTGTTCCCGTTTCCTTTTCCTGTTCCCGTTGAAAAACGGGAACGGAAAAATAACCACGTGAGCATGCGCACTTTGGATTTCTTGCTTTTCCTCGGGAAACTTTTCCTGTCCTTTCTGTCTCGGGAAAAAGTTGATCTCGTTTCAACTTTTTCTCGTGTGTGGTTGCTGGAAAGGAAAATGAAGAACCAATCGAATCGCAATATTCATGAAAGCTAAGCATTTTTTTAATTAATGCTGAAATGGCAATTTTGAATGTTTCAAAACATTCAAGCAATATAGCGACGCGTCAACTGGAGGCAGAGTATGAGGAGTCAGTGATAGCACAGCGATACAAGAAAACCATCCCACAACAGGGCAAACTCAATTTAGGTATGCATCGCAGTTAGACAAGCATTGGGAGGTTGATTTGATAGAGGAAGTCAGGCAATATGATTGTTTATATGGAACTCAAGTAAGCAACAGAAGTTTTTAGTCATTGGGCTTCCATCCGTAATGGTTGGTTCTTCCGCCTGCTGATTTGCAACTATTAGTTGACTTACCGCCAGAGATACGTATAGCATTGCTCTAACTTGCCCAGCGTGCAGTCAGTCGATGGCTCCTAATGGGCTGATACGCTGCTTTTAAAGCGCATCGGAGTGGTGTATTGATATACGACATTACTGGACTCGAACACGGGTCGCAGTGGTAGCACTCAAAGGTACTAACCACTACACCATCGCTGCACAACTAGTATGACTTTCAAGCGTCACCATTAATCTCTCACAAGGCCCAATTGCTTTACGTTTGACTGAAGATTTTGTTATTGCTGGAGCAACTAGTCGCAACAGCTGCTCATATTTTGTTGGTGTCATTCTGAAAAACTTTAAAGAAAATGTTACTCTTCATCATGTAACTTCGTATCTTTAACTAACAAGTTTAACTAGTTTTTCTTTCCTGCCTAACCCACATTCTTTTTCTAATACATACGATCCTTTTTTTCTTTTAAATAATAAATCCATAATCCATAATCAGATACAAAGTTCTTCTGCTGAATTTACTAAGAAAAGCCGTCATATTTGTTTATGTTCTGAATTCATTTTACCGCGCGCTGTTTTGAGTGGAAATTAATTTTTCCTGTTTGTCCTTTCCCGTTTCCCGTTGAAAAAGCGTTATGTGGAAATCCACCTTAATGGAAACTGATTTTCCCGACTTTCCTGTTCCCGTTTCCCGTTCCTATTTTCCGTGTCCCGCCGAAATAAAATAAAAAATAGTCCCCGTGGGCAAAGCCGTCATAAGTAGAACAATTTCAAACAATTTAAACTGATCCATTTAAATGATAATGTTTTTCAGCCTTTAAACATCAGTTCGAGATAGCGGGAAGTTCAAGATAGCGGGAAAGTGTTTAGTTAGTGAGATTGTAAATGCTGATATGGGACTAAGTGAATTTTTGTTAGTGAATTTCGAGAAAAGGCATGTTCGAGATAACGAGCGTCAACTGTGGAGCAGGCGTGCATTCATCAAAAACCATCAAATTCCGGGAAAATCACCTGTAATTTTCAAATTACGTCAATTGATAATTAACTCTATAAATAAGCACTTTAATATCGAAAGTACGGTCAATATAAATGCTGCAATTTGCGATTGTTGCGAATTTTCTTTATCTTACTTGTGATCTTTAAAAGAGAAGATGGTTGATGCGTCAAAACCCTAAGAAAACTACTTTTGGAGAGAAAGATAAACCATTATTATCTTTTAACTTTCTCTGTTCATCGTGACAAGCCAATGGAAGAAACTTGACTCCTTAGCGTGTGTAAACTTCCCAAAAAGGCTTGCAGATAGGACACCATAGCAGTATGCAGGGAGAAAATCCGAACAGTATACGGCACTACCAAAGGTACTATAGTTAGGAAAGGGCGATGTTTTAAAAGAGGTTTATAATCTTTGAAATTTCCTGCTTTCTTTTTGACACCACTAATACTTTGACGTCAACAATGTAAAAACAACATTAAACTTTAAAAAAAAGAATTAGAAGTTATTGCAACAATGAAAACTGCACATCCGGTAAAACCAAAGTGAAACCTTCTGTAAGCTGAAGAGCTTGTAGTAATAATCCTCGAGGTAAATCGAGGAGACGTTATATTGCGTTATACAGGCAATCGCATTGATCGTCCTATTGCAAAGTTTTCCTTATTTTGATTTCTAAACAAATTCCGTGCCAATTTTAATGAAATACACAAATTTATAATTATCAAAATGGCGGTTTTGAAATAATACGGGTGATAAATCTTAAATACATGGCAATTACTTCCTAAAACTTCGCCAATTCATATTATAACTTACTTACTCAGTAGAATTTAATCTTTAAAAAGATGGAATATGAATAACAATGATGACACTAAAATAATATTTGATGAAATATTTCTTATAGTTTTCTTTAGATTACCCCCGTATTTTCGAATTAGTTTCAAAATAAATAAAAGAATCGAAGATAACTGCGAACACACTATTGATGTTGCTGAAACTTATAACTAGTTCTCGTGTATCCTTGCGAACAGTTCACAGGTTTTGACAACAATTTTATTGTGTTTGAATGAATGTTGACATCACTGTTATTGCATATTTAGCTGATACGATAAAATACGAGGGAACGTATTATTTATATACTTTAATTTTAGATTGGATTGAAGTTTTGGTGTAAAAAGCTACCTGTAGCTAATTATACGAAATCTGGATTATTTGGTATACATTTTGATATAGTATGGATGCATTATGTTTCTTTAAAATACTGAACTTTCGATTCACTTTAAAATAAGTTCTTCCACTGTGATTATCCAGAGGAATACTGATTGAAAAATATTGTCTTGTGTTAATAAATTTGTTGTTGGCTCACACTATCCAGTGAAACAATTCACATACCAGAGTCAGAAGCAGAAGGAATTATTGTATAAGGTTAATCCAGGAGGTCAATAGGTTCACAAATGAATTACAACGAAAACAATAACGGCCCTAGAAATCATTTGCCTTGCAACTTGAAACCTGTTTTTTAGCAAATTTATATATATATATATATACTAGTTCAAGCTTACTATATTGACCAAGAAGAAAGAACATCCTGAAACCTGCAGCTGAAGATTTTGCCTGAGGGGACACCATGAAATTGTAAGTACGAATACAAAAGCTTACAACTTTTTGAACTTTAATTTATAATTCATTTATAAACAAAACATGTTATTGTGAAAGAGCATAATTTGCCATGTTATTTGCCATTATGACAAGGATGCTGACCACCTTACACACATGTGTGTGCACTCAATAAGGAAATAATTGAATAGCAAATAAATAAAGAAATCAAAAATTTCAATTCACAAATCTGTTGTCAAATCTTTTTGATTTTCACTGGTTCGCCATTAGGTTGGTTGTCAAAAAAATGTAAACATTTATATCATCCTGCCGATTTCGTTATTTTTCTCAAAATGTTGTTGAAATGATTGTTTTCCAGAAAATTTGTACATCAAATATCTTGGTTTATTGCTAACATTCTACAATTTTTAAGTACTCCTTAATGACATCTTGATAATCATATCTAAGCATTATTACAGTGTAATTTGTTATGGAAGTATAACTAATGGCCAATATTTGATGATCTAGCACAATTTAAATGAAATTAATCATGTATATATACGTAAGGTTGCTTTTACTTTAGACTAAAGAGTCATCGAAACATGGAATCAAGCAACAGTATATTACAGAAATGAAGGAGATCAATATCGTATCAACAAGTGAAATCCACCATAAATCGGAAGGGAAGATGCCCAGCATACCATTAACACCACCATATATAGATTTGGAGAATTCTGGATTTGTTTCCAGAAAACTACATTTAAGGCAATCAGATTACCTTAATGTGCCAATTTGGAAATGCAAAGATTTTGAACTGGAATACTTAGATCAAGGATTTTTTGGGATTATATACAAGGTAATATTTTGTCTTTTCATTAATTTTTTCCGTTCGAAGCTCTTGTATATATGCGAACCTGCAAAATCTCATTTTGAATGCAAAATTGAATACTTTCATTTGTTACAATTCAAATTTGCTATTGCAAAAGTGTTAAATATTTGATCAGGAAGCCTTTTATAAGAACTTTTCAATAGTATCTAATTCATTATGTATATATGAAACAAGGAACAGTAAAGCTGACCATTATTATCGTTTCCTTACATTAAAAGTTTTTCACACACACACACAGAACAGATTATAATTAATTGGTTCTCTGTTTGAAAGATGCATCTATAACCACAAACAACTTTCATAATTCAGTTGATTTGAAAAACTTTTAACTATGCAATAGATAAACCTTCACATATTTCAGAGGCAATTCTATCTTTTATTATATATTGTATATCATGTTATACAATGGTAAAGAAACATTAATTTACTCAGAAATAAAAATAATTCACGTTTTATAAGTTTTTTGACAATTTGATCTTTGACAAGGCTTTGAACATTTTCATAATTGTTAAATACTGTTTGCAAAAAAAATATTCACATAGCTACCGAATGTTTATATAATCCCACTTCCTTACGAAAATATGAAGGGTTAGATTAGAACTCCAAGGGTGAGCATTATTGTTACAAATAGTTTGTGTCAATAATTTTCTGGATAATGATCTTTATATCATTTATATATACAAGGAAAACATTTTTAGTGACTGCAGACCTATCATGTTCACTTAAATATGACATGGTATGGTTATACCACATTATACCACATATATATGTCTTTTTTATCAAAATCTCATGAGTGTTTTGTTTACGAAGTTGTTTCTATAGCAACTTTATTTATGATTAATAGCTTGTATATAAGTTCATTATTGGCAATTTGGACACTCCGTTTTTGTATGTATGTGTGTAATATGAACTTGCATATGTTGCATGTTGATGTATATTTCCCCTTAATTAGCAGATTGTGTAAGAACATCCAGATATGCCTTATGATATAATTTTCACAAATCCACAATGCAAACCAAGCAGAGTGGTAGAATGAAGTAAGTTTAAACTATGATGAATAAAACGTTTACAATGGTTATCACACTGACTAGGTAAAGGTCTTTTGTTTTACGTTACAAGTTTTTTTTTTCTTCCCCCAATGTGGAAGTCATATACTTTTTAACATCTGATACTTCCGTTTCTATCTTAAAAAATACTCATTGATAAATATTACATTATTTTGTTCCCATGTGTTTATAGGACAAATATTTTCCTTCAGCCTTTAATATCAAACAACGTTGTTTCTATGTAAATAAAATGTCATACAAAAAAAACTTCAAAATATTTTGAATTTGTTTTCTGATTCACATGCTTTCTTGCGTATTTTCAATTCACTATTTTGTGGTATAAATAGACATAAAACATTTGGTAGTTTGGGTGCATAACATAACAAAGCAACTTAGAGATCCTAACTTTCTCTCAGTATTTCTCAAATAGTGTGTATAGACAACACATGTAGCATGCCAAATGAGTAAACACAATGTTTCCAGAAGAGGTCTGAATTAGTAGCTGGGAGATTTTGAATATTGCCTCGAATTAAATTGATTTGGGGAATCTGAGTGATCATTTACCTCAGAATGTTGTATAATTTTGTCTCATATATGTTCACTGTCGAAGTTCATAGCTTGTCACGAAAAAGGCGGTCAGATGAAGGCTGCAATAATTTGGTTGGCCCTGCATTTTTTTCTCATAAATAAATCTGGACCCCCTAGAAAAATGAAGTTTTTACCCTGACCTAACCTTTCTATGATTGAATCTTTTACATAATGTTAAATTTGTGTTTGATATGGATTTTCCATGCAGCTTTTGAAGTTATGCTTTTGTAGGCTACTCATCATGTATCAAAGGAAGTACTTGTGCTGAAAGAATTACAATCAGATGAACAGCAAATGATCAATGAAGATGATGTGAAGCAATTTTATGATGAAATCACACTATTATCAAAACTAAGTCACCCAAACATAATCAAGTATGCGATTGTTTGTTTAAGTTTATTATGCTGAGTCAGATATCTGATGCTGAGTCAGATAACGTACTAACAACAATAAAGTCTTGTAAATTCACACAAGTAAAATAGCTTTGTTGATTTTTCTGGTTTCTTTTCACATTTTAGAATTAAAGGTATATTATTCAGAGAGGAAAACATCTGTTTTTTATCAGAGGTAAGCATGTTATTGTTTGATGCATTCTCTGAAAAGACTTCAACTTTACGCAGAGTTTCATGTTTGCAAAAATATTTTGAGGTTAATTACATGGCCACCTGTTAGTATAAGGCAAAACTTTGTAGCCTGGGATGAAAAATAAAGTAAAAGCAATGGTTGGTTTTTTTAGTATGTTGGTGGTGGAAACTTGCAAAAATTACTGCACAAACAAAAAGATTTAAAATTGCCATGGAAGACATATTTAAATATTACTCTTGACATAGCACGTGGGATGGCGTATTTGCATGCCAAGCATGTCATACACCGGGATTTGCATTCAAAGGTATACACATTTTTGATGGTATATATATAAGCTGGAATATTCAGGGTGACTGACTTTATATGCAGGACTTTGTACTAATGACTTGATATAGATCAATTCGAAACTTTTGTTTATTTTTAATTATGGTATAAACAGAAATATATATTAAGAAATTAGATTATTCAATTCTTGAGATTTTAATTTTTAAGGGGACGTTGTGTCTTAAGGATCCAAATATTTGTTTAATATTTGTTTGACCACAGTTAGTATTTGGTATCATTCTAAATCTTCTCAAACTTTCAGTTTCGAATTCCTTAGGTTTCAAATCACTAAGTTCCTGACAACGTAATGATTTGACGATATGAAATAAAAAATTTGAGAAAAACTACCTAAATCTTTAATTGGTTCAAGAAATTTTGATTTGATCCTTTTGGAAAATAAACTTTTTTTCTTAAAACTTTCTTTTAAAAGCTTGTTTTTTTTATAAATCAATGTTCTGATAAACTTCGGTTAATTGATACTCGAGCGAAAGATCATTCATACCAACACCTGGAATTTTACCTATAATTTGTATGAGACAAAAACGTTTTGGTGCTATTCAACATGAAATCATGTTTATTGTGGTTAAGTTCAGTATTGAAGGTAATGTTGTGTTAAAAAAAATGTATTAAGAAAAACCGTTTCTGTTTTTTGTTTTGGCTAGAATATCTTGCTGCGCCATATCAACTCCACACAATACCAAGCGGTCATCATAGATTTTGGATTGTCTTACCAAAAACCAGAAGTTTACTCACCGGAGTAAGATCATTTCATTGTACATATTATTTCAGTCCACTTCCAAACACTTCTAATTTAATTGATGGTATGTTATGGTAACCATATCCCCCCGCCTAAATTCAAAATTTATTTAATAAGCATTCCCCTCTGATTAGCGACCGGGCGGTTATTAGAAATAACAAATTTTCCTCAGGAAGCTCCAATACGTAATATTGGGAAATCGGGATTCACGACATTTTTTATTGGTACGGGAGGGAGAGTGTAATTTTCCTCAGATAATGGATGAAATTATATAGTATTGAATTGTTGTTTTTGCACCTTTCATAATTTTGTTGTATGGATTTTCAAAAATTAATAAGGGCCCGGGAGGTTAATAGAGGAAATACGGTACTTACTTCGTAGCATCTTTTAATATCCTGTTGTTCTAATGAGAAAATTTCATGAAACCTTTTCCCCTTGGATGCATTGTTATGAAAGATAGCTAGCTACCTTCAATATTTTTTAATTTTTTGATTTCTAGCAATGTGTGCAGATTACTTGAACGTTATTGCTTTTTGGAATTCTTTAAAAACTTTCTCCATCAGATTTCGGCTTTAGTAGGAAATAACGTGATTAGTTTAACGAAGATTCTCTGTCTTGCAACGGTCTGTTATAAAACAAATCCATTACGTGTACTCGTATAATGTTGTATTTTCTATAGAGAGGAAGCTCCATCTGGGCCAGTGGGTTCGCCTTTCCATATCGCTCCTGAGTTGTTCAATATGGATCCATGCAGTAAGAAGGTAACTTTAATAGGTTGCTAATGTTTGTTTTCGAACTTGACCTTCATTTTGTTTACGAGATTGTACATTTGACAAATCGTTATTGACTAAATGAGGCTAAACCCGAACCTTGACCTCAATAACCCAGACACATTTAACAAGGTTTATACCATAAAGTGTGATGGTAACGATGTGTTACATATCGAACTTGACTTTTTATAGGCAGATGTGTTTTCGTATGGTATTATTCTATGTGAGATAATATCTGGATGTCCTGGAGCCGATCCAGACGAGCTGCCAAGAAGAAATGTAAGATAACTGATCATTTATTTATTTTGACTGTGAATGTGGATATTTACATTTCAGTTAAGAAAATGCTTTACATTTTTAAGATTCATCAAGGTATCATTATCCTCCTGTTATGATGAAATCATAATGGAAGATCTTTGTAAAAAAATTTAGTATATTATTTCTTACAACAATTTGTAATTCTATTCAGGATTATGGTTTAAACGTTGAAGAATTCAATAAAATAGCGTTGGATTGTCCAGCGGAGTTTCTTAACCTTGCTGTTCGATGTTGCCAGGTATTTGCTTTAATTTCGCAGCATTGGACAAACCTTACAACATAGAACTGTCTGTCTGGTGTGACCAAAAGTAACTAGCGTGTAAACAAGGTCTTAAACGTGAAGGGTCTGAGACTTGAATCTCCAACAGAGTTTTTTTGGCTTTCCCCGCTTTTCTGTTTGAAAAATTACGTCAAAACTCACCTGAAATTTAAACCTTCTCACACCTACCCAATGGGCAAAATAATCAAAAAGTCACTGCGACGAAGAACATTTTTATTGAAATAGTGTGTATATTTCTATAGAAATGCACACCTTTCTAGTGATTTTTTTCAAGTACGATCTGGTTTCTATGGTAATTATTCCGCTCCTGAATTAAAGTAATATGAGTGTGTTACTAAAATAAAACATGTAATTAGCGAGACAATATATCAGTATGGATAAGGTAAAGGGGTGAGTGAATAAGACACAAACAAGTCGGAGGTTGCCACAACACGTTTCGCGTCCGTTGATGATTTTTAAGTGGTTATATATGATATATGTTGTACAGTATCTTTAAACAGTGTGTTTAAGAATGATGGAGACGGAAATTTTGAAACTACTTCATAGGTACTGATGATAAATATGTTGTCCACATGTTCATGTTTTAGGTTAATCCAAAACTGCGACCCAAATTTAACGACATTGTAAAAGTTATCGATATTATCCTCGATCGATGTGAAGAAGAAGAGGAAGAGGAGGAGGAAACACAACAGGAGGAGAGTCATGTGGATGTGGAGGAGAGCCAGGTGGATACAAGTTCAATAGATGCGAATGACTTTTTGATTGAAGGGTCTCTGTTATGTTCTTGTCGTTCCATGAAACGGCGTTCGCATACCTTCTCTGAAGGTATTTTCAAAACAGTTTACGATAGATATGGCGAAGTCAAAAGAACTAGCTCCAGAAAACACACGAGGACCCATTTTCGACGATGTTCAATGTGTGGAGGGCGAATTCTAACTGTTGAGGAACCTTGTGTTACAAACTTCGACGACCACATGTCCCTGATGAATAAAAATACGAACTCTTTATCGCAAACATTGGAGATTGCCGAAGAATCGAGCAATGAAAATGTGGATAAGACTTCTGCAGATGTGGAAGATTCATTTAACAAAAACGAAAATAACGACGAACGGACAGACTCGGAAGAGTTACATGGGGTGGATGACTCGCAGAAGAACTCACATAACGAGCGGAATATTGTTGATATAGTAGTGACGACAACATCACCAATTCCCATCTCTGAACCAACAGTTGTGTGTGGGAATGATGACGATGACGAAGAGGAAGAACGTAAATCAAGCGTCAGTTCGTTGTTAGAGTCGCCGACGAGTCGGAATTTTTCATCGTCATATTCGGCTTTAGAACATTTGGTGAATTACACAGCAGCTGCAATGCTGACCGAAAATAAAACGGAAATCTCATCAAAAACATCGCAACTTGCGCAGAATACCCCCGGCAAACTTCCTAGGTTTTTCCAAAATATTTTGCGAAGGCGTAAGAGCCGGGTTACACTTACTAATATCGATGAAAGAAATCACCATGATAGGCGGAGCGTTCGATTAAGTCTGAACAAGTTTTTCCATTTTTCCTCGAATTCAGTCGACAAATCACACGAGTCGTCGACGAATCAGCTATCTCTGAACGGATCGTACACACCAAAGCACACAGGGGTCACGCGTAGATGTCTAGTAAATGAGATCAGTGATTACGAGTCAAGACGACGTAGTATGCCGGTATTTTTACGCTCGTATCGTGGTCATAAGGAAGCTCATGGAAGGCGACCTTTATCACCGGGTTCAGTGTCGTTAGAAGACAAAGAGCGACCGACGTTACGTCAAAGTTTAAGCAGTGACGGTGAAGTGACGTGTGTACAATGTGATCCTGAGAAAACAAAGAGATCTCGATCGTTTATGGATTTGTTTCTTAGACGAAAGTAAAACCAAACGGAGAAGTGTAAAGCAAGATGTCCACCGTCACTCTGTTTTAAGCATCCGTGCTTTGGTTGCTATGGATCGAAGAAATCGCTCCCAGTTTGCTATGATGCCCTGTTTCTCAGGAAGTATGCGAATTAAATGGCCAAATTTATCGAACCCACTTAAGTCCAAGTTTCCTGGATTACCAGTTAACACCAAGCTACTGTAACAATGTCATGGCTAGGTTGTCGTCAAGTTGTCAATACTACGAAAACTGGGAAAAATGAATTTCGTTTGTGTAAAAATCACTAGGTTCAGTTCACTGTTTTGTTCGCTCGCATTTTTCAAGATAGGTCTTTTGTGATCCAGTGGAAGGATGTTTGTGTTTAGATAGTTATTTCATTGATTTATATTTCTCTATTCCTGTTGGGTTGAAATTTGTGCATTTCTTTATCGCGTTGTCATGACAAGATCGTGTTACCATGGCAAGAAATTTTTATTAATGCGTCAATTGTCACAAAAAGATCAGATTTGTAAAGAGGTATAGTCTGCTTCACGACGATGTTCACAAGGTTTTTGAAAAGTTTCTTGTCAATGTGTTCCGTGAGTGGAGAATTGCACATAACCTCATGTCCTTTCCGTTTCTCTGCGTGTATAGTCACCATGGTAATTTCAGAACATCGAACTTCTCTGTCGGAACTTTTTAAAAATTTTTGAAGAACAAGACAAAAGTTGCATAAACTCGATCCCCCAAACAAAATTAAGTTTACACCATGTATTTAAGATGATCTGAAATTGACGATGCTGCATATAAGGTTGTTTTTTGATTAAAATTTCTTATCATATCATTTTTATCGAAACTTGCTCTGCATTCATGTTTACGTATGATTTTGTCTAAATACACTTTCAAATCTGTTCACTGAGAAAGTGACCAGTGGGCAAAATCGTCAAAAAGTCACTGCGATGAAGAGCATTTTGATTGAATTTGTTCGGAAATTTCTGTAGAAATATGCCCGCTGGGTGGTTTGCAGTGAAACTGTTGTGAAACCATCAGGTGCACTGAAATATGAACCGCTTCATAAATGATGGTCAGGATAGCCTCGTTTTCATGAAATTACTTAGATGATTGAACTTCGAAACGCTTACTTGAGATTTTGAATAGTCGAGTATCACAGAATTATTACGTATCTTGAAAACGAGAATATGCTTGGCTCAGCATTTATTTCGTGAACAGTTTTTCTCTTGTCTCGCTCATTTTTCAACATACTCAATTCATTTAATACATCAACACTTGAATTTTCCGCCTGGTATATCGAGGTAATGATGATGTCATGCTTGTTTTGCCAAGCGAAAAAATTCCTTTTTTGATGAACACATTTCTCCTCCCGTTCTAAATTCCATAAACCGAAATTTCCGTTTTTATTCCGTTTTTCCGTTTTTTTAATAAACCATTATTATTCACATTGTATATAGGAAAGATTTTTAATTTTTTTTTTTTTTTTGGAAAGGAAGTTTTTATTCAACTTAAAGTAAATAATAAGGATCCAAAAAATTTTTAATATTGAAAATAAATGCAGTTATTCATTCGGTTAATCGTGTTGGAAAAGGTGATATCCACATTGCCATGAGCACTTAGAAACTCTCCAGTAGCGAAGACACTATGGTTATCTAACACTGTTTTTAGTTTCGACTTTTCTATGTGTGTTCTACCAAGAAGTTACAAAACGTTTTTTTCAGAGGGATGTGTTTATACGCGTTCTCGTACATCTGTTGTACATTCTTGTCCGTACACAGACTTGCATTGCGCGTTCACTTAAAGCTTGAATCAATGTTTGATTTGTTCGTATGATTGTGTACTGTAAGCAGAGGGTCTTTGGAAAAAATCTTGAAAAACAGATATATTATGCCCTGGTGGTCCCGCAAGCAATGTTAAGAGAGCTGCAGTTTTTAAATGCATAGTTTTAAATAATTGAAAATTAATTCTTCATTTGAACCTAAGTTCTTAACTTTAAGTACAAATTTATGATTAACTTAGATGGCAGAGGGTGCCTCGCCCCTTTCAAATCCCTTTCAAGTTCAATTGTGCTGTAACCAATTTACCAAATTAAGGTAGGAAAAGCATAGTTGTAAGATTCGGAATGTACGCTTGAAATGGAATACTGGTGTTGCATTATCCATGTCTTATTGTACATGAGCAAAGTTGATCCATGTGTATTCGCATACAGCCAAAATTGGACACTGCAGTTCCAGGGTGTTGATATGTTTTTCTGTATCACTCTAACTTCCATCAATATCAGTGCCACTGATCAGTCCTTCCCAGCGGGATGAAAAATAACTGCGAAGGAATGCATTTTAATGGAAATATACAGTTGCCCCCCGGTAACTCGACATTACTGGGGCCCGGGGAAAATGTCAAGTTAGGGGGGTATTTTATTTTAATGTAATATTTTTGTCCACCGCCCCGACAACCCCCGTTATTTTGCTTTAACTTGGTTCGGACAATACCTAGAAGAATTAAATAAGAAACAAGAAGCCGCTTGGCTTGAAGACTTCAGGACGTAACACAACGATGCATATTTAGTCTCAAAAATACAACGTTGCCGAATTACCAAATTATGTTCAAATCTAATAAAATGACTGGCAAATTCAAAATCAGCAACTTCTAATTGTGCATTGTAGAAATTTTTATGAATATTGCAGAACTTTCTAAGTTTGATCCAAATTTGGCCCGAATTACCCATTTCTCGTCAAATCTGACAAAATGACTCACAAATTCGTAATCAGCACCTTTTAAATGTGATCGGAGCAAAATTTTTTGAAATTTGAAGAACTTTTTAAATTGGTCCAAATTTGACCTAAATTGCTTAATTTTAGTAAAACCTGGCAAAATCATTGTCAAATTTGAAATCAGCACCTTTCAATTGTGATCCGTGCAAAATTTCATGAAAATTGAAGAACTTTCGAAATTTGGTCCAAATTTGGCCTAAATTGGCCAATTTTAGTCAAACCTGGCAATATCTTTGTTAAATTCGAAATCAGCACCTATCAAATGTGATCCGTGCAAATTTTTGCGAAAATTGAAGAACTTCCGAAATTTGGTCCAAATTTGACCTAAATTGGCCAATTTTAGTCAAACATGACAAAATCATTGTCAAATTTGAAATCAGCACCTTCCAAATGTGATCCGTGCAAAATTTCATGAAAATTGAAGAACTTTCGAAATTTGGTCCAAATATGGCCTAAATTGGCCAATTTTAGTCAAACCTGGCAATATCATTGTCAAATTTGAAATCAGCACCTTTCAATTGTGATCCGTGCAAACATTCATGAAAATTGAAGAACTTTCGAAATTTGGTCCAAATTTGGCCTAAATTGGCCAATTTTAGTCAAACCTGGCAATATCTTTGTTAAATTCGAAATCAGCACCTATCAAATGTGATCCGTGCAAATTTTTGCGAAAATTGAAGAACTTCCGAAATTTGGTCCAAATTTGGCCTAAATTGGCCAATTTTAGTCAAACATGACAAAATCATTGTCAAATTTGAAATCAGCACCTTCCAAATGTGATCCGTGCAAAATTTCATGAAAATTGAAGAACTTTCGAAATTTGGTCCAAATATGGCCTAAATTGGCCAATTTTAGTCAAACCTGGCAATATCATTGTCAAATTTGAAATCAGCACCTTTCAATTGTGATCCGTGCAAAATTTCATGAAAATTGAAGAACTTTCGAAATTTGGTCCAAATTTGGCCTAAATTGCCCAATTTTAGTCAAACCTGGCAATATCATTGTTAAATTTGAAATCAGCACCTTTCAAATGTGATCCGTGCAAATTTTTATGAAAATTGAAGAACTTTCGAAATTTGGTCCAAATTTGGCCTAAATTGGCCAATTTTAGTCAAACCTGGCAATATCATTGTTAAATTCGAAATCAGCACCTATCAAATGTGATCCGTGCAAATTTTTGCGAAAATTGAAGAACTTCCGAAATTTGGTCCAAATTTGGTCCAAATTTGGCCAATTTTAGTCAAACCTGACAAAATCATTGTCAAATTTGAAATCAGCACCTTTCAAATGTGATCCGTGCAAAATTTCATGAAAATTGAAGAACTTTTGAAATTTGGTCCAAATTTGGCCTGAATTGCCCAATTTTAGTCAAACCTGGCAATATCATTGTCAAATTTGAAATCAGCACCTTTCAATTGTGATCCGTGCAAAATTTCATGAAAATTGAAGAACTTTCGAAATTTGGTCCAAATTTGGCCTAAATTGGCCAATTTTAGTCAAACCTGGCAAAATCATTGTCAAATTCGAAATCAGCACCTTTCAATTGTGCTCTGTGCAAATTTTCATGAAAATTGGTCAACTGGAAGTCCTAATTTGACCAAATTTGCGAATTCGGCAACGATGTCATGGAAACGCTGCACGAAAACGTTCATAACTTGGAGGAGTAGTAGTAGTAGTAGTAGGAGGAGAAACCACGGGTATTTTAAATACTTTACTCCACCACGGGTGTCCTAAAGTCAAAAACACTTTCAATGAAAATGTTCTTCGCCGAAGTGATTATTTGACTGGGTTCAGACGAGCATCTGAAATCAATCTACAGTCTACGTCAGGAACTGCCACCTACTTATCCACCATTTTCTCTATTATTGACCTTCATCATCAATTTCTATACTAACCTCAAAATTGCCCCTACTTTTACCTTAAGTTCTTTTCTTTATTTTTCTCTAGTGCTTTATAATAAAGTCTTCCCAAGGTGCACTGGAGATATTGTTGTTTTTGACTTTAGCTAACTTTTTCTCACTGTCACCAACAGTTCAACAATTCTACACACAAAGTAATGACAGTATTGAGGCCTGCTCTTGTCAAAGTTATTATCATCATGGTTTCAAAGCTTTTTCTTACGTGAACGTTCTTATGCGGAACTGTAATATTGAACTGAGAAGGAGAAGTCAAACAATGGTTAGCCACAAGTAGAAGTGGTTGTCAGAAATAACCAAAACCGAGGCGCATGTTGCTTTCTGTGCCTTTAACCATGGTCTTAGACGTCGTGTCACCTACTTCATGGGAGCAATTCCTGGAACAGCATACCTTCTTCTCAATTGATTCGTTTATCAAGGCCCTCCTTACAAACTTCAATGAAAGTAAAAGGTTATATTACTGGTTGCCATAGTAATTTTTACTTAGTTCAAAACTCTAACCCTAACAGCATTCGTAATACAGTTTTAACAGTTTCTAGCCTCCCAAGTTACGCCATTTTATGTTTTAAAACTAGCATGTAGCTTTAGCTGAAAATGCCCCCGCCCTCAAGCATTCCAATTTGTACACACAGCAAGCTATACATTGCAAGCTATACAACGGAAACAAAAACAAAGAAAACTTTGTTACTTTTTGTTATCTCTTGATCCTATGTCACACTGATGCTAATTTATGCCTTTCAAAAAGTGTAATTAAGGCTTAACAAGTAATATCAGAAAGTATTGGCTACAAACAAAAGAAATGTGTGAACTGAAACCATGGTTACATATTTTATAATCAAAATAAGATAAACATTTGTTAAAGAAATTCTGTAAGAGCCAAAAGAAAGAAAAAAATTTTTTTCCAAAAAAAATTAAAGCGAAAAATCCATTAGAAATCTGCGTTTCAAACTTTGATTCGAAACAAGAAATAGCCAAAGTTTACAAAAAAAAAACAAGAAAAAAATATAAGAAGGTTTTATTGATCATGATCACACACCAGGTTTGGGGGAGGACAGAAAGAAGGAAAACACAAAGAACGACGATTTGTAGGCTTTCTTGCATACACAAAAATCCAATTAAAATCTTTTTAAGGCAAGATCTGCCAAAAATCAGTGCATTGAATAAAATTTATCGAACGAAAGATTATTTAGAGCTAAACATATACAAAAATAAAATGTTGTTGGCAAAATTTCAGATTTCAAGCTGTGCTTCAAAATCCTAGTCGTTCACTTCACAAAAACAACACAAAAGTAATATGAAAAATGTCTAAGCAATTTTAGCATACGAACTTCCTAAATAACATAGTATAATATAATAATAAATTAGGAAAGAGATACGAAAAAGCATTCCACTTACAGTACCATGCTTTGAAACGGGGAAGAAAGCAAAGTCAGCTAATTAAATGTATTCCACCGTGTTACGTTAACACGAAAGTTGGAAGATGATGATGATGATGATGATGATGATGATGATGATGATGATGAAGAAGAACAAAATCGGAACTGACATTCGCCTATCTCGTGAAACTACTATGCCTCCTCTGAAACTACTATGCAATGATTTGTAATTATAACATGGTTTGATTTAAAACAACAATACTTGCATGAGCTGTAACCATGGATACATATATTTTTTACTTAAATTGTTTTTTAAGAAAAATGCGAGAGCCAAAAGGGGAAAAAAAAATAACACCTTCGAAAAAAATCTATAAATAGATAAAAACAAAAAATAAATTCGAAAGTTTGCAAACAAAGTATTTCTACTTCATTACTTTATAGCTGTCAGATATTACTTTACTAACATGAAAGGCATAACTTTCAATGTCATACTTCGAATAAAAAGTGACTGGAACCTTCTTTTTGATTTTCCTTAGAATCAAAGCGATGGTCCCGAGATGTTAGAGTTTTCTATTTTTTTCAGATAGTTCTTGCTCTTTTTAGACAGTTCTCGTTTTTTTGAGAAATGATTCTCCACTTCTCGTCTTTCTTTTAGACAATTCTTGGCGCCTATATAGAAATACACATGCAAGCAAAATAATGGCATTGGTGAGTCCCCTACCCACAATTCAATGTTGAACCATGTTTTTATCCAGCTATAGCCAACATGTGAGAATGTTCTCGTTACCCTAATAGAAATACGGTAGAATCCCGATAAATCGAACCCCCGAGAACTCGAACTTTCAATAACTGGAACCAATTTCGAATACCCCTTGAGCCCTCACCAATACTTTCTCATAAAATCCCCCCGATAACTCGAACCCCGATAACTCGAACATTCGATAAGTCGAACCAACATTCATGTCCCTTTTTGTTTTTCTTAGAATGAAAAGCGAATACCGATTCACTTTCCATTTTAACAAAAACAAAATATTAAACAGCTATTTCATGGATGCTTGCGATTGCGCAACAGGATAACACAAGCTGCGATAGATTATTCCGCAATTTAACAAATTGAACTAATTAATTGATAACAATTGTTTTTTAAAATTACAAAACATTTTGATCACACAAACGTGAAATGGAACCTATAATGTAAAAATAGCATATTATCAAAACATGATCTTTCACTTCTGATTCGCTTAAAAAGGATCTAAACAATTTGTGTACTTAAATGCTTTTCTATTGGTCGTGGTAATTTAATGCAAGTCACGTCGTGGTAATTAAGCACAGAGTGGTCTTGAAAAAACACCACCAGCAAAATTTAATCACAGAAGAAAAGTTTCAACAAATGAGATGACCAGAAACAGTCATACATAAAGAATTGTTTTGAACAGTAAAAATTCTTAATAATTATATTAATCGCCGTTCATTTACAACTGAATTCATAATGCAAAAACAAAATCGATCTGTAACTGAAAGCAATTCTTTTAAAACATGGAAGAGGAAACGTTTTCTAACGTACAATACGTTTCTGATTTTAAACGCAATGATTGGTTTTGAAATGGGTGGTTCCTCAAGCACGTTATGGCTCTATTTGAAGAATGTCATAAAACCAAACAATATCAGCTTGTATTTTGGTTTGATCAACGCAATCTTACTTGTACCTGCGCTTATATTTCTTCCCTTCATAGCAAGATGGATTGATAGAAGCAGGAATGTCAAATTATGTATGATAATAACAAATTTGTTGGTTGTGATTGGTTGTTTTATGTATGTTGTTCCATTCTCACCAATGTATCCACTAATTGGGAGATTTTTTATGGGTTTTGGGCTGGTCATGAGTCCAGTAGCGATGTCAGAAATTGCTAGATGCTATAAGCCAGAAGAACTGAATAATGCTTTACCAGTAATAAACATTTCACTGAATGTCGGAGAGATGTTAGGTCCAATCATCTTGATACCATTTTTAAATTCAGACTTTTGGGTCGGAAGCATCCACATAAATTATTTCAATATCATTGGTATTGAGATGTTGGTACTAGTTATTGTTTTGCAAGTTGTTACAGTTTTCTGTGTTTTTAACATTTCTAAAGAATTTGATTTGAAAGCCAAAGTGATTTCAACAGACTTAAAAGGCGAAGAAAAATCGAACTATAACGAGATACAACCTTGGTATTATGTTTTATACAAAGTTTTAACTAACAAAGATTCATTGTTGATTTGTATGTTAACTTTGATGTTTGGTTTCTTTGAATACTCTTTTGTATTTTCAATTCCAATCATGGTCATGAAATATTTGAAATGGTCTTATGTGACATTAAATAGCATTGTCTTTTCCTATTGTGTGGGTACATTTTTTTTGGTTCTATTAATTACTCGATGCAAGATCAGAACACAGCAACTTTATTTATGTGGTATGGCTGGGATGGCAGCAATGTTTATCGCTCTGAACTGTCAATTTCTCCTACTTGTTGTAAAAGAGTACAACAAAATATTTGACATTATTTTTATGATAATTTTCACGGCTATGGTACCAGTGTTTTTAATAACAGAAAAGATATTCAGTTCTGTGATGTGTGCAAAGCTTGCAAGACCATGTCATCAAACATATGTGATGAGTATTCGATCCCTTACAATGCAAGTTGCAGCATTATTTGGAGGATTTTATGCAGCATATTATTTACAGTATTTCCTTTATTCATTTATTATTTTCAGTTTTTTTTCTTTACTATTTATTATGTTTATCTTTCTAAGGAGACGATCCTTGGCTTTTCCAAAGGCTACAATTTAAACTGTGTTTGTCGTTGTGTTACTATCATTGTTATCAAACATTTGAATTCGAAATGTCTTTGGATTTGATGTTTTTTAATTGCTTAATTTGCTGCTACTGTCTTGACTTGACAATACAACGCTTTTTTTCAAATCAGAGAGTAGTATATATACTAGACGCCAAGGCGGCGTCGCTGGCCGCCCATATCCACCTGCTCTGCATTACCCCACTGACCCCATAAAGCAACATATTTCATTATCAACGGCTACAACTTGTGTTCAGTTACAGGCAGATTCGAAGTCGCAACTTCTGGTGTGCAGTCAGCGTTGTATCTTAACTTTTCTTCTGAGTGTCCCGGTCGGGCAACCAGTGTTCCAAGTTTTTGTAATTTTGGTTGCCGGTAAAAAATACCTGCCCGAAATATTTGCACTTAAAACCAGCGATAAGCGGGGGACGTATAACGGGAGAACTGAGGTTCAATTCTAATGGCTCCTGGACTGTTTTAACTTCCTAAAACCTGTTTGCACATGAAGACAAATACGTTTTTTGTGTTTCAAATCTTGTGTGTTCTAAATTCAGCCGTTCTTTGTCGCGGTCGCACTTAGAATGTCAGCAAACTTTTTGCTTAAGGCCCGTTTCCACTTATGGGGAAATTAAGCCTTTATCAAAAACTTTTTTAGCTGCAGAAAGCTCTCATTAATCTTCTGTGATCATTAAAAATTCTTTAAAATGATAATTATTACTCAGTTTTTCATTATTTAAGCTTCGGGGACACGGGCAACATTTTTCATGCGATTGCAACAAAATATTTTTTGTTGCAGTCGCACGTAGTGTCGCCTATATTGAATTTCTTGCAACAAAATACTGCGTGCTCTCGTCGGAAGCCATGTTGTTATGATTACTAAAGCAAACTTGTTTGGCATGTCAGCAAAAATAAACGAATATCATTGGATTAAAACAAAAGTTTTGTATAAAAGCATGTTGCAAATGTGGGGACACTAGCAACATTTTACAAAACGCATTTGCAACATGAAAAATTTGTTGCAGCAACAAAAAAAAAATATCAAACTGATTTGATATTTTTTTTTTGTTGCTGCAACATTTTTATGGGTGAAATTTGTTGCAGCAACAAACAAATATGCTATGGGGACACGTGCAACAATTGTCTTGCGATTGCAACAAAACAGATTTTTGTTGCAATCGCATGAAAAATGTTGCCCGTGTCCCCGAAGCTTTAGTATCTAACAACGGACGCTATTGCAGTGCTCTGAGATCGAAATTTTGACGTCACAGCGCGATCGCTGTTTTTGTAAAGATTACATAAACTATAATATTTTGTTTTTGTTGATGAAAGTTATTAAGTTCTTCGTGATATAAAACCTTTATTAAAAAGTATTACGTTTTAGATTTATAGCAGGTATACGTGCGTAAGCGAGTTTTTAAACAAATGTGTATATTTTGGATGTATAAAAAATGAAATCTTCGGTAATGACTGTTTTTATTTTTCTTGAGTCGTTGCTGATAAACTTATTTTACATTTATGTTGATGAATGATAAATATTTTCGTGTTTATGTTGTTTTTCTACCTTTTCTCGCATCTTTAGAACATAGGCGTAAAAAACATGCCATCATGTGCTGCCTACATCTGATATTTCTGCAAATGAAATTCGCTGTGTGACGTCATGATATTTATAACGAAAGCTGTAATGGCGATTTAACTAAGTTGTTTTCTTAGCAGTTTTTTTCATTTGGAATACCTTTTATACATAAAAAGGTGTTCCTCTTGGATAAATGAAATACTTCAGCTCAAAATCAGAAAAGAAATTTTAAGGCTTAATTTCCCTTTAAAAAAAAAACTTCAGCAAAATGCAAAAATTTTCGATCGAAAAACTTTGCTCATTTAAAAAAACCTTTTCCACTTATATTAAAAAAAACATATAACAATTCTAAATCAGATATCAATCAAATCAAATGATTTTTTATTTGTGGGGAAGAGCGGGAAAAATAAACAACAAAGCTGCAATGTGATTGGTCAGAATTTTATTCGACATATTTCGATAGAAAAAAAGTCGAACTTTTTTCAACTTTTGTCGAAAAGAAATATTTCGCGGGAAAAGTCAATTTGTACCTACTGCGCATGCTCACTTCACATTTCGATCGAAATATTTCGCATTTCGCTCATTTTCTTTTAAGTGGAAACGGGCCTTTACACAATGCATTCTGAACGTGAACTTCACGTGGTTTTAATTACGATTTCAAACCAATCAAATATCAGTTTAAAAGAACATGTTCCATCAGAAGCGCATAATAACCCTTAATATGTTTTTTAAAAAGAAAGGCAAAAAAATATTTTGTTTCATGGCACACTTTTTTCACCTGTCGGGCAAGGAAAGTTTCGGTTTTTAAACATTTTGATTGCTCGAAAAAAGGGTTCACCCGTCTCACACAGTCAGGAAAGCGTTAGGATACAACACTGGCAAACCGAACACGCTACAATCTAATGCCACCGCTGCTTGTTGTCCAAAATGTTTAATCAGTTGGTTTCTTTATATCTAGTCCATGTATTGTTTTCAAAGGCAAGTCAACGGTGGTCCTTGGAATATAATAAAAATAATAATAAAAAGGTTATCCCTATTGCTTCACCAGCCAAAAAAAGTCACGATCGATTGGGGATGCAATGTATTAGTTTCACACTGACGTCGCACAAAATAAAATAAAATAATTACTCTCACAATTGAATCTATCATTTTGCGTGACAGACAAACAAACAAGCAAACTAACAGACATATAGACGGAGAATCAGGTATTAATATATAGACTAGCCGCCAAGGCGGTGTCGCTCACCGCCCATGATCAGCCTGCGTTGAGTTCACAAAAAATAAAATTAAATAATTGGCAATAATAAGTGTGCCTATGTTGTAGAGCTCAAAAATTTTGATGACGTCATAGATCCGTTCGCCCCAAAAATTAGACCCAAACTTTTCGTCACCCTATCGCCTGTATCGCAGAGCCCAAAAAACGTCAGTCATCCCTATTGGTTACAGAGATAAGTTTCCCAAACGTCGCATTCAATTAGGGTCTCAATACAATGGTTTCACATTGACGTTGCGCACAAGAAAAGAAATAATTTATGTGTGATCTTACATTGCTGACTACTCAATTTCTTTCGCAGCTCATATCTACCATTTTGTGTGACAGACAAACAAACAGACAAATAGAGAATCGGCTGTTAATACATAGACTAGCCGCCAAGGCGACGTCGCTCGCCGCCCATGTTCAACCTGCGTTGTGTCACCTTCCAAAAAGTTCACGAAAAATGGAATTAAGGAATTGACAATGGAAAGTGTTACCATCTTGTAGAGCTCGAAATTCTGAGCAAGAAAATGTATAGGATCATATGTCTATGACGCACCATTTCGGAGATATCATCGATGAAAGGATTTGATGACGTCATAGACCCGTCCCCCAAAAAGATTAGACCCAAAGTTTTCGTCACCCTATCGCTTGTATGGCAGACCCCACAAAACGTCAGTTATCCCTATTGGTTATTATTGGTTCACGAAAATTTTAACTTATTAATTCGCAACGGAAAGTGCACCCATGTTGTAGAGCTCCAAAAACTGATCAAAAAAATGTATGGGATCACTTTCTAGTACATTATCTTTTCAGGGTAGCCATCAGTTAATTTATTTATTAAATTTATACTTAAAATATTTGAAAATTTTAAAGTCTTATCAATACCAATACTGCTAGTTCCAGGATCATTTAGTTCCAATCAACTTTTACTTTAGTCAATTTCAAATTTTCAATTTCTCCAAGTTTCCAACCAAGTACAAGATTCCAATTCCGCACGTAGTCTTTTGCCAATATCTTTTTTATACGGTATATTTTTTCATAATGAATTATTTCTTTACTTAAATATGCTTATTTTAATAGGACAAATAGCCATTATGAAATATGGAAGTGCCTGAAAGACAATTAATAGGTAAAATAAAATAATAAATAATTTTCCCTAAACGTCGCATTCGATTAGGGTCTCAATACAATGATTTCACACTGATGTCGCACAAAATAAAAACAATAATTACCTTCACAACTGAATCTACCATTTTGTGTGACAGACAGACAAACAGACAACCAGAGAATAGGCTATTAATATATACCAAAAAATGTATGGGATCATTTTGCTACGACCAACTGTTACGGAGATATCATCGTTCAAAGATTTTGATGATGCCACAGACTTGACCCCAAAAAAACTAGACCCAAATTTTTTGTCACCCTACAACCTGTATCGCGGACCCCAAAAAACTTCAGTTATTCCTATTGGTTACCGAGATAATTTTCCCCAAGCGTCGCGTTTGATTAGGGTCTCAATACAATTTTATTATTGTTTCTTTATTTTACATCGGTAAAAAAATTTCAAGTATAAAATTAAGCAAAAAAGGAATAAATAAGTTCATCAAAAAATAAAAAGAAGCCAAGCTTAAGGCTGGCTTATTTACACCGATGAAATATATTCATAGACTTAGCATAAGATGGGTCAGCTATTCTCACTCAGAACAATACACTATTATAGAAAACCCACCCCTATAACATATACCTTACACAGTCGGCAGGGACATTTACTTGGTTTCCATAATCTAATAAGTTTTTTAAATTCTTCGATCGTATCTACACTTTTAATATTTCGGGGAAGCTCATCCCATAAGGTGGAACCTAGATTCGCTAACGTGCTTTCCCCGTAGCGTACTGTGGAACTTATAGGTTTAACGAAATTTCTCGTTTTTCTTAAATTTAGTCCATTATTAGATGTTCGTACAAAAATATCTTCCAGTAAACTTGGACCCAAGTTTTGTTTAGCTGTAAACATTTCAATCATCAATGTTTGCACATTTCTTTGATGGACTGTGAAAGAGCTATCTCTTAAAAGTAATTCTTCGAATGAGGCATCATAATCCTTATACAAGAGTCTCAGGGCCCTTTCATGAACTTTATTTATTTTATTGTTCAGTTCTCGACTGTGGAACATCCATACCAAACTGCAATATTTAAATTGCGATTCAACAAAACTTTTTATTGTGCTTCTCAATTGGTCATGGGAGAGATAGTTGGCATATCGTGATATCGCCGTCAACTTTCTGTTTGCTTGTACACATACTTTAGTGACCTGATTGGTGAATTTTAGTTCCTTGTCGATATTAACTCCTAAAAGCTTGACACTATCACTTCCAGTGAGCTGTGAGGAACCAATTTTAGCTGAGACTGGTTCTGTTCTATTACCAACAATTAATAAACTGCACTTATCAGTGTTTAGTTTCAAATAATTTAATTCAAACCATTCTAACGCAATGAGAGAGTCCATCTCTAAACTTTTTATTAGGTTTTCTATGCTTATGTCACACGTGTACAGAGTAGTGTCGTCAGCGAAGTTGCAAATGTTCGTATTGTTAATAAATAAAAATAAATCGTTTAAATAAATATTAAAAAGTAAAGGTCCTAATACCGAACCCTGAGGTACACCTAAAAGTAATTCTGACCATGAGCTGAATGAAGAATCTATTTTAACACGCTGTAGTCTTTTTTTCAAGTAGCTATCAATCATCCTTAAAGCATTTATGCTAAAACCATACGCATGTAGTTTTGCAATAATTAGGTCATGGTTTATACAATCAAATGCTTTACTTAAGTCCATAAGTAAGGCCCCAGCGAAATTCTTTTTATCCAAAGATTTTTTCCACTTTTCTATCAGCGCTATCAGAGCATGCTGGGTGTTGTAACCTTTTCGAAACCCACATAGGTATTTGGAAAGATACGTTTCAATGTAAGTGCTTATTTGTGCCTGCATAAGCCTTTCAAAAATTTTGGAGACAGTGGGTAAAACACTGACCGGTCTATAGTTATCATTGCATGTGGCATTGTCCTTCTTAAAAACGGGTGTTACATCAGCACATTTCAGCTCGTCCGGAAAGGTTCCTGCAGCCAAGTTTTCATTAAAAATAGTTGTAAGAATATCACTACATACATTCGAAGATACTTTTAAAATTTTTGCTGGGATATTTCCAGTAGTTGTTGCTTTTTTAGTATTTAGCTTTTTATGTGCAGCGATGGTGTAGTGGTTAGTACCTTGGAGTGCGACCGCTGCGACCCGTGTTCGAGTCCAGTCATGTCGTATCTCAATACACCACTCCGATGCGCTTTAAAAGCAGCGTGTCAGCCCATTAGGAGCCATCGACTGACTGCACACTGGCCTTCGGGCAAGTTAGAGCAATGCTATACGTATCTCTGGCGGTAAGTCAACTAATAGTTGCAAGTCGGCGGGCGGAAGAACCAACCATTACGGATGGAAGCCCAAGGACTAAAAACTCCCGTTACTTACTTACTTACTTACTTGCTTACTTACTTAATTTACGACTCCATCTGTAAATAATCCACGGCTTTGAATTCAAATATTTCGCCTTCGGAAACAATTTGTTTTATTTTTAGAATACTAGGATGATTTTTAAATTGCTCAATTGCTTTTTCTATAGGGTCGTGCAGATGGCCAGCATCTACAAGGACCTCCTTAGGTTCCTTTATATTCCACTTTTTCACAGCATCCATAAAAAAATCATTAAATTTACCTGCAAGTTCCTTTTCATTTGACACTATATTATTATCCTGAACAAGAGTAATTTTGGATTTTATTTGAGATTTTACAGATACAGCTGGTTTCATAACTTTCCAAAAAGTTTTATTTGCAAGCATATCTTTCATATTTAGAGATTGATAAATTTTTTTTCCTCACGTTTATACATCCTATTCACGTAATTCTTTTGCTTTTTAAAAGCTCGAAGGTCTGTCATAGACTTGCTTTTCTGATATTTAGTCGCTAACTCAGATCTTTTCATCATTGCCTTCTTAAGAGTTTTATTCATATAAGGTGCATTATTTGCCCTAATAGTTTTGTATTTTAAGGGAGCATGTTTATCCAAAACAGAGAAATAATTTATGTGTGATCTTACATTGCTGACTCCCCAATTTCTTTCGCAGCTCATATCTACCATTTTGCGTGACAGAAAAACAAACAGACAAACAAACAAACAGAGAGTCGGCTATTAATATGTAGATACAATTCATTGACCCATTGGAGGACATCCCAATGTCACATTATAAACTTTGTTAAGTTCGTTTAGATTAGTGAAGCTACGTCTTTTTCGAAACATTTGATGGTCTCAAATTGGCAGATTAACACACGATAATACGTAGTTGGTTCCAATAAGTGAAGCAATTTCTTTTGAAATGTTACGGACAGTGAAGATATGAAAAAGTAACCATTTGCCTTTCTATCGCCCTACCCATAAATTCAAAAATCATCTATCATTGCAGTCTTCGCCCCGTTTTTCATCTAAGTATTTATCGCGTATCTCATCATAACAAAAGACCTTTCTGAAGTAGGTTGAATAATTTGTGGCATCATCACTTTATGATAATGAAGCCACAAATGTCATTACAGTAGACTCTCTATGACTTGACTTTTCATTACTAGAATTCTCCATAATTCGAACGATTTTGTTTTCCTCTTCGACGTTCGAGTACGTGAAAGTCTACTGTATCAAATACCTCTCAGCAAAAACAGCCATTGAATAAATAACGATATCCCACCCTACTAATAAATGCTTATCATGAAAACAATCATAGGTTAATGTTTTGTCGTTTTGCTTCTTTTCACTTCATTAATTTTTATCCTATTATTACATCATCAGTAATCAGATCATTTATTTGTTTAATCAAAACTCAAAGTAGTGATTCATTACTGATGTAAAATGATCGGATGAAACAAAGAAATTGTGTGGAGGAGTGCCATTTTTCTAATTGATTTGTTCATTATTTCTGAAGCAATCATTTTCAGTTTAGGTAATTACCAGTACATAGCAGAAGAGATTTTGACTGATTGCATAGCCTTCTCATTTATAGAAACAAGAGAAATTTTATGGATGACTATTCCTTCACTGCTGGATCGATAATGCAAAAACAAAATCAATCTGTAACTGGAAGCAATTCTTTTAAAACATGGAAGAGGAAACGTTTTCTAACGTACAATACGTTTCTGATTTTAAACGCAATGATTGGTTTTGAAATGGGTGGTTCCTCAAGCACGTTATGGCTCTATTTGAAGAATGTCATAAAACCAAACAATATCAGCTTGTATTTTGGTTTGACCAACGCAATCTTACTTGTACCTGCGCTTCTATTTCTTCCCTTCATAGCAAGATGGATTGATAGAGGCAGGAACGTCAAATTATGTATGATAATAATAAATTTGTTGGTTGTGATTGGTTGTTTTATGTATGTTGTTCCATTCTCACCAATGTATCCACTAATTGGGAGATTTTTTATGGGTTTTGGGCTGGTCATAAGTCCAGTAGCGATGTCAGAAATTGCTAGATGCTATAAGCCAGAAGAACTGAATAATGCTTTACCAATAACAAACATTTCACTGAATGTCGGAGAAATGTTAGGTCCCATTATCGTAATACCATTTTTAAATTCAAACTTTAGGCTCGGAAGCATCCACATAAATTATTTCAATATCCTTGGTATTGAGATGTTGGTACTAGTTATTGTTTTGCAAGTTGTTACAGTTTTCTGTGTTTTTAACATTTCTAAAGAATTTGATTTCAACAGACTTAAAAGGCGAAGAAAAATCGAACTATAACGAAATACAACCATGGTGTATTGTTTTATATAAAGTTGCAACCAACAAAGATTCATTATTGATTTTGACGTTAGCTTTAATGTATGGTTTCTTTGAATATTCTTTTGTTTTTTATATATTTCCCCATAGGGCGAAATATATGTTAAAATCGGCATTTTCCTTCTTCTCCTCCTCCTCCTCCTCCTCCTTCTTCTTCTTCTCCGTTCACTTTTATAGCCGCGGTTCAGTATTGAATTTTCCCCTACCCATAGTAGATAAGAATAGAGGCTAGTGTAGCGTGAAGTTTAGTATACGCCATTTTTTTCAGTCAGTTGGGCTTTTTTCTGCAAACTTTTAAAATGATTCAATAGATGAAACGTTAAATGATGGAATAAATCGTTTTATTTCATAAAAAAGTTTTGTAAAAACTTTTGAATGAACGTGTAAAAAACAGAAAAACATTGATATCGATGATGTTTTGTTTTTGTTGATGATTGGTAATTAAATGCTTGGAACAACAAACCATTGAAGCTGTGATTTCAGTGCAAAGGTGAAAATTCATTATCAATAGCCAGGCTGAAGATCTATTTAGTATGATCCTGATATAATGTAGCCCAACTGAACTGAAAGCACGATGATATATACAGACAGCCGTATAAAGAAAACCCTTTTTTCATGTGGAGAACAACCAGTTCAACCAGTTAATTCAAGAAGTACATACAAAAACAGCAAGTAAATATGTGATGTCGTACATGCAAGAAGAAGTTCAGAAAACCAATTACGTATAATGTTTTAATACACAGAGGATTGAGGCAAATCTTGAAATTGAAAGAATGCTGGTCGAGTGTGCTTCCCTGGATAGTTAGTTGTTTAATTCAACAACAGAAACATAGTTTACTATGAATGAAGTCTATGGTCATGCATCAGTATATATTTGATGCTGTATATCATATTTTATTTTGCAAAATTAAATATGACTGTCAATTTTCCTTTTATGAACAACGAACATAAATCAAAGCACAATCCAACATGAGAGTCTGTAAATTAAATCAAGCCACGAACTTCTGCTTTCAGCTATGTAGTGATTTGGTTATGAATGTGTATTTTCACTACCAAAATCTGTTTTGTTTTTCAGTTTGGGATTTAGGTCATTTTTATCACATAACACAATGAGTGTAAACATAATTTTTTTGAACAGAGATGTTTATTCTGATACCTTAAGGGAAGAATATGTTTGCAGAAGAAATTTGTATGGAACTTTTTTTTGATTTCGCTCAAATCCACAAAAATAAATTCCGCAAAAATGAATTATTGGTCATCCGCAAAAATTAATTCTGCAAAATTTCGAAATGTTTCATCCTTAAAGAATTGATCTTTTACTTTGGTTTGCATATAACTGAACCCTAACTAGCATCTCGTCTTTACAAAACGTTTGGAAAATGAAAAAGGAAATAAGTCGATGTTATTTAACATCTAAGGACTCATTTATTAGTATTCTTATACAACCAGCATCTGCACTTGTGACAGGTTTTGTGCTCCGTACTGTTGCTTTTACTTTGAGAAACAATGTCTGCGGTGGTATCACAGTTTTTATTGTTATTTTCACTTTTCGTTTATGGGAAGTAGACCCAGACTGAGTCATATTCTCAGTTGCTGGCGTTACATTGACCTCTTCTGAACAAAGATAAGACCCAGCCACATTATCTGTTTGTTATAGTTTAGTATTCTTTTTGATATTTTAACTGCTGAAAAATAGATGTTATTCCATAGATCTGCTCTTTCCATTCAACTAAAGTTTGTATATACACCCAGGCACTAAATTGGGTGTTTCCTTACTTTCGATTTTATCAAATTTCTTGCATCCGGAAAAAATTAATTCTACAAAATCTCCTTTGAAGTTGTCATCCGAAAAAATTTATTCCGCAAAATATGGCATTTTTGGGTCTTTTATCCGCAAAAATATATTCCACAAAAATTTCTTCTGCAAATAATATCTTCCCTTTAGGTATATACTTGAATTTGGTTTTATAAGTTGTCATTTTAAATTTGATTGCATGATGTTGTAAGATTTCAAAAAGCAAGTGTTCTGTTGAATTTCATTGTTTACCATGATTTTATGGTATAAAGGATGTCAATAAAGATCATACATTTGTTAAGATGAAATTCTTTTACACAATGATGATATGCCGTTGTTTAAGGGGAAATATTAGTCACATGTAGGTCTTATAACTTTTGAGTTAAAAAGTTAGAAGTTACTATATGGACACTCATATAGTAACTTCTAACTTTTTAACTCCTCAACAAAAATTATAAGACAAACCTTATCATTTGACCAACCATGACATCTTCATTTCATAATAAGTTCAAAATAAGTTTTTTTGTGGTATTAAATTCAGTTCCACCGTGATTAGTAAGGACAGCATTTTTATCTGAGTATCAGGTTGATGGTAGTTTTACTGTAATTATTTTATCACACATTTTTCTCATGGTTATCAATGCACACGCAATTATTGACACAAATTTCGCAACTTTGGGGAAATATATAGTCGCATTTTTGCGAATCTTGTTCAATTCCAATCATGGTAATGAAATATTTGAAATGGTCTTATTTGGCATTAAACAGCATTGTTTGTTCCTATGCCATAGGCACATTTTTGCTAGTTTTGCTAATTACTCGATGCAAGATCAGAACACAGCAACTTTATTTATTTGGTATGGCTGGGATGGTTGCAATGTTTGTCGCTCTGAACTGTCAATTTCTACTGCTTGTCGCAAAAGAATACAACAAGATACTTGATGTTATTATCATGATAATTCTCACTGCTATGGTACCGGTATTTTTAATAACAGAAAAGATATTCAGTTCTGTGATGTGTGCAAAGCTTGCAAGACCATTTCATCAAACATATGTGATGAGCATTCGAGTCATCACAAAGCAAGTTGCCGCATTGTTTGGGGCATTTTATGCAGCATGGTATTTACAATATTTTATTTGGTCATACTTTGTTTTCAGTTTTCTTTCTTTATTATTTATGGTGCTTATCTTTTTAAGGAGAAGATCCTTGGCTTTTCCGAAGGCTACAATTTAAACTGTGTTTGTTGTTGTGTTGCTAGTGTAGTTCACAAACATTTGAACCGAGATTTTGTTTAGATAATGCTTCTGTTGCTGCTACTGTTTTGACTTGACGCTACACAACTTTTAAGGAGCATATTATATATTTCTCAAAATAATTTGAGAATAAGAAAATGTCACGTAATAAATGTAGTTATATTTGAGTGGGTGAATATGTCTTTCAAAGGGTTGATGGCATTAAATAGACAGCCAAACACGATAATATGTAGATGATTTTCAATGTACTTAAAAAATTTTAACAGAAGAATGCATGCATTTGATGAACTACATAGCAGCATTAGATAGAAACAGCTATATAATTGATCAAAACAGTAGACGTCGGTTACCTCTATTTTAATTCCGAACAAGACTTATTAAGGATCGTCTCTTAATCTATTTGGTCAAAAAATACCACAAAAAAATTTTTTAGCGTTTCTTATGTTATTTTTATCATAGATTAAATTACTGGGGTCAGAAATTAAAATTTAGAAACACTTTTTCCAAAAAAACTCGCTTTTGTGTTCCCTATATTTTCATTTGTTCAAACATGTGATCTATTTCGAAGGCGTTACAGCTCATCTAGTTAAACATGCACGAGTGATCTCTTCTAATTCTAATTCTAATTCTAATTCAATGTGTGATGGAGCAAACAGCATTCCTACGTCTAACTTGTTACCCCCTGAATATGAAAACTTCGTAATAACTCCTCTTTACTATTAAAGCGAAAACCGAGTGTTTTAGTGATTTAATAAACGTTGTCGATCTTTGTTTGTAGTTGTTCTTAATTAATGGGGCATGTGTGCATGTTTGAAAGATCATGAGTCATTCGCTAATTTCTATTCGGATATTACCGTAATTATCAGATTAAGCGCCCAACATTTATCAAGCTCCCCCTCAAGCGTCCCCTTTTTAAAAGGGGGCGCTTGATCGAAAACTACCTTGAGAAACTGGGCGCTTAATTTTTACTTTCTTATATCGAGAATAAGAAAAATACGTATTTTATGAGCATCTTCTTTATTAAACAAAACAGGAAATTTCTATGAAGCCCTTTTTTATATTTCCACGCTAAGGTTAAAAACTGTTCTTTGATCTTCAACGTTGTTCATCAAGGACTTTTGCTGTTCGACTACATTTTGTGGGGGCGAAGAAATTTGTGGGCGTCACAACAAGTCCAACCTCCCGTTTTCATTCCCCAATGAATGTGACGTAGATGCAATTTCTTGTATCTGCCTTCAAAATCTGAAGTAGTTTTCATATATGACGATGAGACAATCTCTAAGACGAAACCTCACTTTTTGTTATTTTTTTTCAGTTTTAATTTTCAATAAAAAATTAAAAAAAATCAAAATTACCGTTGTCTTTGCTTTGCACATAATTAGAAAAAAATTATAAGCGCCCAGCATTTATTAAGCACCCATGCAAAAAATCTAAAAATTCAATAAGCGCCCAGGGCGCCTTTCAAATTGATCGTTAAGAAATAAATGGGTTTTTCCAAACTTATTTTTTCGATTTTCTGTTCTTCTACTTTTCCATTTCCTACAAAAAAAAAGATACGGATTCCATCGATATAAAATTTGTAAAAATTAATTGGATATTTCTTTCAAAAATTGTGTTGATATTTTTTAAATCCCATTTTTTGAACCACACTGTATACAATGTTCATCACATTATTCAAATTTATAATTTATAATTCCATGACTTTCAGTGGCGGACGCAGGGTACAGCTCACACAGCTCAAGCTGTAGTAAAATTTCGTCATGAGAATGATTACTAATGATTTACGGCCGTTCTCCTTTATTCTCTTCGTCGATTTTTTACGTCGTCATAAGGGACTGTTCGCAAATGACGTCAACTGTTAGGGGGGGAGGGGGGTTATGCCAAAGTTGACGCTAGTTGACGGGGGGGGTGTGGGGGGGGGGGGGGGGGGGGTGATACTACTGTTGACGTCAACCTTCACAATTTTCAAAAAGTTTGAAAAATTGGTTGACGTCATTTGTGAACAATCCCTAATTATCACGCGATAATCTGTCCAACACATTTATTTATAGATTAGCGCAAAATTTGTTTGCGCCCCATTTGACTCGCAAATTTTAGGTAAGCCATAATTGCAAACTCCACAGCTTGATTGTTCTGCCTTACAGCTTAAAAATCGGCCCCTTTTGATCTATGATGATGCGAGTTGTAACTAACAGTTTTGAGCTGTATCGACTATACGGTAGTTCACCTCCCATAGCGCTAATCGAAGCTTAGTAGTAATTCTTCCGTTCTTCCGTCTGTTTGATAAGTACAGCTCTCGTGTCTAAAGTACGTATAACGATAATAGGTTTCAGTACAAAGCGTGAGGCTTTAGATATTTCGGTCGTCGGTAGAGTGGTCAAATACAACTCAAAGCCCATACACGTGCTTCCTATGAACCTCTTTCCCAATTTTACCACACCAGAATCCGACGTAATGCACGGAGATACAGCACTGCATACAGCTCAATAATTGCTTGTATTTACAATAAAAAAACATAAAACAATTAAGATGAAAAGAAATGAAAATTGGCAACAAATACCCAGGAGACCAAAGTGATAGGAACATAAAAAAGTAAGAGACTGCATAAATGTTATAAACTGTTTGTTTTGTGTGCTTTTTGGTAGGAAAGTTAATAAGTTGTGATCAACATCATGAAAAATGTACACTGAGCATGTCACATGGCTTCAGTGATCTCCATTGTAGCATGAAATTGCATTTCTCCTTTTGGGGTTCAAAATCCAATATCTTACCTTCACTTGGTGTACACTGTTAAATGAAATCTCTTGAATTCTAGTAAGGTTTCATGATCTGTATTTTATTTAGAGATTGAAAGATAGTTAATTGAATGGTTAAAAGAATGACTTACTATGTATCATATTTTATTTTATTTTTTTTTATTTATTTCTTTATTTAAAGTTGGTAAAAACAGTAGTTACATAATGTATTAATTAAAACCAACATAAAATCATACAAGATGCCCTTGCAGGCATAAGGATTTCTGCAAAACCAGCTGAAGCATGAAACCCTAGAAATCTATGAAAGCATCAATGATACATACTATAGATCCAAAAAATATTAAAGCTCCTCTTTCCTGTTGAGCATTTTGAACACTTTACACACAAACGTTAACAAGATTTTATACTACTTTTATGGTTGTGGAGAGACGATTGCTTAATGAATGAAACTTTAAGTACCAAAATGAAAGTATTTTTTTTCTTGAAAACAAACATATTATATACTGTAGATCAAAAATAGATAAGACAAAAATACTTTTAAAAAGTGTGAATAGGGCTTAACTAAAAACAACATAAGCTATTACATACAAAGAAAGGAAAGGTGCGAATCGTAACCATGGATACGCGATTTATATGACAGTTTTTTAAAAAAAGAATCTATGTATAAGAACGAAAGAAAAAAAACACAAACTTTTTCGAAAAAAATATAAGAAACAAATTAAAAAATTTATCGGAAATACTATGTTTTAAAGTAACTACGTATCTACCTAAGCTAGCTACAAAGCATTTAAAAATTTTACCTTTTGAAAGTTTAACTATGAGCCACTTTGATGAATTTTTGTATTTCTCAAGTTTGCCTCAAAGCTTTGCTTGGTCAGCTAGGATTATCTAGGATAAGCTAGGATAGACTAGGAAGCTAGGGTAAGATAGGATCAGCTAGAATTAGCTAGGATCAGCTAGAGGCTTGCTGACAAACCTCACACAGACCTCACTTTTACTCCGATGTACCCAGATATAAGCCTACAATTAAGCAAATGGGAAGATAAAAAAGCACTAAGAAGAAAGCTTACCAAAAGATAGAAGTTTCAAATACCGATGTTAGAAAAGAAAGTTTTCGATTTCTGTATTACCGCAATTACAACCAGTCGCCAGAAGTTTCTCGTGGTAGAAACTTCGTGCTACGAAAAAATGGCTTTACGCATAAATGTAATGAATCCATGTAGGCGCACGCACGAAATTTCAAAAAACCGCTAGGTTTGGACAGCAGAAAAAAAAACAAACCTAGAGCCGGTTTTAATGTATTTCTTGCTTTCGCAGAAATCCAAAAACTATAAAATCTAAAATCTACAGAGAAAAAAAAACTAAAAATAAATAAAACTAAAAAGAAACGACCATCTCAATGGACTTTACATAGTTTGCACTGGCAATAAATTGGTACACAATGGACCCCAGTCTTGAATTCATTCAAGCCTGTTGCCTTCTTTGTTTCAGCTGACAGATGGTTCCAGGCTAGTGTGGCCCGAAAAAAAACGAATTTACACCAGCACTTCCTTTAGAAGATGGAATTTCTAATACACTACCAGAGAACAGATTAAACGCTATTTCTTTTCGGCAAAACGTACCCCATATAAATTCAGGATTAATTTTATGCAAGGATTTAAATACTTCAATCACTAGAAGTTCAAGGTTTCTTTTATGAATCGACTTTTGCCTGTTTTATTGAGAATATCAGTATAGCTGTGTCGGAACAAACCACTTTTTGCACATAATGCTCTTTTATGAGTGGCGTCGATCAGGTTATGTGCTTTCTTGCTACAAAACATCCACACTAATGAGCAATAGTTGAAACATGGAATGACGAAAGTATTAAATAACGTATCTACAGTATCCTGGCTTATATTCGTAACTGAGCTTTTGTCTTCAAGGACGCCTGATGACACATTCTCTTAATATGGGAATAAAAAGAAAGCTTATCATCTAGTGTTATGCCAAGGAGTTTGACTTCCTTTGAAGGGTTTTATGGTTGTAGTACCAATTTTGAAAACAATGTCTCTACTATCAACACCTAGGATTAGCATCTGAAACTTTTCCGTGTTTGCGACAAGACCATTGTTGTTAAACCAGTTTAAAGCAGATTTCATGTCAGAATGCAAGCTTTTCAACACTTCATCTCAAGTGGCTTTACAACAGACAAGGGTACTGTCGTCGGCAAAGTTGCAGACACTCTAGTACCGAAGACAGCAGATCGTTAATAAAAACATTGAATAAAATTGGTCCTATAACCGATCCCTGAGAAACACCCAAAAGAATGTCCATCCATTCCCTGAAAGATGAGCCTATACGAACACGCTGCTTCCTATTAAACAAGTAACTGTACAGCAATTTTAATGTATCATATTCAACACCATATGCTGCCAACTTGATTTGATATAGATCAAGATGTAGACAATCAAAGGCTTTGGACAGATCCATCAAAATTGCACCCATTTTGTCGGAGTTCGAAAGGGACTTTTGCCACTGTATAAGCATATTTAGCAATGCATACTGGCAGCTATGCCCCCGACGAAATCCACAAAGGTATTTCGACAAAATGGAGTTCAAAAACGGCTGCAGTTGCTTGGCCATCAATCTTTCAAAAATCTTAGATACAACAGGCAGTAAACTAATAGGGCGATAATTTCCCTTATCAAGAGTATTTCCCTTTTTGTGTGTGGAATGACATCGGCGAGAGATAACTGGTCAGGAAACACAGAAGAACCCACAATAGAGCTATTGGAGCACTTCGTGAGCACTGGTGCGCATTCAAGAGCAGCAAGTTTCAAAATGTTCACAGGAATTTGACCGCTAACCTTCTTACTTTCATCCAAGGCTAGAATTTCCTTTAGCATATCTTCCTGAGAAACTTCAGCCAAATCAAAAGAAATATGCGATTTAAATATAGATCGAATAGAATATAATACTTGGATGAGACGCATATTTCTCAATGGACGAGAGTACTGGGTCCTGGTGATGAATTGGAGGATTACACGGTATCGGAAGTATATCCAGGTTATTATTATTATTATTGTTATTATTATTGACAATATTTATATGGCGTTTTTCGTCAGTTTTAAAAAAACTGTTATAAATGAAATAGCTGTTTAAAATAATCAAAATTAAAAATGTTAAAAATGGCCAAAATTCAAATATATAAATCTAAAATTATAAAAATCTCAAATTATCTAATAAAAAACCAAGTTGTAAAAAAATTGTTGTCATCGTAATTGAACTGAGATGTTTAGAAAAGGTAAATAAAAGAGGTTAAAGAGTACACACAAAATGAATAAAATGAGATTGAGTAAAACTAATAAAAAGTAATAAATAAATGAGTAAATAAATAAATAAATAGATAAATAAATAAATAAATAAATAAGAAATCAGTATAAAATCAGTATAAAACAAATCAGTATAAAATTCGGTAGCACGTAGCAGTGATTTTGTTGAAGTGTTGATTAAATACACTTGCAACTTCCAATTCGCTTTTGAACATTTTGCCCTCGTCTTCCAAAACAATGCTTTCTTTTCCGACCTCGGCTTTTTCACTGAAAAATGGTTTCACGGTTTTCCAGAAATCTTTCTTCAATGCTCTTTTGTTCAAGTCGGCAAAGAAAGCTTTTTTATCTTGCCTGTTCATGTTGACAACCAAGTTTCTCTGTCTCTTATAAGTTTTGAAATCATCAGGATTACCAGAATTGTTTGCAGCTTTCTTATGACGTGAGCGTTTCATAATGGCATTCCTGAAAGCCTTAGAGACATGGGGCTGGTTATTGGCCCGGACAAACTTGGTTTTCATTGGAGCGTACTTGTCTAGTACAGTAATTTTTGTTGAAAATCTTCGTAATTTGCTATATCATCAGAGTATCCAGAATATGCAGCATTTATGCAGCTACCTAGTTCTGCCAAAAAAAATGCCTATCAAAGTCTTTGTATTTACGATGGAATACCTTTCTAGCAGAACCTTTTATCGTACATTTTATTGGATATAGAAGACTATTTTTATTACGTTGTACATAAAAGACATTGACATTTTATAGATGTTGTATTTATTTTTGTTGTGTTAACATCGAATAAAGCTTTAAATTTTTGCTTCTATCCTTATGGCTCTGTGGTTGCAATACCTAATAAAAGATAACCGGAAAAATCGGAATACTTATTGGAATTCGAAAATTTGAGCTGTACCTACAATACATTTCTGCTCCACCCCGACTTTAAAAATAAAAAGCAGCAGTGGAAATTAGAACTGTCAGCTCTCCACTTCCGTATTCCGTATTCATGTTTGAAGTTGTTTTTATTTTTGTAATAAAAAACTCTTCAATCGCTAGTAATTTTTCGTAATTTTTGGCAGTACTTCGATGTCTTCTTCGTTTCCTCTGGTGCCCAACATTCTTGGGAGTGTTCAAAACTGGGCCGGATTTGTCATTTTTGTGTCACGTAATCGAATGAGAAGATGTTGGGTGGTTTGTCCGACATAGCAGGTGCTACAACCTGAGCATGTTAATTTGTACACAACTTGGTTTCGGTAAATTTCTTTCATCAACTGCTTGAATAGGACTTGGTTGGGGTGTAAAGCGTAGATTTCACGTAACTGTGATTCTACTTGAGATTCTTTAATTGGCCTCAGAAAGTCATCTATACATCCTTTATAGGGTTTTCCACCGTCTTTTATCGCTTCTTTGAATTTTGCAAGCCAAATGTTTGCCAACTGTGGGGGCGGAGGTAAACGCATTGCTAGACCGTCATTTTGCCTGAAAAAAACCGTCATGTGTGGATACTACCACATCAACTGCTAATTATATGGGAAAAATAAAGATATTTCATAAAAAACAAACATGTGTTTAGAAGTTAGACTATCCTTACTTCGAGCTTCGAGCTCAGGAATATAACTGAACTGTAAAGGTACAGTTTTTTGGTGGCCGTAGAATCAACTCGAATGTACGTTCCAGCCTTGAGGTTTAATCTATTTTTTGAGAAGTTTTTAAATCGAAGAGATAATGATGAAAGGTTTAATTGATATCAAGGTTATAACAGCGAACATTCTTGAACAAAAAAGAATGGATTGGAAAATTCATGTGGTGTTGTGATTTTATCTTATGAGGTTGTTGTGGTTAGTAAAAAAAGTAAAGTAAAAAATGGACAAAAAATGGACAAAAAATGGACAAAAACATTCAAACTTTAGCGTATCAAATTTCAACAAATGCAAATAGGACATGTTTTCAGTTTGCGATTCTTACATCATTGGAAAACTGGCAAAATTTCCTATCCAACGGTATAAAAACTATTATCATAATCCAGTTACCGTCAAGCTTCGAATAAACGCCCCCTTCCTTTTAAATGCCTTAGAAGAAAGAAAACTACGACTCCTTCCTTTTTGATTGATCATTTAGTTGCATATGTTGCATAATTTTCATAGAATTTTAGAGCATTCTTTTTTGCCCATTTTTCTAAAATTCAAAGAACACCTCCCTCCTTTAAACGCCTCCCTCGAATTAACGCCCCCAAGAAACTTCGAAAAATTTAATAAACGCCCCGGACGTTTATTCGAATCATTACGGTATCTCGGTTTCAAATCTAATTTGAATTGTGCGTAACAGATTTTAAGACTGATACTGTATGAGTATCTATAGTACAGTGATTTTTTGTCCGCCGGGAATAAATTTTATATTAAAGTCTGTTCATAAATTATATGCACTGATTTCAGCTTTTATATAAAAACCAGGCTCAAGGGAATTTATGTAATTTGTTAAATCTGGTTTCCACATGGTAACTGAAATTAGTGCACATATTTTTTGAACAGACTATAGTATTGAGCCTATGTTTTAGCTTTTACGAAGAAAAAACCCAAAATACTCATTATCTTCAGCAGCGTTTGCTAGGTTCTTTTTTGCCGCCGTTCGAGGTAAGATGATTTGGATAAAGTATCTTTCATTTTTGGACATTTTAAGAATTGTTTTCAAGTGAAAGGCTACTGTTCATGTTTCTCTTCTTCCCGATTGTTTGAAAATCACTTCCTGTGACAAAACAATTTACGTTCAAGTTATAAAAATCATTTATGATATAGTGTCCTTAAAGTACATGTTAATATATCATAAATTTTTTTTTTTACATAATACGTATGATTTGAAGAAATAACTAACAAAATTAGTTATGGTATTAACGCCATTTTTATTTACGCCATTTTTATTTACAAAGTCATTCCATGGTCATTCGGATGAAATCCGATAGTGACGTCATAAGGTTGAATGCGATAAATTTTTGCAGAAAGAATCCCTTGTGAAAGCGTATTAATAGTTCATTAAAATGTTGAAAGACTTTACAATATTATACGAGAATTTTGGTGAAAGTTTAATCTTTAGATAAGCCATGTTTTTTTTTTTTTGCTTCTTCAAAGGAACTGATTGAACAGTATCTTCAGTATTTTCTTCACGCATTGCAATAATCATATTCAGTGCCGTAGACACAGATTATGGGTTTTTTTTAGATTTAGATCAGAAACTAGTATCTCGCGTAAAAGTTTTTTACGGCTTTATTTTCGGGAAGGATGTGTCGAAAATAGGTGACGAAAAATTAAACCATGGAATCATATATAGAAAGTGTACCCATGTTGTAGAGCTCGAAAAACTGAGCAAAAAAATGTATGGGATCGTTCCGCTAGGATCAACCGTTGCAGAGATATCGTTGATTATAGATTTTAATGACGTCATATCCGCAGTACCAAATAAAGTTTAGGCCTAAATGTTGCGTCACCCGGTCACCCGTATCGCGGACCCTAAAAAACGTCAGTTATCCCTATTGGTTCTCGAGATATTTCCCCAAAAACGTCGCGTTCGATTGGGGATGCAATGCAATGATTCCCCGTGATCATAAAACATCTGACGTCAAATGATGCCACGTGCTATTATACTAATCGTGAATGTGTCTTGCGTGGTCGAACTGCCGCTATATGACCACGATTAAGAAGATTTTGACCATTAAAAGAACAAAAATAAAACACTCTCTAAGTTAAATGTGTTACACACGCACGCGGATTAGTATAAGTAGACTAGTATCTCGCGTAAAAGTTTTTTACGACTTTAATTTCGAAAAGAATCTGCAGAAATACGACGTGTTCCCGTGTGTGTACCCCGTGACGAAAATTTCAATTACGGAATCGGGACTGGAAAATGTACCCATGTTGTAGAGCTGGAAAAACTGAGCAAAAAAATGTATGGGATCGTTTTGCTACCACCAACCGTTGCAGAGATATCGTGGATTAAAGATTTTAATGACGTCATATCCGCAGTACCAAATAAAATTTGAGCCCAAATGTTGCGTGACCCGGTCACCCGTATCGCGGACCCTAAAAAACGTCAGTTATCCCTATTGGTTCTCGAGATATTTCCCCAAAAACGTCGCGTTCGATTGGGGATGCAATGCAATGGTTCCCCGTGATAATAAAAATATCTGACGTCAAATGATGCCACGTGCTATTATACTAATCGTAAATGTGTCTTGCGTGGTCGAACTGCCGCTATATGACCACGATTAAGAAGATTTTGACCATTAAAAAAACAAAAACAAAACACTCTCTAAGTTAAATGTGTTGCACACGATTGCGAATTAGTATAATAAGACTAGTATCCCGGGTAAAAACTTTTTACCGAACTTAACTTCGAAAACATTAGGTCAAATCCACCATTCCCGTGTACGTACCCCGTGACGAAAAAATAAATCATAGAATCGCAACTCAAAAACATCCCAGGCGGCGTCGCTCGCCACCCATGTTCAGTATGCGTTGTGTTGCGAAATTTAACTCGTGTAAAAGTTTCTACAGGCATTAATTTTTTAATTCATTTCTTACATTCAGAAGATTAAAAACAGAAACAAATAGCAACATGGCTCAGAATAATATATTTATACGCAGAAGAAAAGTAACTTTAATGTAAAAATAAATGGCAATATATAACACAGAACTGTTTACCCAGACATACGAAACCAAACATTACAAAATGTTAATTCAAAACAAATTGATACCTTCCAACTTTTTCTTTTGTTCCAAAGTTACTACTGGACTGCAACCATTAATGAATTTTTGAAATGATATATAGTCTGTTCTTCCCAAAACCATCAACGTCATGATTAAAACCATGAGTTTCATTTCTTTATGCTTTTTTTATTATTACCTAAAAGGATAATATTTCAATTGTAATACCGAAAACCTAATCATGCTATAAGAATATTGAAATAAACAACAACAAAAAAAAAAGAAAAAAAAAATTAAATTCAAGTACGCATTTATCCTAAAAACAATAACTAAGAACAAAAATTTACCCAGAAGTCACAAATAAAATCATAATGCCAAAGTTAATTACCCAGGCATAGTACGTAAACGATTACCATAACACAAAATAATGCATTAACATGAAAAAATAAAAAAATAAGAAAAATTCCATGAATTAGAATGTCGCATAAACAAATACAGGTATATACCAGAGATCTAATGTTTTCATAGATATTATTATATATATTATATTATATATATTATATTTTCATAGATATAGACTTGTAAATATATTTATGGTATGTAACCTAGTGTCCATGAAAATAAAACTTGAACTTGAACTTGAACTATACATCCACTGGGAGCATTATCAAAAACAAATTCAAATTATGATGCTGATAATAGTCGGAAAGTCAGACAGAGATACATTACACATGAAACAACAGTGAATAATTATTAGCTGGATGACGAAGGAGAACATGATCAAACTAAATACCCAAGTATTCCCAAACTCATATAAAGATACTTTCCTAAATGACGTTTATTTGTTTATATACTTTCTTTCTTGTGAAAAAGGAACAAATCTAAATGAATAAACCATGCAGAAGAAGACACTATAATCACATTTAAAAAGTAAAAATACGCTTAAATGAATAAAATCTATAAAGATCATGTATGATGTAGCTACAGCCAAAGAGCCTTTCAACAGCAACAGCTTACGCTTGCCTCATGGTCACAACTCTGGAACCATTTTTGTTTTTGTAAATAACAGAACAATATAATAATACAGAATAATAATAAGTAACATCACCTTTGCTAAGCATGCTGTTGTTAACAATAACAACGATGCTCCACATCCAAGTTATTCGCCCCGTAAAGTTTTTCTTTCTTTTTCGTCTTTCTCTACTGATATGCTAACGAAGAAAACAATCAGTTTTTCGTATATTTATGTCCACTTCTTAATTAAATCTCTACGAAGTGGTAGCTCAACGAAAACGATAAAAAAACAAAAACATTTTACCTGAGTAAAGATCTTTCTGCAGGCATCCGTTTTTAAGTTCTAGAAACAAAAAAGGAAAGGTATTATAATAAGTAAAGTATTATAGTAAGTAAAAGATTCTTGTACATTCTGCACTGTAAACAATAATGTACTCTACTTGATAAACCCGAAAAGAAAACGATCCCGAAACTTAAATTTTTTTCAGTTCTTTCGTCGATTTGCTTCCACACTTGTTAGTTCAATCTTCACGATACGTTTTTTCGTAGAAACTACCTAAAACAATCAAATTTAAATTAAAATATTCGTATACAAAAAGAAACACGTCTTCTTCGCGAAGTTTCTTGCTCACGAAATGATCGTTGACAAATTTCGAACGAAGAAGATTGCATTGCTCGCACTCCTCCAAAGACGTTTTTCGGCTGATTTCCACTGCGCAAACCAAAAATAACAAAACGGAGGAGCATATACTAATCGCGGAAAATCAAAAAAAGTGTTCTCGCATCTACGTGGTTTTACGACAAAAAGGGAAAAAATAAGAAGGATTTGACCGTGAAAAAAAAAAAATATGTCACTCTCTAAAATAAAAGTGTGACACACAACGCGAATTAGTATAATAAGATAAAGTTTTCTTCTCGAGTTGTCTGCATTTCCTTATTTCCTTTATATTTGGATTTCTGCGTAAGCAAGAAAGCCTTTACTTTCGTCGTTGTTTTTCTTAGTTTTTTTTCATCTTACTGTCCAAACCTAGCGATTTTTTTATCTCGAAGTTCATTGGTTAATACAGACGCCGACTCAAAATTCATTGGTGCATAGAGCGCCACTATTACGAAAGGGTGCTAATTAACTTTAATAGCGCTATTTTATTGGCTTGAATTTCCGCCATGTGATCATCCGGGTATTTTTCGACTTTACGTCTGCACGCCGTTCGCATAATGGTGGAGGAAACCGAAGAAACCCCTCGTGTTGATTGATCAATATTGAACAGATTTAAAAGAAGATTTAAGGGAGAAGGGAAGAAATTTGTAATTATCTTACGATGATTCTACTGCGTTCATTATTTTCTAAAAGCAAGTTCTCAATCTTTTATGAAACAGTGTGTGAAAAGGAATGCTTTTATTTTTTGGAAAATGTCTTGGATTCTTTTAAGCCTATCGTTTGTTTCATGTGTGGGCTGTGGTGCTTTTTAAGCTCTGGACACATACAGCTCAGCTCAGTTTCCTCTTCAGCTCCAACAACATACAAGAATGTCTTGTCCACCCTCTCTGCCTGTGCATCATTTTATGTTTGATGTTTATCTCTAGCTATTTTAGCTACTTGTATAAGGTCTTGGCTGTATTATCAATATATTTAATTAGGAATGGGGACTTTCTATTTACGATAGCAAATTGAAACTTACCTTGATTGTCTGTAATTTTTTAAATACTGGACATCCTTTAACTCAAATTTCTGCTTTCAGTTATGTTTGCTAATTTTGGTATATATAAGTTGAGGTCATATTTTTCATAATCCTAATCTTTGTTTACTTTTTGTGTTTGGGAAGTCTCAATAATTAGGAAGATTGACCGTACATGCGTAATCACAGTGATATCTGAAAGCGTATAAATTTGACGTTAATTTTTTCATTAAGTTTATTGGGAGTTAATGTAATGTTTCATATTGTGTTGTTATCCTTTCATAATGTTCTGGCGTGTTTACGTAATTAAAAATTTAATGTTTATATACATGTATTTTGTATCATTAAAATCTACGCTTTCCTTTTTATGCTTGTGAATTAGGAATTCTATTAGGATGATAGGCAAGACATATTGAATTCATAAATTCGTAACATTTACATTAACTTACATGCATACTCATTGTTTTATCTGAATTGATCACTGAATCCTTAATATCATTTCGTACCAATGAAATTAATAACATTATGTCGTTCAGATATAATCAAGTTTAATATTGTTTATTGGTATAAAGTTTTGCATAGTGCCAATTATGTTCTATCCAGATTTTTGGGGAGTACATGATCAGAAATTTATATTGCGGAAATGATTAAACCTTTCTTAAATTTCATGAATGTCATAGCCTTTCTTTTTTCATACTTCAGCTGATTTTGCAGAAATCCTTATGCCTGCAAGGGCATCTTGTTGCTTAATATTTCCCCCTTTTACTGCACATTTGAGGTGACACGCGCGACACAACGAAATAACAGGATAAATCAATGCAGCAAGTGTTGCATTATGGTGATTCAAAGGAATGATAACAACAATAAAGAGGAAAGAAACTTCCTGTCAACAAAAGAGAAAAAGAAGTCGTGATATTGCAGAAAACTTTCGAAAAGAAAAATCAAAACTACTTTGTTTCAATATCCATCGTAGTACTTATCAAAAATGTAATGGGATATATGCAAAGTTTATAACAAAGATAGTCTTAGAAACTTGAAAATATACTAGAATTTCATGTCATTTTGGATATCCTATTGTTTAAAATTGACTTTCGGAAATGCAGTTTTAGCTAATCTAGAGGGTATAAAATCCCCAAAATTTTCGGCCCCCTCGGCCCCAACCATGGTGGGGCCTCCTTAGATACTAAACATCAGGGCCCCCCTAAAAAAAATTTCGTGTTTACGGCACTGATATTTATTTGTTGCAGTGTGAATATCCGGATTTGCCACTGAAATTCTCATAGACTCTAACCTAAACATAAAACCAACCATCATAATAGATCATGAGAAATTTCATGCAAATCATTGGAATGTAATACAAAATGTGAGCGGTCAATTTTTATTTCCTACTATATTTTGTAGGAAACTTCGCCATTCATATGTAAATCTTTCTGTATTGAATTAATATTCAAGTAGGATCTGGAGGTGATTAGCTATGCAATTATTATTGCACAAATTGCGGATAATAGTTGAAGAAAAATTTTCTTTTAAATAGATGGAGAGAAAAAAGGATAGTGTTAACAGAAAAAAAGGATTTATTTTCGACACATTCTTTCTTTCTATCCTTCTTTTTAAAAGATGAACGTGTTCATCTTTCATCTTTTTTACCATCTTTCTTTTGTTTTCTTGTTTCGATTGAGTTTTAATTACTTTCAAAATTCTACTTTCTGAATGCTTTTAAAAGTGTCAAAAAGAAATTGGCAAGAAAAAAAGGAACGCCTGGAGCAGTCATATCCTTTAGGCGTATTCAGGGTCACTCAACGTCAACATTATCAGTCCGCGTCATCAGTTTAACGTCATGACGCTACTTTTTGAGTCTTAGTGACAATTAGGCTAAGTCTAACGTTCTTTTGTTATGTGTTAAATAAATTGACTCTCCTCCACAATGTTTTACTGAGCTCTAGGTAAGCCTCTCATGTCAGAAGTCATTCGAAGAAATTTTCCATGCTCGTTTAGATCTTCTTGCCTGAATTTAGTTAGCAAGTTTCAAAAAATCCCAAGCCAGTGACTTTTAAGAAATCATGGTTTTGATTTCTACTTTTTATTTATAACTGCAAGAACTACAACAGCTCATGCACACTCCTCACGTCGCCGTTCATAATCAAGAAAACTAAATTATAGCAAAAGATCTCATCCTTTTAAATGTTCCTTTTAAAAGGATATTGTAATCCAGCCTTAGCTTCTTCTAATTCAAAATTCCCACAACAAAATATCCCAACTTATGTTAACAAAACGACTTTGGTACACGTTTTATTGATGTCTTGTTTGTTGATCTTTATTTACACGTTTCTTTATAAACAACCAAGGGAAGACATAAGTAGTAATGTTGCTTGATCATTTTTAGTTGTAAACGTCGTAGTTGTCAGGTCTGACCCAGGCTTTACCGTTATCACAGCCTGTGGATTGACTAACAGGCAGACGAATGAGGGCTAATAAAAACGTTTTTTCCGCTGTAAACTTACTTGGAAAAAATATTTTTAGAATGAAAAAAATATATATTTGGATAGATCTCAAAAACAGCTTTTACTGATATAAGAATCGCAAAATATTAACAACTATAGCAAATGCGTTCGATAATCTTGGATAAACTTTTTTGATAGGCACCGTAATTTAATTAACAATGCAAAAAAAATGTAATGTTTCTTTTAGTTTGCATATAAAGAAGTTGTTGTAAACGATGCTTTCAGAAGAGAATGTCAAAAGATGGCAGAGGAAGCGGTTTTTAACATACCTGACATTTCTGTTTCTGAATGGATTGGTGGGACTTCAAATAGGTGGAACCACAAGTACCACATGGCTTTATCTTAAGAAACTCATAAAGACAAAGAATATCAATTTATACTTTGGCTTGATCAATGCATCATTACCTTTACCCATTTTGGTTTTCCTTCCATTCATTGCAAGATGGGTTGACAAAAGTAGAAATGTCAAGTTATGCATGATAATTACAAATTCATTAGTTATACTTGGTTGTTTTATTTACACTATTCCTTTTTCCCCATTATATCCTTTGATTGGCAGATTTCTTATGGGTTTTGGACAACTCATGGTTCCAGTTGCACTTTCGGAGATAGCTAGATGCTATAAACCAGAACAACTGAATAACGTGTTGCCAGTATTGAATTGTTTGTTCAATTTAGGAGAGACGTTGGGTCCAGTTATCTTGCTACCTTTTCTAAAGTCAAACTTTTGGCTTGGAAGTATCCACATCAACTATTTCAATATCATTGGTATTGAGTTGATGGTGTTAGTGATGACTTTACAAGTTCCCACGATCATTTGTATTTTTAACCTATCCAAGGAATTTGACCTGAAAGCTTTTTTGCTAGCATCAGATAATCGAAAAGCGACAAAATCAAATCATAACGAAATCTTACCATGGTATACTGTTTTATTTAAAATATTTACGAATAAAGATACTCTACTTATTGTTATGTTAACTTTTGTGTATGGTTTCTTCGATCAAGCTGTTTCATTCTCAGTACCCATCATGATTACAAGTTATCTGAAATGGTCTTACCAGGTATTAAACGTCATTGTCTCGTCCTATGCCGTTGGAACGTTTGTATTAGTCATGGTAATTGCCAAAATCAAAATCAAAACAAAGCATTTGTATTTAAGTGCCATCACTGGAATGATAGCGATTTTAGTTGTTTTGAATTGTCAATTCTTATTGATTGTTATTCAAGTTCGCAACATTATTTTGGATGTTTTCTTGGTAACTTTTTTTACTGCTATGACACCAGTGTATCTGTTGACAGAAAAGGTATTTAGTTCAGTCATGTGTGCAAAACTTGCCAAACCATGCCATCAAACGTATATGGAGAGTATTCGAACCATCACCATGCAAACTGGCCGTCTCTTAGGTGGACTTGCCTCGGCATATTACCTCCAATATTTTTCTTATTCCTATGTCGTGTTTAGTCTTTTTTCTGTGATATTTGCTATGATCATATTTATAAGAAGACGTTCATTAGCATATCCAGAAGCTATCATATAAAGTAAAGTTTTCATTAGATGTGTCATTAGTTGCTTGTATGAATTATCGTAAACAATAATCCTCCTTGCATACCTTCTCCTTTCTCATCAATTTTCCCAGCCTCGATCGTTTTGTTTATCTGTTTATATGTTGATACAAGACATTTGCGCCCTGGTTCTATTACCACCAAGACATTTGCGCCCTGATTGTATTACGTTATACGTGAATGTTATACGTGAATACACTTACCACAATGCAAAGCTATGATAACTTACTTATTTGTTAAAAAATCTCTGTGAAGGTGTGCATTTCTATATATAAATATAAAAATATACGCACAATTTCAATTAAAATGCTCTCTATTGCAGTGGCCTTTTGACGATTTTGCCCACTGGGTTGGGATTAGTGTCAAGGACAACATAGGATACTTTTGTGGTCAGTGATCACTTTTACAAAATGAATTAAGATATAAATCTACCTAAGGTATGAAGCTACATAAGATACGTCTTGGTTGGATGATGTGTTGAAATAAAAGAGAAAAACATTGATGTTTTTTTTTTTATAGCTTTTAGTCGTGTTGCGAACTGGCTAAATTAAATGTTGAGACTGCCAGGCAAAATATATAGGCGAAATGGGAAGAAGGTTCTTTAAGCAACACTACTACTAAAATATGATCTTTTTGTAAGCAACACTACTACTAATGTCTTACCTTATAAAAATAAGAACGTGTACTCTTTCATTAGCAGCACCTGAGCTGAAACCAAGCAGATCGAATTTCTTTGGAATCGAGGCCGATCTTTTGAACTAAATCTTGATCATTTTAAATGGCTACGAGATAAGTGTTTATATGAGGTAGTTAGCTAGCTAGTTTGCCAACTTTGTGCTTTGCTTTTTGTTGTACTATAAGACCTTATTTTCAAATTTGTAAACTCTTCTCTTTTTTTATCACTTACATAGTATAGTCGTCTAGAAACACTAAATAAATCACATTTACATAAAATTCTCATATATTAAACACATGTACGTCTAACATAATATAATTTATTAATGACCTCACTAAGGGCGGGCGGGCGGAAGGAAATCACAACGCTATCTATCGGCTTGTAAGTACACGTTTTATTTTTTTTAATAGGAACAAAGGATATAAGAACATCAGGCTTCAGAGGGTCAAACCTTAAGAACATGCTAAGAAAGGCTTAGAAAGCTAAAAACCTAATCAACTCATTTTGAGAAAACTTTTCGAAGCAAGAAAATTAAGAACATTGTAAGCCTTTGATTGGAAAAAGAAAAAGTTAAGAACATCGGAGTTTCAATGTTCTTATAAAAAATAAAACGTGTAATCTGAAAAACCAGACCACTTGATATGTCACGTGATATCGAAGCGCCAAAAGAACAAAAATAAATTCATTTATTAAGAGCTTTACTGCTTTCAGGGTCTATGCTACATTGTATACGCATATGTTATGTTTTCATCAGTATGGAAAAATTTGCAGAAGAGGTTATACCCTGCATGAGCTAAAAATGGCAATTGATAATGTCTACAAATCTTTGTACAGTATTGTGGTTAGTCATTGGAATAAGCAGACAAAATCTTGAGATGTAAAAAGCATTTATTTACCTTTGTCGTGCATTACTCAAATTGACCCAGTAGATGATATTCTGTGTTTGTTGTATGCGTCACATATGCAGTAATTAATTGAAAAAAGAACAATAACGTAAAGTTTCTTACGTCAGTTAAAAGGTCATCTATTCATACAATAATTATAACGTACAGATTATGGAATCATTAGATAAGTCTCATTACCTATTTATAGTCTTGTCACTTATTGACTTTAGGACACCTGTGGTGGAGGAAAGTCTTTGAAATACCCATGGTTTCTCCTCCTCCTCGTCCTACTTTTGCTCCAGGTCATGAACGATTTCGTGCAACATTTACATGACATTGTTGAGAAATTTGCGATTCTGGCCTAAATTGGACTTCCAGTTCAAACTTCCAGGGAACACCATTGGAAGTTACTGATTTCGAATTTGACAGTCATTTTATCAGATTTGACGAACATAAGGCAATTGGGGCCAAATTTGGAGTTGTATTTTGAGAATGTTTTATTATTGTTGAGAGTAGATAGGTCATCGTTACAGTCTTCAAGCCAAACGGCTTCTTGTTTTTCTAAATTCCTGTTACATTTTCCACTGCATTTGCATGACCCGCGGTTTTTGCATGACCCGCGGTTTTTCTATTTCTTGATCTTAATCTTAATCTCAAAATCTGTTTCGTATTCAATTTAATTAAATTCAAAGACAAACATATTTTGTTTCACTGGAAAGACTTCTTATAGCGAGAATAGTTGTTCCTTAATTTTATTTTTCCATTAAACTTTATGTGTAGACAATATAGATGAGGTATTGATAAGTATTTTGAATGTTTTGTACCTTTAAATTTCTATGATAAAGATTTTATTGACTTAAGTTTTTGTTTCAATGATACTGCTACATGCACTCAATTTTGGGAGGGTACTTGTCTACCTTTTTAACCGGAATGCCTTATTCCCTTTAATCATTGTCATTACTCGGAAACGTCTATTTTGAACAAAGAAGTTCTCGATTTTGCTTCACAGTCCAACATTTTTCAACTTTGTTGAGAGCGTTGACCTTCAGGCCTCGCGGCCTCTTTGTTGCAGTTTGTTGCAGTTCCTTGTTTAGCTGTCTTTGTTAAGTTGTCTGTGCACGGTTTACTTTGAAATTCTCCAGTAATTTCTTTACATCTCATACACGTATTTTTTTATAAGTAACCAGGTCAGGCAAATCTTTAAAAGATTTAAGCAACTTTAATTTTCCTTTCCCACAATGCCTTTTTACTTGACTTTTTTTCTTAGTTGGTCTGAAATTTCAAAATTATTCAAGATAAATAAAGCAATCGTCTAGCAACTTTCCCTGGAGGCAAAAAGTTGGGTTGCTTATAGAAAAATATGTGTATGCCACAGTTTTCATGTTCTTCAAACGCGAGCTCTGATTAGCAGTAAAACTTCGTTTAAAGCATTTAAGGGAGTAATTGCTAATACCTGCATAATGAGTACCTTGAGGGAAAAAAAATTTTCGCTGGAAGAAAATTTCGTGGACTTCGTTAATTTTAGGTATTGGGTATGTGTTTAGTCTCTTTAAAATTATACACTAGGGGATTAATGGTTTCCTTAAGGTTTTAACTAATAATATTTTCCTGATTTGAATTAATATATACGCTCAATAGCATAAAACAAGCATTAAATTTCCACAAAAAAATAATAAATTTTACCATACGCGAAATTAAATTCCTACGAAAATTTCTTCCCTTAAGGTAAGTATGTGGGTAAAAGTAAGTAACCGTTGGCTCTTCTGTCACCTACCTACTAACAACTGACTTACCGCCAGAGGTACGTATAGCATTGCTGTAGCTTGCCTGAAAGCTTATTCACATGGTGCTCAAATAACTGGATTAAAAGAAACTAAAACAAAGATATGTTTCAGATCTTTCAAATTATAAAGTATAACAAAAGGTTGTACAACTTTTGAACCTTACAAAAAAAGTGCATAGAACTTTTATAATGTTAGATATGTCGGACTTTCAATGATTAAGAAATCCGCCGTTCTTATTGTTCAATCCTACAGAAAAGCATTCGCTTGATGTTCTAATGGGGTGTTTATATGAAAAATATCAGCCCGGTTTCAGCCTGTTTAACCATCTCGGTTTACCATCTCGTTTGACTCGTGGCTTTGACTTAGGAATAAAAGTTCGTTTATCTGAGAAAAAATCAACCTGGGTGCCGAGATCTCAGTTTGCCGGGCTGAGATTTCCCTTTTAAACACATTTTTTGATTCAGCCCGACAAAACGGGCGTAATATTTTACATAACATGCGCATGCACATATTATATTTTTTGATTTTTTTAATTTACAAAATTGCGGATGGAAGAAAGGGAAACAAAGTTCAATCTCAATGGCAATTACATAAGATATGTTTCTGCGTCTGCCATTTTGAATTTCTTAGAAAATCAAAACGAAACCACGTGAAAAAAAGGCTGTCTCGACAAACCTAGGCCCCCGCTTAACCGGCTGATTTTTGTCACATCAGCACCTCCCCCCCCCCCCCCCCCCCCTATTCAAATAAACAGTGTAACTGATAGCTCTCCTATATTTGCATACTAAAAACATGAAGTGTATTAAGATACTAGTTGCAGCGACAAATCACCGATGCTGATGTCACCGAAATTTTGTCAAAAATGAATCTGTCAAAAATGAATGTGACATAGATTTGCCGTTTTTCTTTTCCTACCGCATGAAGCGTATTATACTCTATGTTTGCATAATATTTAAACAGTTTTTCTTTATTCTAAATTGTAGGCTTTGGATAAGCCAGTGATCTCCTTCTTATAAATAAAAGTATAAAAAATAATAAAGAGAAAAAATTGAATATAACAAATGAATAAAGAAAATAGTGAAAATAATATGCTGCATAAAATCCCCCAAATACACCTGCAACTTGCAAGAGAATTATCCGGATGCTAACAACAAATGTTTGATGATATGGCATTGCAAGTTTCGCAAACATCACAGAACTAAACACCTTTTCTGTAATTAAAAGCACGGGCACCATAGCAGTAAAAATGATCATCAAGAAAATGTCCGTTATTTTGTTACCATCTTTCACAACCAACAACAAGAATTGACAGTTCAAAACAATAACCATTGCAACCATTCCAGTCATGGCACATATATACAGTTGATGTGTTCTGATTTTGCATCGAGTAAGGATTATTACAATCGAAAATGTACCAAGACCATATGAGAATATAACAGCGTTTAATGCTGTATAAGACCATTTCAAATATGTCACTATCATGATTGGAATTGAAAATACGAACGCGTACTCAAAGAAACCAAGAACTAAAGTTAACATGCAAATCAATAACGTATCTTTGTTGGTTATAATTTTGTATAGCACAGAATACCATGGTTGTATGTCGTTCTGATGCTGTTGGTCTATTCTATCCACGTTTGACGAAATCAATAAAGCTTTCAAATCAAATTCTTTAGAAATATTGAAAACACAGAAAATAGTTACAACTTGCAAAACAATAACTAGTACCAAGAGTTCAATACCAACGATGTTGAAATAGTTTATGTGGATGCTTCCGAGCCAAAAGTTTGACTTTACAAAAGGCAATAAAATGACTGGACCTAACATTTCTCCAATGTTTAATGTAATGCTTAATAATGGCAACGCAGTATTGAGTTCCTCTGGCTTATGAGATCGAGCTATTTCTGACATTGCTACTGGAATCATAGCTAATCCAAAACCCATAAAAAATCTGCCAACTAGTGGATATATTGGTGAAAATGGAACAACATACACAAAACAACCAATCATAACCAACGAATTTGTTAGTCCCATACATAATTTTATATTCTTGCTTCTATCAATCCATCTTGCTACGAAGGGAAGAAACACAAGCGCAGGTACAAGTAAAATTGCGTTGATGAAACCAAAATACAAGCTTGCATTGTTCGGCCTTATAATATTCTGTAGATATGGCCATAATGTGGTTGAAGATCCACCCATTTCAATTCCAATCAATGTGTGCAAAATCAAAAATGTATTGTACGTCAGAAAACGTTTTCTTTTCCATTTTTTAAAAGAAGCAGAACGCATGATTTCGTAACTAACGAAGATGATGTTTTTAGTCTGTATTCAATCGATATAATATTTACGGATGTATTCGTCATGGTTTTTCAATCTGTTAAAAGGCACACATGTATATTGTTTCATGATGGCGGTGGTCCATCAATTCATTTGTAATGTATTTATAATGCATCGCAATGAAATCATTTGTTTATTTAAATTTTTATAATTAGCAAGCAATTAAGGCTCGTTTTCACTCGTTTTGGTGATAGATCAATAAAAGACAAATCTTTTGGTGTATGCATACTGAAACAAATTTGTTTATAGTCTTCGGAAGGGGATACATATAAAATCTACCGAGTATTTTATCACGTGACAATGAATACTATACCATACTATGACATTTCTATGACGTAAGAATATAATGCAAGAAAAAACCCGAATAAATACAACAAGCCTCTCCTAGATACATGTTTAAATGCAGTGTATTTAATTGTTTCGTTAGTTACGTAATCTTGATATTCAATGTTATCCAAATTTCCTCTGTGATGATTAAAAGCAATTATGGCATTAAAAACGACTATGTCTGCTTCACGAGTTCATAATAGGATAGTTAATCAAGCGTCGGTAACCTGAAATTATGGAAACACTCCCTGATGTGCCATGGATTAAGAACATACCATTCGAAGGAGTTTAGAACGGTTGCAATAATGGCATTAAAACGACAGTGTTTCTTTAACGAGTTCATATTAGGATAGTTAATCAAGCGTCGATAAGCTGAAACTATGGAAACACTCCTTGATGTGCCATGGATTAACAACATAAAATTTAGACAAGTTTGGAACGGTCGCAAAGTCAGCAGTTAGTACGAAATGGCTCCCATCTTTAATTTATACTTATTTCACGAGCAAAGTTTCACTGCAGGCAGTATAACTGCTTTACTATGGTATGAGCTAGGAGAGGTTAATTTTATAGAATATAAGAATGTCTCACTGACTAAATACTAAATTTTTATAACATTCTGTTAACAAGTCATTAGAAATCCTTTTCAGAAGTATAAATTCATACGGGTATTTCGGTTTCGCGTCATTACATGCTTTCATAAGTTTAATTTAAGTTTACGGATGTTGTATAATCGTTAAGCTAATTGTAGGATCGTTTTTTGCGGAGTGTAGCTTTTAGCGGAACGGAGCTCATTTAGCAAGATCAAATATTGTCATCAAACACTAACAGAGAGATGCATTTCGGCTGCTGTAACTGGATGCAACCTCCTACAGGGTCATACAAAAAGTGCGATTTGGCTCACTTACCTTTGATTTTCGGAAATTTTGAGGTAGAAAATAATATGGATGATCAAGCTCATAAGTGTTCAGGGCATAGCGTTTAGGCAAAATTGTCGATCTGTACGGTGGCGGTCAAAACAAAGTGGTGGCTTTTTTGAGTTAAGTAGACATTTTCCCCCGAGAAATCTCCGAATGCTCCGAGGTTTGTTATGAACTTCCAACTAGGAAACCAGGAATACCTCTCCTATCCTTTACGATAATATTGTTAATAAGTTAATGAGAATATTGCTTGTTGATACTTAAATTTAAATTCAGATCAAAGCTTCTGAAAGTGCATCTATGCTCACAAGCTGTGTATCTGTGAGGAATAAAATATAAAGCTGTTATTTCTTCTCCATTATACTACTATCTTTAAGCCATGTTTATTCAACTTTGTGTTGTATTTTGATCCACCTAACTGTTTTTATTTCCACACACAACACAAAACAAGACATAAAAGTCCAATGATAATAATAAAATCTAATGTAAATGTTTATGTTTATGAGGTGTGTTGCAGCAGACACACACCACTATGCCCCATAAAGTTTTATTCATAATATAGGTCCTTTTAGAGATTTATATACCCTTTTTGAATTCTTATTGCAAGCTTATTATTGTTCATGGGAAATTTGCATGTTTCGTATATGATAAACTTTATGCTGACGACAGGTAGGGAGAATGTGGTGTGTGTGCAGAAAAAAATGGCTTTGATATTTTCTATGTCTAAATCACTACTGAGACATCAAAACAGTATACAGTACATCATCATTCATGGAATTTCTCTATTTAAAAGAGTACAATCGTAGTCACATTTTATGATCAAATTGGACTGCTTAACAACAATTTTATAACTTCAAGAGAAATAACTGAAGTTAAAATAGCTACAGCTTACAAATTCTTAAATTGGATAAGATAATTAAAAGAAAACAACAATGAAGAGCAAAAGAAACAAATCAGTTAATTTGTTTTTGTGTAATTGTTATTACTTTACATAATGCTACTTGAATTATTTCTAAAATTACAGTTACCTAATTAATCTACTTATACTAATCCGCAATCGTGCATCCCACTTTTAATTTAGACAGTGTTTTGTTTTTGTTTTTTTAATGGTCAAAATCTTCTTAATCGTGGTCATATAGCGGCAGTCCGGCCAGTGAAGAAACTCTTCCACTGCAATCCAACGATCATTTGTTTTGACACGTGATCGTCTTTTCGCCGTTTTCATTGGTTGCCGAAATCGGAAAAACTATAGCGACAATGTTCGTTGATAAGAAATCCATTTTCATTAATCGTTTGACGAACGAACAGGTCTGTACGAAGGTATTATTATAAAACGTTTATTGTTTAACTTTTTGCTTTTCTTTTGTTGTTTTTCTATTTTAGATTAATAAAAGAACGTAAGTAAATGTATTGACGTATTATTTAATCATACTGAAATGGTTTTTATGTGGAAAACGAAAACGAACAACAAAACGAGTATACATCCAGCACATGTTTCAACGTTTTATTTACTTTGTTTTAGATTAACAGGTAACAGGTAACAGGTAACAAATGTGTGTGTATTTAAATGTTTGTTAACGTTTTAGTTATGGCTATACAGAAGAAAGTGCAGTGAAGAAATGCAGAAAAAAAATGATGTTCCTTTACACAGTAACGAATGGTTAATTCATTTTAATTTAGTTTTGAAAGATTAATTTTAATTATTAGTTTTGAATTATGAGTTATGAGTTATTCTATCATTTAGTATGTATCTTCGCTGGATTAAAACTGGATGCTGGATGAAAAGGAACGCGGAACGAACGAAATTTGTTTTGGTAACGCGCGCTGTAATTTATTTATTTACAAATCAATTAAAAATGGTTCTCATGGCTGTGGAAATGGGGGAACGTCAACCATGTCTGCCTTTTATTAGATTTTCCAATTTAAGATGCTTGGTACTTTGTCTATCTGCCTGTCTTCCAGCCAACTTTATGTCTTTTGTTTTTGTTTGCTTCAATATGGTTGCAATGAATGTGTGATTATTTTAGCTGTTCTTCAACTGAAATCTTTTCTTTTATTAAGTCAGAAAAAAGGACAGTGTATAAACCATTAAAGAAATGAAGCACATTGTTAAATTATGAAGTTGAGAGGGTTCTGTACAATGAAACTGTCCTACAAAAAAGAAGCATTATTGGATGGATTTTTCTTCAGTTTATATTTTATCAAGTTTATGCATTATTTTGTGTTATGGTGGTATAATCACGTACTATGCCTGCTGGGTGTATAAGTTTGGCATTATGTTTTTATTTGTTACTTTTTATCTTCTGGGTAAATTTGTGTTTTTAGTTATTGTTTTTAGGATATGCGTACTTGAATTTCCTTTTTGTTTTTTGTTTCTTTTTGTTTTGTTTTTTATTTTCGGTATTACAATTGAAATATTATTCTTTTAGGCAATAATAATAAAAAAAGCACAAAGAAATGAAACTCATGGTTTTAATCATGATGTTGATGGTTTTGGGAAGAACTAACTATATCATTTCAAAAATTCATTAATGGTTGCAGTCCAGTAGTAACTTTGGAACAAAAGAAAAAGTTGGAAGGTATCATTTTTGTAATGTTATTCAATGTTTGGTTTTGTATGTCTGGGTAAACGATTCTGTGTTATATATTGCATTTTTTTACATTAAAGTTACTTCTCTTCTGCGTATAAATATATATTCTGAGACGTATTGCTGTTTGTTTCTGTTTTAAATCTTCTGAATGTTAGAAATGAATTAAAAAATAAAAAAATCTTTTACACAAGTTAAATTCTGCCACACAACGCAAGCTGAACATGGGGGGCGAGCGACGCCGCCCTGGCGGCTAGTCTTATTATACTAATTCGCTTTGTGTGTCACACTTTTATTTTAGAGAGTGATATATTTGTTTAATTTTTACGGTCATCGTCCTCTTATGTGCGCGTTAAACCACGTAGAGCGAGAGACACTTTTTTCACGATCATTCCAAAAGCACGTGGCATCATTTGACGTCAGTTATTTTCATCGCATCACGGGGGAATCATTGCATTGCATCCCCAATCGAGCGCGACGTTTTTGGGGAAATATCTCGAGAACCAATAGGGATAACTGACGTTTTTTAGGGTCCGCGATACGGGTGATAGGGTGACGCATCATTTGGGCCTAAATTTTATTTGGTACTGCGGATATGACGTCATTAAAACCTTTGATCGACGATATCTCCGCAACCGTTGGTCGTAGCGAAACGATCCCATACATTTTTTTGCTCAGTTTTTCAAGCTCTACAACATGGGTACGGTCTCTTTTCGAGATTTGGTACTTTAATTTTTCGTCACCTATTTTCGTGACAACATTTTCGAAATTAAAGTCGTAAAAAAACTTTTACGCGAGATACTATCTATATATACTAATCCGCGTTGTGCATACCACTTTTATTTTAGAGAGTGTTGTGTTTTTTTATAATTTATGGTCAAAATCTTCTTAATCGTGGTCATTTTTTCGTTAGACCATTGATAATTGACGATTAGTATAATAGCACGCGGCGTGACGTCAGTTATTTTTGTCGTATCACGGGGGAGCCATTGCATTGCATCCCCAATCGAACGCGGCGTTTTTGGGGAAATATCTCGAGAACCAATAGCGATAACTGACGTTTTTAGGGTCGGCAACACGGATGATGGGGTGACGCAACATTTGGACCTAAATTTTATTTGGTACTGCGGCTATGACGTCATTAAAATCTTTGACCGACGATATCTCTGCAACGGTTGGTCGTAGCGAAACGATCCCATACATTTTTTTGCTCAGTTTCTCAAGCTCTACAACCTGGGTACACTTTCCAGTCCCAATTCCGTAATCGAAATTTTCGTCACGGGGTTCGCACACGGGAATGTGGGATTCTTGCACATCCTTTTCGAAATTAAAGCCGTAAAAAACTTTTACGCGAGATACTAGTCTTATTATACTAATTCGCGTTGTGTGTCACACTTTTATTTTAGAGAGTGATATATTTAGTTTAAATTTACGGTCATCGTCCTCTTATGTGCGCGTAAAACCGCGTAGAAGCGAGAGACACTTTTTTCACGATCATTCCAAAAGCACGTGGCATCATTTGACGTCAGTTTTTTATAATCACGGGGAATCATTGCATTGCATCCCTAATCGAACGCGACGTTTTTGGGGAAATATCTCAAGAACCAATAGGGATAACTGACGTTTTTTGGGGTCAGCGATACGGGTGATGGGGAGACGCATCATTTGGGCCTAAATTTTATTTGGTACTGCGGATATGACGTCATCGAAATCTTTGATCAGCGATATCTCCGCAACGGTTGGTCGTAGCGAAACGATCCCATACACTTTTTTGATCAGCTTTTCGAGCTCTACAACATGGGTACACTTTTGAGTTGCGATTCTATGATTTATTTTTTCGTCACGGGGTACATACACGGGAATGGTGGATTTGACCTAATGTTTTCGAAGTTAAGTTCAGTAAAAAGTTTTTACCCGGGATACTAGTCTACTTATAATAATCCGCAATCGTGTGTAACACATTTAACTTAGAGAATGATGGTTTTTTTTAAAAATTTACGGCCAAAATCTTCTTAAGCGTGGTCATATAGCGGCAGTTAGACCACGCAAGACACATTCACGATTAGTATAATAGCACACGGGGCATCTAAGGTCAGTTATTTTTAATCCAATCAAAACGCAAGAAATTTTTTTTTCGCCGTTTTGATTGGTTGCCGACGGAATCCGTTAGTAAATCCCGTAGTCTACAGACAGTTTAGCACGAAGCAGACGAAGGTGAAAGGTGAAAGGTTTACTACACTTACTGGAAAGAAAAGAAAGTTTACAGAGGTATTTAGTGTATGTTTATAGTAGAAAATCTTCTGCAAAACAGAGAAAGTTACCTCACATAAGCATAAAAGCAGTTTTTCCAAACGAAGAAAGTAGTTTTATGTTTTTCAGTGTATAAATATGGTAGCGTAATGTCAGTGGAAAAGAAATAACAGAAGAAAGTGTTTTAAGTATATGTTTACAGTAGGAAAGTGTGCTGGAAAGTAGTAGTTTAAATTAGTAGTAGTTTAAAGTATTATTATTTTGTTTTCAGATATGAAATATGGAAAGTAAAGAGTTTATAAGTGTTTGAAAATGGCTGCAGAAGATGTTGTTGTTTACTAACATGATGATGGGAATTAGTATGGATAGGTATATTCTCTTTGTTTGAAGTTAAACCAAAGTTAAAATATTATAGATCTATTTAGTTAGAACACAGTTTATTTATCCAGCATTTTTGTTGTTTTCCTGTACACACAAGTTATTTTTACTACTATCATGAAAGATGTATTATGAATATTTTGATGTGTGTCAGATCTTCCGATTAAAATGTTTTTCTGTTCATAACTCCAGTGTTGATAGTGAACTAAAAATGCTTTAGCTGGAATAACTAGAGTTTCTTAATTAAAAGGGTGAGAGTGTTTTTTTTTCGTAATGACGTTAGCTTTTTCATCACGGGCAACCATTGCATTGCATCTTCAATCGATACAATTTATTTTACAAAGTGAAAAAAGCCGATGCACACGCAGCGCGTATTTTTATTTTTGATGGGTTTAAGATCTTCCAAGTAAAACGACTGTTCTGCGCTCCTATTTCTAAAGTTTAAAGTACTTACAGCACTGATACCCTTTCTGTTCATCATGCTGTGATTTAATTTTTGGACACCAGGTTTGAGATGTCACTTTCAGAATTAAAACCCGTAAAAAATTTTTACACGGGATACTAGTATATATATATACTGTATCTATATATTAATAACCGATTCTCCGTCTGTGTGTTTGTTTGTTTGTTTGTTTGTTTGTTTGTTCGTTTGTTTGTAAGTCACGCAAAATGGTAGATTGAGTTGTGAGCGAAATTATTTCTTTTTTTGTGTGCGACGTGAGTTCGAAGCAAATACATTGCAACCCCAATCGAACGTGACTTTTTTTTGGCTGATGAACTAATAGGAACAAGAAGCCGTATGGCTTGAAGACTTCAGGACGTGTCATGACTGCATAACTAAGTCAATGTTACACAGCGCACGTTGAAAAAGACAACCAAACAACATCATCAACAAATTTACAGGTCGTCTTGGAAAATAAATTTATTTTCGCAAAATATATATTTCTATGATGTATACAATCTATACGGAAAAATGTCATCTTCTTCCACAATAACAAAGTAAATTAATTTATAAGTTATGGAATGAGTCCTTTCAGTTTATTATTTATTTCAACCCGGGTAAACAAAGCAACTTTGATTTTCTTCATGGAATTATCACAGATAACAATAGTTTGTAGAAAGCGTATATTAGATTTATACATCGTGTTTGAAGCTTCGCAACGGTGTGAATTTAACGTGCTATCTTGCAACGTTTAATCGAGGTTAAGCGACTAATTGAGTACATCAGTGGTGTCACTTTCTAATTCCGATGAATTAACGTAATGCGATGTTAAGAAAATCGTTACTTCGAATGAACAATCTTTGTTTTGTACGTATAACTGCATTGGTGCACCGGCAAATTGTAACTTCTGAAATGCGAGAAAAAATACAAGCAAATTAAAACCAAATTCTTAATATCTTGTACATATGCTAGAGTGAGTTCATGTAAAATCTTTCGATCGTGACAATTCAAACATTGGTAGCCCAGATAGAATGTAGACATGACCTAAACAACCAAATTAATCACAAAACTAACAAGGGAAGGAAAACCTGTCTCTTTCACAATAATAATCACAGATCGAACGAATTCGTGAATATGACTGAGACAAATAAAAAGCGATTCACTTCATTCCTTTTCTTCACATAGTGAATTATAAAAAAAAAAATTACTCTTACCTTTTCCAGTCTTAACATTTGCTATCATCACTCTTATCAGTCAAGTAAATCTTGATGATGAAACAGTCCGAATGCATTTACAACTATTAAGGTATCTTCAAAGGACGCCAAGTTCCGACCATATGCGTGTTGATTGAAAAACAGTTAGACAGTGTCTAAGTAAAATACAAGCAAAAACACATGTAAATAGAATTTCTTAAGGCTGAGTAATGTCCTTATTAAACAAGCATGTAGTACTTCTTTAGTGAAAATTGAACACCAAACAGAGTTGAAGTTTGTTTATTTGTCAATATCAGACCATCACAAACTGGTAGTGTAAACCATTCTAAATGTGTTTGTGTTACTGGTGTTTGATTACTTTTTCATACATACTCTACAGCTTATTATGTAATGGCAACTTCTACATATAAAAATTAGGTGCACTTCATTTCATTAGAGATGGCTCACCTTTTTATTTTGTAATTTACCGTTACAAAAAAAAGTAATATAACTATAAAAACACTTTCTTCACCAGATTTTAGAAGTTTATATCAGGAACAGATTCCCTTTGTGAGTTTGAAATTATTGAACATGTTGAATTAAATTTAAGTTCAAGATAATAATGGTATTCCTGAGCATATATGATAGAAAAAGCATTTACCTTCTTTTGATACATCATTCGAACCTTGAATCAAGATTAAACAACCAGAAGCAAGTGTGGATTCAAAATTTCTGAACCAGCATTTTCTGACTACAGCTTCTATCTTTTTCATCCAATTTGTAACACCCAATATTGACATGACTCCAAAAATTGATCCCCACCAGTTCCCTAGGTACAGCTATACAATTGTGCTGTACAAATAACCAAGGCTTTCCCATAGAATCAAGAGAAGATATATTTTCTTTAAAAGTTTACATATTACTACCTAAAGAGATCACAGAAATTAAAAGAAGTAAACCTTTCATTAGAACGATTTTTTTTTATTCTTTCCAGGTCCACAGGTGACTGGGTTAAAAATTGAAATAAATAAATTCTAAGTATATACAACCCAAAAAACAATTTCATTAGAACTAATTGAAGTCCTTGAAAGATACTGTGATTGCATCATGATCTGTAAAAAACAAACACTTTACACTTAACTCCATAGAAAACTTTTGAAGTAAATCTTTATGAATGTAGGCATGATCAATCAATGAGCCACTAATGTGTGTAGGTTCAGATACCTGTTGTACAAATCTACCTAGGACAGAAGACAGTTGTGAATTAACATCTAAATTAAATTCACCAACAACAACATTAACATGTTTAGATTCAACTAAATATTGTAATGTTCTCAAGAATAGTGGTATGTGCCTGTCTTTCTGGCGATACACAAGTAAAACATTGAAACAAATTGGAGAAAAACTGGTCTTCTTCACTTGCATGAAAAAAAACCCATTTGTAACAAAAGAATCTTCAACATGTAATTTGGAACTGAAATATATTGCCTGACTCTCAAACTTATGGTGACTGTTGTTGAACATAACTCTGAAACCAGCTAGTGCAAGCTCTTCTGTTAAATCCTCATCAGAATATTTGATTTGTGTTTCAGTGCAAAGGATCATGTCACTGTCTAATAATACACGATCTGCTTTTATGTCTTCCAAATGTTTCTGTAAGGATCTTACATTGCAGATAGTCATTATGAAATTTTTAGACTGAACTGGCATAACATCCGTAATCTGCAAAGTCTGATGTCCTCTGAGATACTCATATTCCCTTGTTACCTTCTCATCTGCTCGTATAGCATTTCTGTCAAAATGTCCAATTAAAAAGAGTCCATCGATTGATGTAACACGGCTTAATGCTACATACATTTGACCATTATTGAATATCCTTTGTCTGGGTAAGTCAAAGCTAACAAGTATTTTATTCAAACTCAAGCTCTGAACTTTGTGGCATGTGCATGCCCATGCTAAGATCAAGGGAAATTGTGTTCGCTTGATAATGGGTGATGAATATCTTTTTACATTTGTTCGAATTTCAGCAGTTACACGCTCCACAGGAACAGCATGATTTTCCATTGCAAACCTATCAGACACCATTCTATTATAACCAGCTTTTGCATCATCAAACTTCACATATATTTTTGTCACTGTACCATTCCTCTCGAATAATTTTAACACTGTACCCAGTTGACCATTAATTAGCCTATCAGTAATGTCAACATTGGATGTTAACATAACCCTTGCACCAACTTTTAAAGTTAGATTAAATACCAGACCTCCAGTTCTACCTGCTGGACAAGTTAAGAAAGTCTTATATACATGACATGGAACCCCATTAGGGATTTGATCTATAGCATTCAAACTGCATTCAAAACTATCAATTTGATTGAGCATAAGATGGTTGTGTTGACTAGCTAGAGAATTTTCAGCAAAAATATGAACTGCATCATGCGGAAAGTTTGCATCAGTAACATTTATGAAACGTGATTTTAGAAGTTCTTCATCCTCTTGAGTTAGTTGACAAATTCTTACATTATTCAAAAGATCTATGAGCACACTGTCACCTCTTTGCCTCATTACTTCAGTGAGCTCAACCATTTCAAAATTTTTCCACAGAGGAAATATATTATAAGTCACATCATAGTACTCTGCAAAAATAGCTTTTTTCAAAACTGGTGGCAGTTGATATAAATCACCAACTAGGATTACATTTAATCCCGCAAATAACCTGAATGTTTCACATCCATAAATTTCATTGAGCCTCTGGTGCACGTGTAATAGTAACTCATTAGATATCATAGAGCATTCATCTATTATTATTACTTTAACTTCAGACAGTTGTATTCCCAATGCACATTTTCGCTTATCAGGAAGTTTTGGTACAACTAATCCATGACATTCTACAGGAATTCCCAATCCAGAGTGTATTGTTGTTCCAGCAATATTAATTGCAGCCACGCCAGTTGGTGCCAGTAAAAGAACCTTAGGCTTGTCAAGTGAAGCAGATCGATAACTAAATGTTTTTGAAAGAGAAGCATGTATGGTTTTTACAACATGAGATTTACCAACACCAGCTCCTCCAGTTATAAATATATGCAATGGTTCAATAGTTATTGGTTTTTCACATGACAAATTTTTCACGTAACGCCTAGCCCATGAGTTAACTACTTCAAACACATCCCTCGGCTTAGCATTCAATGATCTAATTAAATCATTTACTTCATTATCAGGAGGCAGATTAACATGTGGTAAGGAAATGGTCTCAACAGGTCTCTCATTTTCAAAGTATACAGGATTTTCTTCATTGTCCTCTTCAGATTCATCATCTACAATATTGATTTGGTTGGCTTCCTCCTCAATATCATCATTTTCTTGTTGTGCATTTTCATCAGTTAATGGACCATATCTGAAATTGATGAAAGCTGTGTCTACTAAGTCTGCCCAAGGTTCAAACCGTGTTTTATTAGTGTTTACCACATCTAACACACCAGGCTCTTCTAACTTTTTTACATAAGAGCCGCTTATTTCAGCTTTCAGATCTGATTCCTTTCTGAAAGGATAAAACATCATTAACAAGTGATGAGCATAAGCTTCTGGATTAGTTGCTGGATTTGGGGTGTGGTAGCGTACAACTAATTTGAGTCGACGGCACTTCATTTTTTCCCTTGATGACATGAGAGGAATTGATGATGGATATAATAAAGAAACATTATTGTCATCATTTAAAAGTATTTCTGGTTGATTATCATTTTCAGTATCTTCCTTCGGCTTACTGTCAAGAACATAAAAAGCCATGAAATCAGCATAACAGAAGCTGTCCAACATACTATATTTTCCTCCTTGAAATTTCAAGTCAGGCCTGTCCATATACCTATCAAGATTATTTTTTCTAAACACATCAATGCTGTCTTCTGGTAGTTCTTTTAATTCTACTTCATTCTTGCAAACTCGGTAGCGCTTTTCTGGGAGATTTGAATTAGCAAAAACAACAGCTGGAAAACATTTTCGAAGCCATAACTCTGGCATCAACTGATAAACAGCCTCTTGTACTGAACATTGCCGACTAGTAAGAAATGCAGCTGCTAACTTTTTCATGCGATCTTTGAAATCAATGTTGTTATTATCCCGTGATTCTTCTAATGCACTTCTCATTGCTCTTGAAGAATCAGATTCAGACTTGGAAAAATATGAACACATGTATGCAACTGCTTTGTAATAGTTAAAAACAGGTTGTATGTCCAAATTTGCTTCCCATGCTTGCAAACCAAGATCAAAATAATTATTTACAAAACATGAGTTAGGAGGCCTTCGAAAATGAATTTGAAAGTCTTGGTCAGGAGAAATTGACAATGCTTCATAGTACTGATCAGCTGTCAACCCAAGAGTCCCCAAAATTTCAGGAATACTTTTATGTTCCACATAACTGGTTTTATTTGGGTCAAGATAAGAATCAATATAACTTTTCACAGATTTTAACACAATATTTCTTGATTTTAACATTAGTGACCTCTCATTTTCTGGCATGTCTTTGTCTAGAGGTTCTGCAATGATGGTGTGATCTGTGAAATAACGTCCATAATTAAATCGGCAAGGAATATTTTTGTATTTTCTGCAAGAATTAGAATGTCTATGAATTTGATACTGATACACTAATTTATGCAATTCTGGCTCCTCTTCTGGATCAGGCAAATCTGCACGTATCAAAGTATCCACAAATTCTAAATAATCATTTGTTGTTTCTTTACTTAAAACAGGTGCATTAGGAGCCCACAAAAAGGAGTGGATATGTGGGCTACCACGAAATTGGAATTCAACCTTTATAACATAATATTCAATTTTTCCCAAAGGACCGTGGCTACGTAGCAGTATTTCTTTAAAAAATGTCTCAACTCTAAACTGAAAGTGTCGTGAAGTGAATACGGGGTTTTGATTCAACAGTTCACACTTTTTTAAGTAATCCAATTGTCCTTCTGTAAGGTTAGTATGGTTCAGCTTGTCAAGAATTATTAGCAGTTCATCCAATCTTAGGTCTGCACATGACAAAGTCAGGAAGAATGTAGGTAAACTTAATTGTTTCACCATAGCAAGAACATCATTTAGGAAGCTTTTCCAATATGCAGGTGTTCCCTTTACAGATTTCATAAATAAAAAGCCTTGATCTTCTGACATAAAAGACTTAACAGTTTCCTTAAAATTATTTTTAAGTTGTCCTGCAGTTATCTCTCCATGAACTTTGCGTGTTGCTACATTTATTTGGTTAAGCAAATTTATTTGTTGCATAACATAATGTGTAAAGAAAATATAGTCAGTGTTTGAGGCAAATCTTTGGCTATAATGTAGCAGCCGCTGGTTGAAATATTTTGTAGCAGTCAACCCAATTTCTCGGGCCACTTTGTAGCCAAATTTTCCTGTTGGAAACAAATATGGAAAAGCAAGCTCTTCACAAAAATCGTCAATAAAGAAAGACATTGGCTGCTTACATTCACCAGGAGCGATATCCAAAATTCCCTCAATTGTATTATAAATGTTTGGTATCAAACAAATTTCATCCGACCCTGCTTGCTCAAGATTCAGAGGATTTTCCTCTTCAAGTTCATCATTGCTCTCATTTGCATTGCCTTCAATACTAATTGGGAATGCATCTTGATCAATAATTGCATCAGTATCAACTAGAGAAAGTAACTCTTTAGTGATATTATCCATGTTGATAAGAATATCAGCATAGAAAGGGTTGTTTGCCTTCAAATATTCTAATGCATCTTTCACATAATCAGGACGGACATTTTCAAATATAACATAGCCACGAAACTGAAGTTTCCTCTTTAACTTAACAAAAATTAATCCATTACTGTCCATTCTCTGTGGTAAGCAATTACTTACTGCATTAACATTTACTGGTACATTACAGACAGCACCTTTAATTTTCGGCATTTGACCTTTAGGCATAATACTGTGAATAAAATGCGTTTTGCAATCAAAGTTTTTTCCAATCGATTCAAACATTCAATTTCTCTAGGTATTGGTAAGACCTCTAATCTGTTCCACACTGCTTGACATGGCACAGCTCCTTTAAACAAATGGTGATCACAAGTCACACAAATATAATTTTTCCCATTACAACTTGTAATGTCAGTAAACAGTGGGAAAAATTCATATTTGTAGCATTCCCTTTTAAACACCTTCACTGTTCTACGATAAAGGGATCGGTTGCAAACAACACAGACATAGTATGGTCCCTGGCATATTTTAGCTTAAAATTTCGAAACACAACCTACATTTTCCTGATGATTCCTCAAAGCTTTTTGCTTTTTATCAGCATGTTTTTGCGATCCTATGCTCAATGCATATGCAACACGCTTAGAATTTCTATTTTTAATTTTTGAAACTTCAGTGGCTTTCCTTTTTCTGCATTTAGCTTTGGCAGAATCTGATGCATTTCTCTCTCTACATTTAGCTTTGGCAGAATCTGATGCATTTCTTTTCCTACATTTTGCTTTGGAAGAATCCTGTTGCATTTCTTTCCCTACATTTAGTTTGTTCAATAATATTTTTCTTTCTTTTCCGATCTTTTGCCTTATAATATTCATTTTGAAGATTTTCTAAAATAACATCTTCAAGAAAGTCTACACAGATGCTTTGTATTTCAAAAGGGACATAAACATCAGTTTCATCAACATATGTAGAAATCAAATACTTTTCAAGGTCAATTTTTGATTTAAATTTCAGTAATGTTGACAAACCATCAGCAATTGCCTGACCAAATATATCTTTACTGTGTGAATCAAACAAAAAGTAACAATTTTTAGTCCTTATCACAGAAATGCAATATCCTTTGATAAAAAAAATGAGAGCACTTCCGACTTGATCTTCTGAAGTAAAAAACCATACAGATCTCCATTACTTAAAAAGCCACTTCTGTTATTTAAAAATCTTAACAAGATACGACCTTCCAAGTAGGGCTATTTGTTGTGGAAGTTCTGATGCCATTAAGTAATCTTCACTATGTAAAGATTTATAGAGGTCATCCCCTTGTATAACAATGAAATCTAAATCATCAGCATTCCATCGGCCAATATGCTTTATTGCTGAGACACAGATTGAAATCAATGCACAACAAGAACACTGCCTGCCAGCTGTGCTACCAAACATTACATCTCCTTGGTGAAACCTTCCTTGGACTGAAGTCTCAATTCTTATATTTCCCTTACACAAAGATGGCATTATAAATTCAGCAATATATAGCAACAACACTATGCTTTATATACTATGTATAATATATATGGATTATTTCATCTACACACTGGAGGCCAGAAAATAAAGGAAAGCAAATATATAATGTTATTGCTTGTGGGGGGTTAATACAAACCAGTCAGTCAGTTTTGGTCGCAAAAATAACTGATCATATAACAGGAAACAAAATAAGTTTTGTAAAGTATTGTGTAAAAACAATAATCAGGTGTTTCACAAAAAAGCAATAAATTTTAAGTGCTTGAACAACAAAGCACAGTGCAAATGGTGCTTGGGGAAAGCACAGAACAAACGGTGTCTCTAACACAAGGCACAGAACAAGTGGTGCTTCGTGAACAAAGCAGAAATTAAACGGTGCCTCTGATACAAGGCACAAAACAAGAGGTAAAGCAAGAAGGTACCGATTAACAGCACAAAAAATACTAAGCATGATCCAGAGACATGAGCTATTTTGATTTATTTGATTTAGCTGTTTGCTTCATAGAACAGCTCAAGCCAAGCCAAATTATGACCACGTGATAACATAGCCAATTACAAGTTGCAAACCAACATATACACGTGACCAATAGTACTCACAACAGACAACTGAACTGAATAGGAGCGTAATTAACGAATTCACGTAAACAATGCACGAAATCGTTCGTAACTTGGAGTAGTAGTAGTAGTAGGAGGAGAAACCACGGGTATTTTAAAGACTTTACTCCACCACGGGTGTCCTAAAGTCAATAACGTTTTGTTTTTATCATTATTGTTAGTTTTATATTCCACATTATTGACGTGGCTTTGAAAACAGTACATCAACTAAATACAAAGTCACTAACTGATTAAATATTTTGGACAAAAAGCAGCAGTGGCAGAACGTGGCAGCATATGTTCGGTTTGCCACAACTCTTGCCTGACTGTCTGAGACGGTGAACCTTTTTTTTGAGCAATCAAAATGTTTAAAAACCGATAGGTAAAAAAAGAGTATCATATCAAAAGAAAATGTTTTTGTTTTTTTTTTGCTTTTCTTTTAATAATTTAATTTGTTCTTTTAATTGTTAAGCGTTCTAATCGAACGTTTTTTTATTCTATTTATTCATTTAGCACGTGCCTTTTTTCTCTCCTCCGTGTGAACTTTTTAAGAAGAGAAACCATTTTCCCCCTGTTTGATAGCACCCATGTTAGAGCGCGTAACGTTTTTAAAACAAAAGCTAATAAAAAGTTTTTTTCTCTCTACGTTTTGAGTGCAAATAAATAACACATGAAATTTGGGGTTTTTTTGGAACCATTGTTTAAACTGATATTTGATATTTGATTTCGAATCTGTCGCTAGGATAACTGACGTTTTTTCGGGTCCGTGATACAGGCGATGGGGTGACAAAAAATTTGGGTCTAACTTTTTTGGGAGGGGTCTGTGACGTCATCAAAATCTTTGAAGAATGATATCTCTGTAAAGGTTGATCGTAGCGGAACGATCCCATACATTTTTTTAATCAGTTTTTCGAGCTCTACAACATGGTAACACTGTCGGTTGCCAATTCCTTAATTTTACTTTTCGTGAAGTCAACGCATGCTGAACATGGGCGGCGAGCGACGCCGCCTTGGCGGCGTCTATATATTAAAAGCCGATTCTCTGTCTGTCTGTCTGTCTGTTTGTTTGTTTGTAAGTCACGCAAAATGGTAGATTAAGTTATGAGCGAAATTATTTCTTTTTTTTGTGTGCGACGTGAGTTCGAAGCAAATACATTGCAACCCCAATCAAACGTGACTTTTTTTGGCTGATGAACTAATAGGAATAACGTTTTGTTTTTATTATTCAGGTCACGGCAAAGCCGAGAACTGTTTAATTACGGCTGTGGTGGCGCGAGGCGAGGCGAAATTTTGGGAAAAAGTAGATCTCGACTGTATTTCTTACTATTATTACTTTTTTCTTCCAAATTCTCAAAATGTTCGTTCTGTAAATTATACGTACATTGTTTTCTTAAAATTCCGGCATTTGGATCGTTGAAAACAAGTGGGGAACAAATTGAAAGTGAAGTCGAAACAACTGTAATTATGGTATCTAATCTTATTCTCCACCATTACTTTTACACTTTCTCAGAAATACGGCGATACAGATTTATAGAAATACAGAAGTATATATATAGAGAGATTTAGAAATAAAGATAAAAAATTGTACAGTAGCTAAATATTGAAAAAGAGAAAGTTAAAGAGACAGAAATTAAAGAGCATCAGAAAAAAAAACATTAAAAGAAACTCAGCCAAGCCAAGCCAAGCCAAAACTCAGTTAAACTCAGCCAAGCCAAGAGAACACAGCCAAAATCCAAAGCGTACGCTGCAGTTTTAAGTAACAAAATTGATTGTCTAGTAATAAAACGAGAAAATAACGAAAATAAACAACAATATGAAAAACTACGAAAAACCACAAGAAAAATCCAAAAACCACGAGAAAAACAAACGACTACGAGAAGAAACCATAACTTGTGTGATTACGATTACGATTTGGAATTCGAATACAAAACGAGAAAACTGTTTCATAGATCTAGATGTTCCTTGAGTGTTAAAACTATTTTAACAATACTTTTGCTATTTTGTCTTTCTAATATTGCTACACATTCTAACAGTTTTTACACAGTATCAAATATTATGTTGTTTTTTAAAGTAACACAGGGTCTATTCCATCAAGGCAATTTTGAACGTTTTGGATCAACTGCTGGGAAGCAATGTACGTGTTGTGCACTTTTTTCTATTGGGTTTTCTGTAGCAAAAATTTGGGAACATGGGATTCTACAGATGTTGATTTTGTTGTAGACAATGGGGATCTGATTTACAAAAAATTAAATACCGTATTCTCTCTAATTAGCGCCCATCTCCAATGAGCGCCCCTCTCTAATAAGCCCCCCCTCTAGTCAAAAATATTTTTATAAGTGCCCCTCTGCAATAAGCCCCTGGGTGCTTATTAGAGTGACTTAACATTAACTCAGAAATTAATAAGCACCCGGACGGTAATTAGAAATTTGAACAAAAAGTGAAAATTCTGTAATAGAAACGGAAGCTATATTTTTGTGATGTCTAAATGTAAGTTATAAGTACAAAATCTTATTTCGTTGCCATGAAAAATACAGTTTAGTATTCTTTTATGATAAAAAGAAATGCCTCGTTCACAGCTAGCATGACCATTTCAAAATTTTTTGTAAGCGCCCCTCTCCAATTAGCGCCTCTCTCTAATAAGCGCCCTTCTAACTTCCAAAAATATTTATAAGCGCCCGGGCACTTATTAGAGAGAATACGGTATCGACAAATATTTAGTATTTACAGACCTTCCATCTGAAATTGAAATAATGAATCTCATCTTTACTGTGGAGTTTTTATATGGGTTTTACAGTTGTTTTATGCTTAAAGAAACTTTGAATCACTAGTTTATTTTACAGCTTTGACAGATACAGTATGTTTTTTTGTTATTTTTATTTTTCTGTTAATCCAGTATATATACATTGTTTATTCTTGCTTCATATTTTGTTTTGCTTTGTTGTTATTTTATTTAAAGTTTATAAAGGTTTGTGTCCGTGCAGCTTCGCTTAGTTTTTTTTCTAATCATTTTGCTATAAGTTATCTTCTGTTCAGCATAAGGAATATAAAAATTTAAAACTGAATTTTTTCTCTTTGTCTTCATATAGACATATATAGTTCATATATAGTTTTGGCGCAAAAAAAATGCACCGAAATAAAACTGCACCAAATTTACAGTGAGCTGATTAAACATTAATTGTTTATTAACTCTGAACCAAAAAAAAATGCACCAAAATAAAACTGCACCAAATTTACAGTGAGCTGTGCCAAATATATAAATCTTTTCTTCGAAAAACATAAAAATAGTCTAAAATTAGTGTAAATTTTGACCAAGAAGTCCGAATTGCGCCAAATTAAAAATAATCTTGGCTGCGCAAAATCAAAACTGCGCCAAATAAATCAAATTGACTGTGCACCAAAATTTCTTCATTTAGGTATTTTGCCAAACTCATATTTTCATTTGGGCAGTTTCTCTATTTGAGCCTTAAATTGAAATTAATTTCACTTTAAAAACATAGAATGAAAAGTTTAGAAAGGGTCGTTTACTTTAAGCATTTTGCATGGAATTTTTACGCCATATTTAAGGTTAATGCTACTAATTTTAGATAATATGTGCGGTTCCTTAGTATTTAATCCTAAATTTCAGATGTAAATATTTGCTGCTAGTTATTGTGTCATACTTATATAACCATTTCATTTGTTTAGTTGTCTCTTGTCTGCTTATACCCCTGACAAACTTTTTGCATAAAAATTGACAAGTGTTGACATCTTTTGTCCAATTTTTGAAACTAATGACCTTTCATAACTACCGTTCTACTTAGCTTTTTTGACTGAAGTTTTTATATTTAAGCCTGCATAAAAAATTTTCAAATTCAAAAATTTTCAAAAGTTTCAAATACCGTATTCTCTCTAATAAGCCCCTGGGCGCTTATGAAATTTTTTTTGAAATTAAGGGGGGGGGGGGGCGCTTATTGGAGAGGGGCGCTTATAAAAACATTTTGAAATGGTCATGCTAACTGTGAACGAGGCATTGCTTTTTATCATAAAAGAGTAAAAACAACTGTATTTTTCATGGCAACGAAATAAGATTTTGTACATATAACTTAAATTTAGACATCACAAAAACATAGCCTTCCGTTTCTATTACAGAATATTCGTGTTTGGTTCAAAGTTCTAATTACCGCCGGGCGCTTATAAATTTCTGAGTAATGTCTAGTCACTCTATAAGCGCCCGGGCGCTTATAAAAATATTTTTGACTAGAAGGGGGCGCTTATTAGAGAGGAGCGCTTACTGGAGAGGGGCGCTAAGTTAGAGAGAATACGGTATGCAGATTTTACCTTTTGGGAATGCATAGTTCAACGAATTTAGAATTGTCAATTTATATAAGCGTTCACCCCCCAAGACTGAACATTTTAAAGCATGACCAGCATGGTTGGGAGAGGTTTACCTAACCTACTTTTCCGCGAGTGAGAAGAAAAAGCATAAGCGTATTTTTCGACGCAATTCCAACACATAAATTTGTTATAATATCACGTTTTATTTTAAAATTTCAAATTAAAATATCTACAAATAACCCTTAGTTTTCACGCTCCTTGGCCAGTCCACAGATGTCTACAAACTCTAGAAATGTAGAGTAAAAGTATATAATACAGTTAAAATGAAAAAACATAGCAAAAAAAAAAACACCTATTCTTCAGGCAATAAATAACAGTAAAGCTTTAAGTCGTGACCTGTTGCAGCCATGCGGCTTGTTATTGTTAGTTTTATATCCCACATTGACTTGGCTTTGAAAACAGTACATCAACTAAATAGATAGTCACTAACTGATTAAATATTTTGGACAAAAAGCAGCAGTGGCAGAACGTGGCAGCATATGTTCGGTTTGCCACTAACTCTTGCCTGACTGTCTGAGACGGGTGAACTTTTTTTTTGAGCAATCAAAATGTTTAAAAACCGATAGGTAAAAAAAGAGTATCATATCAAAACAAAATGTTTTTTTTTTTGCGT